>CM031612.1:52686946-52689446 GCA_018398815.1 Conus ventricosus
TTTTGGGAACACCAGCGCCACACAGAAATCACCACAGAGTCACCACGCGGCAACCCTTCAGAGGAGACTCCACACTGCTGCCGAGTCACTAAAAAAAGGTGTGCCGTGCTGTCTGTTCTGATCCAACTCACGCACAACACCACCTTCTGTTTGACCGTGGAACCCGCGTGACCGAATGTCCGGCTCTTACACGCCCCTACCAGAGGGCGTGGCACTCAGTCCGAAGACCGTCCCCCACGGACTTGCCGGTGTGGACGATCTTGACGGTGTGGAGAGCGTGTCCCTGATCCATGTCGACCACATAGGGTTTCTTCAGTTTGCCTCCGGGGAGTCTACCATCCACTGTGCACCCTGTGGGATGGTCTGGGACAGGGAGTCCACCTTCCACTGTGCACCCTGTGGGATGGTCTGGGACAGCGAGTTCACCTTCCACTGTGCACCCTGTGGGATGGTCTGGGACAGGGAGTCCTCCATCCATTGTGCACCCTGTGGGATGGTCTGGGACAGGGAGTCCACCTTCCACTGTGCACCCTGTGGGATGGTCTGGGACAGGGAGTCTACCTTCCACTGTGCACCCTGTGGGATGGTCTGGGACAGGGAGTCCACCTTCCACTGTGCACCCTGTGGGATGGTCTGGGACAGGGAGTCCACTGCACCTTCCACTGTGCACCCTGTGGGATGGTCTGGGACAGGGAGTCCACCTTCACTGTGCACCCTGTGGGATGGTCTGGGACAGGGAGTCCACCTTCCACTGTGCACCCTGTGGATGGTCTGGGACAGGGAGTCCACCTTCCACTGTGCACCCTGTGGGATGGTCTGGGACAGGGAGTCCACCTTCCACTGTGCACCCTGTGGGATGGTCTGGGACAGGGAGTCCACCTTCCACTGTGCACCCTGTGGTATGGTCTGGGACAGGGAGTCCTCCTTCCAATGTGCACCCTGTCCACTGCACCTTCCACTGTGCACCCTGTGGGATGGTCTGGGACAGGGAGTCCACCTTCCACTGTGCACCCTGTGGGATGGTCTGGGACAGGGAGTCCACCTTCCACTGTGCACCCTGTGGGATGGTCTGGGACAGGGAGTCCACCTTCCACTGTGCACCCTGTGGGATGGTCTGGGACAGGGAGTCCACCTTCCACTGTGCACCCTGTGGTATGGTCTGGGACAGCGAGTCCACCTTCCACTGTGCACCCTGTGGGATGGTCTGGGACAGGGAGTCCACCTTCCACTGTGCACCCTGTGGGATGGGCTGTGGCTGAGGACGGGGTGTCGGAATGAGCGGCGTGGGTGCACTGCCTCTGAGGTGGCGCAGAAGTTGGGACAGCAAAAAAAAAAAAAAACCCTGTGGGATGGTCTGAGACAGGGAGTCCACCTTCCACTGCGCACCCTGTGGGATGGTCTGGGACAGGGAGTCCACCTTCCACTGTGCACCCTGTGGGATGGTCTGGGACAGCGAGTCCACCTTCCACTGTGCACCCTGTGGGATGGTCTGGGACAGCGAGTTCACCTTCCACTGTGCACCCTGTGGAATGGTCTGGGACAGGGAGTCCACCTTCCACTGTGCACCCTGTGGGATGGTCTGGGACAGCGAGTTCACCTTCCACTGTGCACCCTGTGGAATGGTCTGGGACAGGGAGTCCACCTTCGACTGTGCACACTGTGGGATGGTCTGGGACAGGGAGTCCACCTTCCACTGTGCAGCCTGTGGAATGGTCTGGGACAGGGAGTCCACCTTCGACTGTGCACCCTGTGGGATGGTCTGGGACAGGGGAGTCCACCTTCCACTGTGCACCCTGTGGGATGGTCTGGGACAGGGAGTCCACCTTCCACTGTGCACCCTGTGGGATGGTCTGGGACAGGGAGTCCACCTTCCACTGTGCACCCTGTGGGATGGTCTGGGACAGGGAGTCCGCCTTCCACTGTGCACCCTGTGGGATGGTCTGGGACAGGGAGTCCACTGCACCTTCCACTGTGCACCCTGTGGGATGGTCTGGGACAGGGAGTCCACCTTCCACTGTGCACCCTGTGGGATGGTCTGGGACAGGGAGTCCACCTTCCACTGTGCACCCTGTGGGATGGTCTGGGACAGGGAGTCCACCTTCCACTGTGCACCCTGTGGGATGGTCTGGGACAGGGAGTCCACCTTCCACTGTGCACCCTGTGGGATGGTCTGGGACAGGGAGTCCACCTTCCACTGTGCACCCTGTGGTATGGTCTGGGACAGGGAGTCCTCCTTCCAATGTGCACCCTGTCCACTGCACCTTCCACTGTGCACCCTGTGGGATGGTCTGGGACAGGGAGTCCACCTTCCACTGTGCACCCTGTGGGATGGTCTGGGACAGGGAGTCCACCTTCCACTGTGCACCCTGTGGGATGGTCTGGGACAGGGAGTCCACCTTCCACTGTGCACCCTGTGGGATGGTCTGGGACAGGGAGTCCACCTTCCACTGTGCACCCTGTGGTATGGTCTGGGACAGCGAGTCCACCTTCCACTGTGCAC
>CM031612.1:52699446-52702355 GCA_018398815.1 Conus ventricosus
AGAGGAAAGCAGCGGGACGGGGGAAAGAGAGGAGCAGAGGGGAGAGGAGAGAGAGAGGGAGGCAGGGAGTGGGGGAGCAGAGGACAGAGACAGAGACGGAGGCAGAGAGACAGGGAGAGAACAGGGATAGAGAAAGATAGGCAGAGAGGGGAGATAAGACCTACAGACAGAGCAGGGAGGGAGGGAGGGAATGAGAGAATCAGAGAAACACAGAGAGAGTGTAAGAGAAAAGGAAGAAGAAGAAGAAGGAGGAGGAGGAGGAGGAGGGGAGGAGGAGGAGGAGGAGGATGAGAAGGTGGTGGAGGAGGAGAAGAAGGAGGAGAAGAAGAAGAAGAAGAAGAAGAAGAAGAGAAGAAGAAGAGAAGAAGAAGAAGAAGAAGGAGGAGGAGGAGGAGGAAGAGAAGAAGAAGAAGAAGAAGAAGAAGAAGAAGAAGAAGAAGAAGAAGAAAGACGGCGGAGAGGTGATATAACAGCCACAACGTTACTTCGCGCGTCCTCGGGGGGGAAAAAGGCGAGTTGGACAAATGCAAACACGACGACCAGTAACAGGGAATAGGTATGGTCAACACATACATGCTAACACATATTTATGAGTGCGATGAGGAAAAGACTGGAGCGAGAGAGAGAGAGAGAGGGGAGAGAGAGAGAGAGAGAGGGGGAGAGAGAGAGAGAGGAGAGAGAGAGAGAGAGAGAGACTCAGAGAGAGAGAGAGAGAGAGAGAGAGAGGAGAGAGAGGAGAGAGATGAGAGAGACGAGAGAGAGAGAGAGGGGAGAGGAGAGAGAGAGAGGGGAGGAGAGAGGAGAGAGCGAGAGAGAGAGACAGGGGACAGAGAGAGAGATTGCAAGCGAGCGAGCGAGAGGAGAGCGAGAGAGAGCGAAAGAGGGGGAGAGAGAGAGAGAAGAGAGAGAGGGGAGAAGAGAGAGAGGGGAGAGAGAGAGAGAGAGAGAGGAGGAGACAGACAGACATGGAAGGGAAGGGAGGAACGATGGGGGAGTTAGAGACGAGAGAAAGGGAGAGATAAAGACAGAGACGATGAGAGGGAGGGCGAGGACTGGAAAACTAAACCCAAACTAAACCCGGTCAAAAGATCAAAGAGATAAAAGTTTTTTTTTTAAAAAAAAGGAGGAGATAACCATTGCAGCCACTCACCTGTAAGCTTACAGCCGAGCTGCAGCAGCAAAAGCAGCAGCAGACGCCGGTGATGGGAGAGCCTTGGGCATGGTCACTCTCTGTCCCCCGCCCACCACCACACCACGCACACACCACCACCACCACCCGCACAGCCGCGCTCTCCACCATGTAGAGAGGGGAGAGAGCGGGGATGGAGCACGAGACCCTCTGCCCACCACAGAGGTCCGGGAAGTCTCCGCCGCTGCTTCCGTGGGCCACAGCAACCCTCAAAGGACTAGACCCTCTGCCCACCTCGAGCCACTGGCCAGACTGGGGGCACCGGCACCGGCTGTCACAACGTCCTCGCCGGCACTAACGTCGTCATCAACACGGCCAGCGTGGTGGAGTGGTTGGTGTAGGTGCCAATTACGACGACTACAACGTGTGGGAAAGCGCTGGGGAATGCGAGGGTAACTCTGCATCACTCGCGGAGGGAGGGGGGAAAGAAAAGAAAGAAGAAAAAGAGAAGAGTCTCACTCCACAGCGCTGTGTTTCGTTTCAGTCAGTCCGTGTTTTAACTCCCCAGTGTGAAGCTCAGTCAGTCACCCGGAGACGCCGTCCTTCCAGAGCAAAAGGATTTCAGTTGTTGTTTTTTTCTTAGAGAAGGGTTCTTTGTTTTCTTCTCTGAGCACTCGATAATACGTGGAGCTGTTTTTGTTTTCGTTTTTTTTGTTTGTTTTTGTTTGGTTCTAGTTGAAAATCGACCAAAGCACCAAAACATTCGTGTTGACAGCACTGGTGAATTTGTTTTTTGTTTGTTTTTTTTATCTCCCCGGAATTGCTATCAATGTCATTTATATTCAGCTTGAATATCCGCGCCGCTGAAGACAAAACAGTTGAGGTGGTTTAAAAAAAAAAAAACAAAGCCGAAGAGTTCCTTCCGATCGCTTTTGTGTGTTCAAACTCCTGTGTTTCCGTTCAGCTTTGTTTGTTTTTGTTGTTGGTTGGTTTTTTTTTGAAAGGGAGGCAATTTCAGTCAAACCAACCCCACAGACATAGAAAAGTTTGTTTTAACACCCGTGAACCAACCCCCAAATGTTGTTCCTCTGTCTGGTTTCTCGTTGAGCGCCGCACGCTTCCTAAACCACTCCATGTCTCCACGTACACGCACCATTCACCAGCACCGCCGCCAAAGCATGAATGAACACTACCGCACAAAGCCGTGAGAACAGGGCGAACTGAAAGTAGACTACGACTAATATGTATATATATAGAGCGAGGGGGTTTATCCTAAGGAGTGAGTGCGTGAAGGTGTAAGAGAGCGTGTTTGAAGAAAGCAGTCACAACAAACCTAAGTAGGTAAGCCAGTCTCAACACAACTCAGACACAACGGAAAGGAGAAGAAGAAAACGAGAACAGGAGAAGAAGAAGAAGAAGAAGAAGGGGGGTGTTTGAAAGGAGGAGCAAGCGGACCAAAATTGTCACCTGGTCAGCAAACCTTCCCCCAAGCAAGTGAAGTCGTAGGCCTTCTCTTCTTCCCTGGCCTAGGCCTACCTGTCACTCAGACTGGGTCGCAGACAGTAGCGGCTACTACTACGAGTCGCGGCGGCGGCGGTGGAGAAGGAGGAAGAGGCACAAGACGGACGGCACCATTGACACGGCGGCGAGTGAGCGAAGCGGCGGCAATATCCCCTCCACTCCACCCCCCCCCCCCCCCACCCCATCCTTTCCTCCACTCTCCTCCTCCTCCCTCACCCTACCCCACCCCGAAGCTCAGGTAGATATCAAAGCCACGATC
>CM031612.1:52713319-52715819 GCA_018398815.1 Conus ventricosus
GGAAACTTCTGGGTAATTCTTTCTGTTATGAAAGATCGTTGATCGTTATACAAGATTTTCTTCTCCTTCTTTCTCTTTAAACTAACAGTACAAAACAACTTAGTTTACTACTTGGTGAAGAGAGGGATGATACACTGTACATGTTTCAGTAACTGGTCCAGGAATAGCAACCCATTCACACGCCTTATTTCTTCTGAGATCAGCAATTGGTTCTGTTACTTCAGCGTCTTTCCATTTTGAGAGAGACAGACAGACAGACAGACAGACAGGACAGATAGAGGAGGATTTGGGGCAAAACAAATTGCCTTTCTGAAGCAATAGTTTTAAGGGGAAAAATACATATAGTTTTTCAGTTTTTGACCACACACAAAACACATGTCATTTGCAGTTCTGATCAATCCCCAGGGAGTGGAGCAGATGCTGTGATTTGGATTGCTGGCAATGTTTGTGTCAAATTCATCCATGTTAGCGAAAATACGATCGCACTGAACAACACACCACACACACACACACACAAAACACACACACACACACACCCCACACACACACCTTAGTAACCCTCTTCTAACTAGACAGAAGAAAGAAAGCAGAACAACAAACGCTTACATGCAAGTTCGTTACCCCAAATATGGGAGCAAACACACCACACACACACACACACACACACACACCACACACACACACACACACACACACGCACTACCGGTTCAAGTGGGTCACTGAATCATTGTGCCTGCCCCAGAAAACTGATACCCTCCAATCTCTTGTCGCCAACGGTTGCCATCCTAGCTCCTCGCGCCACATGGGAGAAATTGGGCAAATCGGCTCTGACAAGGAAAGTTCAACAACTGTTTCCCACCGACGGCTAGAAGAATTTCTCGGGAGCTCGCTGATGGATGCCCGAATGTCCTGACATCCACCGAGGAAATGAAGAACAAGGGGCTAATCCCAAGGCAGGAAGGGAGGCAGGTCCGTTCCAACAAGCTGATTAGCTACAGTTCAGGCTTCACAGCCACACCCATCGCAGTGATTTGGCAGACGGGGATAAATGCACCAGGACAGCGGGGGTACGAGTTTGGCACCACAACAACAACATGTTGAAATCACGTTATGTGCGTAAGAGAAAAGAATTAGAAGACCACCACATCAAGACTGACAATTTTTTCCCCCTGAGCGCCAGCGGGTCTTGAACTCGGGGGCTCTACTGTAGAGCTAACGAGGTACCCCAGAAATAGAGGATGCTGATTATGTATCCTATACATAAATACGATCATTTTCAGGAGAGTTTGAATTGAAGAAAATTTTCTGCCAGCATCGCATCGAAACGGCTGCACACAGTGGCCTATTTTTCAGCGCACCTGCTCTTCAGTGAACCCGTTGAAATTCCACTGAGTGGGGGGGGGACGGGGGGGGGGGGGGGGGGGGGTAGGGGGAGATAAGACTTTGATTTTCTGTTCTTCGGTGCATGGCAAACCGCATTCAAAGTCCTCTGGTGTGACGGGATCAGTGATTTTTCCCCCCAAGTGCTGATAGGTCAAAGGAGACGAAAACTGTGCGTGCAATCAGACATTAAACATCGAAGCGTTAGTAGTTCAATGAAGTGTTGGAAGTGCCCCGCAACTTTCTAAGACCCCCCCCCCCCCCCCCCCCCATCCTCTTCCCACAACCCAATTCTCCTATTCACATAAAAAACCTTGTGTTTTAATTGCTCGTATTCTTACTGAGAAATACATATAAAACCATAAGCCACGTTAAGGTAAAAACACGTACAATATGTTCAACAAGGTGTGTTATTATTAACGTGGTCATCCGGATCTTTTTTCGTTAACAGTCCTTAAAGGTGGGACTTAACATCATTACCCCACTCCAATTCATAAGGACTTCTAATAATTGCTAAAAACAACAAAAAAAAAATTAATTGGGAATGTGTCACTAGATCCACTAACATTAGGGTCCAGGTCCTACAGGTTCTTTCTGGGTTTCAATGGAATTTGGATCCAACAAAATCATTTTTCAGGGATCCCATTACGACCCGATGCATTCCAACGCTGAGCCCTTTTGGAACTGGGCGTTAGTGAAATTGGGATGCAATGTAATTAGCCTCAGCAACAATCATTCGAGAGAGAAAAAATTGGGTTTGGATTCGGCAGGAGAAGGAGGGGGCGGAAGAGAGAGAGAGTGAGAGAGAGAAGAGAGAGAGAGAGAGAGAGAGAGGGGAGAGAGAGAGAGGGGAGAGAGAGAGAGAGAGAGAGAGAGACAGACAGACAGACAGACAGACAGACAGACAGACGGAGAGTGTGCGTGATGTGTTGTGAGTGAGCGAGAGACAGACAGACAGACAGACGAGAGGGAGAGAGAGAGAGAGAGAGAGAGAGAGGGGGAGAGAGAGGAGAGAGAGAGAGAGGAGAGAGAAGAGAGAGAGAGAGGAGAGTCGTTCACATTTTTTTGTCTCTGGTTGCTGGGATTTCTCTTTCTGTCTGTCTGTCTGTCTGCCTGTCTG
>CM031612.1:52720819-52733430 GCA_018398815.1 Conus ventricosus
GCTTTAAATACCTCCTTCTTCTTCATCTCCTTCTCTCTGTGTCTATATCTCTGTCTGTCTATCTGTCTGTCTCTTTCTCTCTCTCGCTGTCTGTCTGTCCGTCTGTCTCTTTCTCTCTCTCTCTCTCTCTCCTCTCTCTCTCTCTCTCTCTCTCTCTCTCTCTCTCTCTCTGTGTCTCTCTCTGTGTCTGTCTGTCTGTCTGTCTGTCTGTCTGTCTGTCTCTCTCTCTCTCTCTCTCTCTCTCTCTCTCTCTCCTCTCTCTCTCTCTCTCTCTCTCTCTCTCTCTTTACGATCAGAATTCACATAATTTGTCCATTTTCCCCTTCATACGGAGCCGAGGCATAACTGATTTAAAAAATATTTTCGCAGTCGTATTTGTACTCTCTCTCTCTCTCTCTCTCTCTCTCTCTCTTCTCTCTCTCTCTCTCTCTCTCTCTCTCTCTCTCTCTCTCTCTCTCTCTCTCTCGACAGGCGCCTGAAAAAGATGTCCGAAGGTTCCCCTGTTCCTCCCCAAGCCAATTTACTGCAATTGATCGATTGGCGTTTGACACAGATGCAGCATGGCTTACTCATGCATTCAGCAACTATAAAGTCAAATATTGATGAAAGATTTTGTTCTCTCGAGAATACTATTGGACGCTTTCTTACAGAAGTTATTAAACTGAAAGTTACCGTTGTCAAAAGTGCTGAAGACATCAGTGAACTGAAAGAAGACAGTGCGAACATTTTGGACAGACTAGAGCATCTAGAAAGAAAGCAGGAATCCGCCGAACAGGACGCAAAGGCATGCAATGTGCGATTCATCAATGTCAAAGAAACAGACTGGGAGGATGAATACCTAACTTCACAAACAGTAATCAATGTGTTGAACGAACATGCGCGTTCGCCTGTCTGGCGGCAAGATGATATTGTCAGAGCCTTCCGTGTTGGCAGGCCTCGTCCACACAGTAGTGATCCCCGGCCCATTCTTGTCCAGTTTTGTCGGTGGTCGGACAAGATGGCGGTGCTTGGTGATAAAGACCTCAGAGACAACCTGAGAGGAAGTGGCATACGAGTGGCCTCCGACCTGACGACGCGGCAAAGGGAAATGGTAGAGTTCCATCGCGGACTCGGCAAGATCGCCTACATTCACAACGGCAAACTGTATGTTAAGGACAGACGGCAAGATGCTTCCTCTATGGACGTCAGACATGAATGGCGCCATACTTCTGTTTCCAGAGGAACTGAGGAAGACTGTCCCCTCATGCAGAACAGCTACAGAAATGGCTACAGCAGAAACAGCGAAGACACACATAACAGGTTCAAGTCTTCGCTTAATCAGCAAGATTCCTACGAGAACAATGACGTCAAGGAACGCCGCTCAGGCATCAGACGTTCCGGCAACAGATGGAGTGGCAGTCCGAGAGGAGCGAAGAACTCTCGACTCCGGAATCCAGATACACATACCTCTATACCAGTTGTTCCAGGAACACGGTCCTACAGTGATGTTGCAAAACAGTATAGACCACGACATGAACGCCAAATTTTAGAACACAAAAGGACTGTTATGGTGAAAGACTACTCCAAAAGGTCTGAAACTTCAAGGCCGACTTCATCAGAACTGTGTGAAGGGTCCAGTGATGGCAAAAGTCAGCTGACGTCTGTGAGGAACAAAGTTTCAACAGACTCAAATGTGTGTGTGGAAAACAGGCCCACAGACGTGATTCACATGACTGAAGACAACATTCAGGAAACGCTGACTGGCCAGGACAGTGTCGGGGTGACGGAAACGCGACGTAGTCTTAGCGATATTAGTATTGACAGGAATATTACAGAAACTAGCGACAAAACTGACGATGACACAGGTACTGATATGGATGCTGGACATGACCCCAAAGAGTTGGCAGCTGAAAAAGAGGTGCGCAGCCATTGCCCGACGCAGGATGACGCACTAAGGGGAAGAAATACAATGGATAATTTTGCGCAAATTGTTCGCCAACCGGATGTGGACACAGACAATGTTAGACAAGACGTGATTGACATTACAGGCCACGAGAATATGCTCGGACAAGATATGACTACCGACATACCACCTGATAAGCAAAACAGCAGACCCGTTGAAAGTGTGGTCAACGACGTAACGAGCAAAGACAAACAGATACAACCTCCAGCTCGTGATGTACGTTCAAAACGCAATGCTTCTGCCTCAAGAGTAGGCAGCAATACTAGCAAAACGACTCTAGAGAGATCCAACAGCCAAAGTAGTATTGTGGATTCTTTTAGAAAAGTTCAGTCAGGTGACCAGACAAAAATCAAAGACAGGCCTTCGCGGGCTAGACCAAAGACCAAAGTCGGTGCAGAAACATCAGGTGCACAAAAATAGGGATTCGGCCAGGCCACAATACCAGTTAAACAATCATCAAAGACTCAGGGACATAGTGTCACAGGTGCTGCAAATCGAACACATGGTGAACTATTAAGTCCCAGCACAAGTTCGTTTGTAAATAGTGTAGATAACACAGAAGTTAAATTCCTAAATTACAATGTTAATGGGCTTTTACAAAAATTGGACAACTCCCATTTAATTAATTTCATCATTTCCCATGATTTCGTCTGCCTAACTGAGACTTTCATAGCTACTGACTTTGAATCATCTCTTTTCAAGGACTATATTATATTCACATCCAAAGCTCAAAAATTGTCTCACTAAGGGAGATACTCGGGAGGTGTTATTGTTATGATCAAGAAATGTTTTGCTGATTATGTTGAACGGATTGAAGTGAAAGTCAAAAACACTGTTGCTGTGAAGCTAAAGAAGGACTTGTTTTCTACAGAAAAAGATATCATGTTAATATGTTCTTATATACCCCCGAATGATTCACCATACTGGAAATTTCAACAGGACGGATATGGCATGGAATTGTTAGAGGAATGTATAATTGATTTGCATGAATTATGTGGTGACTTTTCTATGTTTGTAACTGGAGATTTGAATGCACTTCATCCCAAAATTACAATTTTCATGGTGATGACAATGACTTTGATGAGACAGAATTTCCAGATAATAACAGTTTCCCAAGGCGGTCTCAAGATAAACAAAAGAACTCTTTTGGAGAGCAATTAATTGAGTTATGTAACATGTTTGAATGTATCATTTAAATGGATCGACCAGAGAGACTTTGACGATAGCTGCACGTATATTGGATCTTCTGGAGTAAGTACGGTCGATTATTTTATTGTATCCTACGACTTACTTTCGTCCGTCAATATTGTATCTCTAGATGTTGAAAGCCTAACTGAATCTGACCATCTCCCAGTGGTTGTGAAGATGAAGAGGGATGATAACATTCATGAGAATACTGAAAATTCCAAACCAAATCACCGTATAATTTCAGAAAAATTATTTGGAATGAAAAATACGAGGGTGATTTTATAAAACTGTTGGAAACTTATGATATTCAAAACCGACTAATGCTGGCTATGCAAACCTTGGATATAGACATAGACTGCGCTCTTGATAATTTTGTGAAGTGTTTAAAAGATGCCAGTCAATGCATGTTAAAAATCGTTCACGGTCAATGGAAATAAAAGGTCAGAATGGTTTGATGAAGAGTGTCAGGCAGCAAAAAAGGAAAGTAGGAGTAAATTAAACTATTTTAGAAGAACTCGAAAAGGAAAAGACAGAATACCGTACGTAAAAGCAAGGAAGAGCTACAGATACTTACTAAAAGTGAAAAGACAAGCGTTTAGAAAACAGCAAGCAGATATGTTAGCAAATGAAACTGGCAACTCGTCGCAATTTTGGAGAAATTTAAGGAAAATGGGATGCTGGCAGAATGATAAAAATGATAGCAATATCAGCATAGATGACTGGTTCAAGCATTTTAAGAGTGTTTTTCAAAGCAGCGGCGGAGAATACGATGAGCAGTTTGATATTGAAATCGATCTGTCCGAAGAATCGGACCATGCTCTGAATCAGTTTATTTCAGAGGATGAAGTCATTCAAGCTATTTCTAAACTCAAGAAAAATAAAGCTAGCGGAATAGATGATGTTTCCGCAGAAATGTTAAAAGCTGGAGGTCCAGCTGTACATACATTTCTGACAAAACTGTTTAATACCGTTTTTGATAAAGGAGTTTATCCTCGTGAGTGGACGAAATCTATTATCATACCAGTATTTAAGAAAGGCAACACCGATGATACTGATAATTATAGAGGAGTTTCTTTGCTGAGCATCATATCTAAGTGTTATACATCAATATTAAACACAAGACTGTACACCTGGTTAGAAAACAATAACTTTATTTCAGAAAATCAGGCAGGATTTCGAAGAAACCACTCTACTGTTGATCATATTTTTACAGTGTATGCTGCTATCCATCAATGTATGAATAAGAAAGGTACAAAACTATATGTTGCTTTCGTTGATTTTAGAAAGGCTTTCGACTCTGTGCGTCATCACAAACTTTTGGAATGTATAAAAAAAACAAAATGTCCCCGCCCCTTCCTGCGTGTCCCCCTCCCCCTCCCACTCCACTCCTCTTCGATCGCCGATCCATCGGCAAAACTTGCATCGGTGTTTTTTTTTTGTTTGTTTTTTTAAGGGAGGGGAGGGAGGGGGGGGGGGGAACACGTGCGGTGCATGATCCTCCCCACCTTTACCCACCGTTACCCAATCCCTTGCATCTCACTCCGTGCGTGACAAAGGGCGGGGAGTTGTATCGGCATTTTTAAGGCGTATAGCGGGGTTAGTATTTCTTTACATTAAAACCCCATAAAAAACGCGCGCCCCGGGGGGAGCGTTTATTCCACACCCATACACACCCAAACCGCCCGGGGCCCTGTTTGGGCCGAAGGGGCGCGCGTGGCGGGGTCGCGCACACTCGTGGGATGTAGGCATCGGGGAGCGCCCAACCCGACACCCACCTTTATGAAAACTTTTTTTTGTCAATGGGTTCCCCCAAGATGAGTAAATAAACCTTTTCCATTTTTATTAGAAATTTTAGTAGGGTTTTTGTTGTTGTTTTTTTTGGTCAGGTTTTTTCTTCTCTATGATATCTTTTCCCTTTACATGTTGAGTATCAAGCTTTTCTTCTTCCCCTCCTCCCCTTCTTCTTTTTTTTCTTTTTACGCGCTTTGTTTGCCTGCTTTGGGGCAAGCAATTTTTGATTCAAATCAATTTTTTAAAATATTTTCATTCGTACCGTCATTTTTCTAAATAGGTCTTGTTGGTAGGGGTTTTGTGTTATTTGTGTTCGATTTTTTTTCATTTTTTTTTTTTGGCAGGATTTGCATTTTTTTTCTTTCCTTTCGATTTTTTTTGCAAGGGATTTTCTTTTTTTTTTCCCTTTGTGTGTTTCAGGTAGGGGGTATATGTAAATTTTTGTTTTGTTGTATGATGAAATTTTACTGTTTTGCTTAAAAGGTTTTTCTACTTTTCATGTACTCCCCCTTCAACACTATTGTATACGGGCCCCTGTGGGGAGTTTTTTGAATGCTACTGTGCACAAACCCAAATTTGGTGTTGTTCAAATTTTTTTTTGCTTTTAAAAAAACCCTTTTACGTTTGGACGTAAACCCAATTGTTCCTTAAATTGTCAGGGATGGGAGATTTTTTTTAAACTTTGGGGGACGTTTTCCACTTTTTAAAAAACAAAAAAAAGTTCTTTTTTTATTGTCGAAAGACCCCCACTTTAAAAAAAAAAAATAGAAAATTTATTTTAAATGCCGAATGGGGCTACAAATGTTTTTTTCCTCCTTTCGACCCAAAACCTTCTGGGGGGTTTGTATTTTATTTTCAAAACCAATTTTGGTTCCAGTTAAAAAAACGTACCCCTTTGATAAAAAATTGGGAAATTTCATTCTGGTGTCTTTTTCTTCATTTGAAAAAAAAATTTCTTTTGGGTTTGGAACGTGTATGGCCCCCAATAAAGATGCCCCCTTTTTTTTGGGCCCACACTAAACAAAAATCAAAAAGATTTAAAACCCCAAAAACAACATCATTCTGTAGGCGATGGAATGTGGGATGGACCCTAACTGGGATGTTTTAACTTTTGTGAAAGGTAAAACCCCTGGGGCCCGGGGAAAACATGATAAATATGACTAAAGGGAAATAGGATTTTTCGGGACGTATGGAGAGAAGAGAACCCTGATTGTAAAAGGTTCCCTGGCAAAGACCAACACACAAAAAACAAACCCGTTTTAGATTTTTTTTTTATCGATTATCTTTATTTTGCTTTCGAAAATGCTGATTTTTTTCCCGGTTACCCGGTTGATCATTCCTTTAATTACTTTGTTTTAAAATTTTGGGGAAAAAGTGAAAATTTTAAAAGTTTCGGGAAAAATTTAATGTGTCTATTTTAAAAAGAAAAACATTTAATGTCGATAAAAATAAAAACAAATTCCAAAAAAGAAATACGAAAATTTTTGCGGTCGATTTTAGAAAAAGAGACCAGTCGATATCAAATTTAGTAAAATTCTGCAAATTTAAGTTTCCGGGACAAACTTTTTTTTAATTCCTTGCGTTTATGAAAATTAGAGAAAAATAAATTAGCTTACTCGATTGGGAAAAAAAGAAAAAAAACAACAGAAAAAGAAAACAATCTAATGAAGATATAGAATCACTAGAAAAGTGGAAAAAAAAACAGAAAAGAAATAAAAATACTTCAAAAACAAAATCGGGAAATTTAAGACCACTAGAGAAAGAGGGAAAGGAGTACTTTAAGGCCCAAAGGAAGATGGGTTGCAGACGGTAAAAAAAATTTCTAAGTTATTTCTGAAACCCTGGGGAAAAGGAATTTATTTTAGAAAAAATTATCGCAAAACTAGAAACCCAAGGGAAAGATAAAATTTAAAAACCCGAACAAAAAGTTTTCTAAATTAAAAAGTTAAGTTTCTTTTATAAAAAAAATATAAAAGGGAAAAAAGAAAAAACTAAAAAACCTAATTTTGAAGATCTTGAAAAACCCAAATTTCCCCAAATTATCAAAAATTTAAAAAAAGAATACTGGAGGAAAAAATCACATTGGGAAGCAGGCCTACCCCTAAAAGACTTGAACCCGGGAAAAAAAGAAGGCACAGATGGATTTAGCGCCAAATTTTTTAAATTTTTTTGGAAAACAGTTAGGCCCCCTTGTGGTAAGTTCCCTTAACGAAGCTTTCAAAGTGAAGGGAAATTTCAAAATAGCAAAAAGAAGGGATAAATTTTATGGGGTCCAAAAGGCGATAAACCCAAAAGGGAAATTTTTTAAAAAATTGGCGCCCCCCCTTCTTTTAAATGTAGGATACAAGATTTGGGTTTTAAAAGTATTTTCCCAAAAACTAAAAAAAGTTTGCCTTTACATTAGGGGAAGATCAAACAGGCTTTAGAACCCAAACGGTTTTCATTGGAGATTAAAAAATTTTTTGGGCTTTATTTTTCGAAATTTTTTGGGGAAATATTTAAACTTAAAAAAAACTCCTGGTTTGTTGTTATGGGATTGACTTTTAAAAAACTTTCGAATTTTTTTAAAATTTGGAAAATTTTATGGTTTTGGGTTTCTAAAAGGTTTTTTGGGTTTTTGGGGAAGTATATGCCCCGTGGATAAAAAAAATTTTTTTGGGAAAATTAAAAACAGTTTTGTAAATTTGGGAAAATTTCGCCCCTGGTTTGAGATAGAAAAAAAAAGGAAGTAGGCAAGGAAAATCCCATTTTTTCCGTATTTGTTTATACTCGTGTTTGAGATTTTAGATAATGGGTAAAAAAGGGAAAAAAAATTTATTTAAAAAGGAAAAAAAAATAGGGGAGTGGCCTTTTTAAAAGGGTCAGTTTGCTGACGGGCACTCAGTTATTAAATAAAGGTGTTTGGTTTCTTTTTAAAGTTTTTATTTCTTTTTTCGACACATTTGGAAAGGGTTCTGGTTTAACTTTAAAGGAGAAAAAAGCAATTTTTGGTTTGGGTGTCAAAAAATGTCAAAGACAACATCGGCCCCCATTTAAAAATGATTTTGGAATCCCCCAAAATTTAAAAAATTGGAATTTGGGTTTTCACAAGACTTAAAAAAAATGTGAAATGTTTAACATAATGGGCAAATTTTCTGAAACAAAATGTTATTCAAAATTTGGGCTCAAAAGGGAAATATTACACCCGTGGGGAAAAGTCGCAGTTTTAAAGTATTTTGTCTGTCGAAATTGATACATTCTTTTGGGTTTTTTCTTGCCTGGGTCCCCAGACCCCTTTATTAAAAAAACTTCAAAAAAAAGTGCTTCCACTTTGTTTTGGGTGGTAAACAAGATAAAATTTGCAGGGGAAGGGTAAACGATCAAAACGGATAAAAGGCGGTGGTTAAACATCCTGACATTAGAAAAAATTTTTTGCTTTGAAAATCTCGTGGGGTAAGAAAAAAATTTAAAACGATAATCATAAAAGGAAAAATATTATAAGGAAAACCCTCCATTATTGAAAAAAATTGATGGTTTTTGGGGTCAGCAGTTTCTTGTGGAGTCAAACTCAAATTTATTTTGGGCTCATGTTTTTTTAAGGCTTAAAAGAATTTTGTTAGTGTTGAACCCCCAAAAAGGAATGAAAATACGGGCGGAAAACCCGTGTTTTTTCAATGATTTAAAAATTTTTGTAGGTAACGTTTACGACAAAACAAAAAAAGCTGATTGAAAAAAAAACATGCAGTAATGCATTTTTAAAAAAGACGGAAAAATTTATGACCCTATGAAAAATTCCTACAAAACCCTTGGGGCATAACAAAATTTCGTTACTTACAAAGGATGGATTTCCTCCATAAAAAGTTCATAAATAAAAATGGGATTGAATTAAAACACCACCCCCAATAGTTTGACTCGATGTACCTTAAAAACGGTGAATATTATTTTCAAAGGGAAAAAAGAGGAGTCAAACAATTTCTATGAAATTTTAATTTGATGAACAGAAACCAAAAATGTTGTACAAAAGGGGGAAAAAAAGCTTTAAAATTTTGAAATTCCCCTTGGAAAAAAATATTTTTAAAACCCCCAACATTTAAAAGATTCAAAATCAAATGGTTACAAATCAGAATGTTATGAATTTTGGTTTCGAAAAAATTTTTTCAATGTATGGGAAAACAAATCCCAAAACCCGCACTTTTGTTAAAGAAAGAAAGGAGTCAAACGAAAACTTGTTTTTTGGGGAAAGCAACCCTGTACAAAGATTCTGGAAAGCTGTCGAACATTTACTGAATGAAAAATGCAGAAACATCTTCAAAGCTAAGATCACTTGTAATATTGTAATTTTCGGGTGGATCACCATTATAAAACAGACAAAATATTTGACTTTATTATAATGTTTGCAAAAAATTATATCTGTAAATGTAGTTTTGAAAAACGTACGCCATGTGTTACTGATTCCAAAATCAGCTGCACAACAGATTAAAGTCGAGTTACACAATGCCAGAGTTAATGATAATCAGACAAACTTTGAAGCCTCATGGAGCAACTTTACACCAATGTTTTTTCAATCAGATACATAATAGGCGCCTACCTGTATTATGCGGCTCGTTATAATGATATATATGTATGTATAAAAAAAAAAACTTATATTCTTTTCTTATCGCTATGAATACATTCCTCATTCGCCAAAAAAAAAAAATGTCTGCCTTTGTGTTTCCCAGCCCAGACACATTTGTTGGTTTAACATCACAGGTGTAATCCGGTTAAAGGTAAGAGTTCCTTCCCATCAGGTTTTTTTTTCGTATTTTGGTGAGTTGGGGTGGAGGGGGGTAGACTATATAATTCAATGTGATATCCATGCATTCCACACCATAATAAAAACAGGTCAGTGTTAAAAAAATGTGAAAGGGAAATTTTTGGCGTCTCTCAAAGCAATGTACAATTCATTATTGTCGTGTGTTCGATCAAATCATAAATTTTCTGAAATGTTTGATTGCCAATAGGAGTAAGACAAGGATGTGTTTTGAGCCCCACATTATTTTCGATGTTTATTAACCAGTTGGCAACTTACATAGAAGAAAAGGGTAAACATGGTGTGCAGCTGTTACCGGGTATTATGGAGTTATTTATATTATTGTTCGCAGATGATGTTGTACTGCTGTCAACTTCCCCAACTGGTCTACAGAATCAACTGAATATTTACACACATGTTGCAATAACATGAAGTTATATGTAAATATCGAAAAAAACAAAAGTTATGGTATTCAGAAAAGGGGGATTCCTGGGAAAGCATGAAAAATGGTTCTATGATGGTACAAGACTAGAGGTGGTAACTAGTTATTGTTATTCAGGGTTTAATTTCACAACTATGATTAGTGCTAGAAAAGGCACAATGCATTTGGCAACAAAAGGAAAGGAAGCCGTTTTACAGCTGTGCAGGGTTTTCCAAAAGTATAAGGAAATGAGTTCAATTACCTTTTAAAAATTTTTTGATGTAAAGATTCAACCAATACTATTACACTCATCAGAAGTGTGGGGGTTAAATAGACTGGATCATATAGAAAAAGTACATTTAATGGCATGTAAAAGGTTTATGGGTGTTCCAAGTAGAACTCCTAATAAGATGGTATATGGAGATCTGGGAAGATACCCTCTGTATGTTAATTCTTACGTTGCATGTTTAAGATTTTGGTTTAAATTGTTGCATATGGATGCTGAAAGACTGCCACATAAAGCTTACATGATGTTGCTTGAATTAGACAGAGCTGGCAAAAACTGTTGGGTTTCAAAGGTAAGAGAAACTTTGTGTGAAACGGGATTCAGTATTGTTTGGTTGCAACAAGGAGTTGGCGATGTTAAACAGTTTTTGAATTTGTTTAAACAAAGAATTGTCGATCTCTTTATTCAAGAGTGGAACGCAACTATCAGAGATCGGGCAGATATAGCACTTCAAAAGCATTTAAAACTGTTTTTGAAAAAGAAAGGTATGTTTGTGACATGGATATCTATTGTTTTCGTGTAGCCATTTCTCAGTTAAGATTTAACGTGCTTCCTCTGAATAATAATGTGCATCGGTACAGTGAATCTGTCGAAGATAAAAATTGTTTATTTTGTGAGGGTCAAGTTGAAAATGAGCATCATTTCTTATTTGATTGTTGCCTGTATATAGACCTTCGAGCTAAATTTCTAAGAGAATCAATGAAAGTGCCTGTAAATGTTCTGTTGAAAGCAACGGGGTATGAATCATAGGGACAATGTTTCAAGATATGTGTTCCATGCGATTAACAAAAGAAATAAGGTTATATTTTAGACGAAAATGACTGGCTGATTATTAAGGCTCGATAACTTTGATACTTTTATTTTGTGCTTCATGATATATAGATCTTCATCATTCACTCATGTAGCGTAGCTTTGTTTGCTAAGATACGTTCATTTAGAATTTCTACTACACATTTATGTTTAGAAGAGCCTGTCAAGATTGTGGAATGTGAAACTGTGGAATATATTTCTTTTTCACCTCTTCCCTTCACCCCCCCCCCCCCCCCCCCTCCTCATTCCTTGCTCGCCCCCATCTCCTTGACTCCCTTCCCCAACCCCACCCACTCCCATTTCCATTTGGTACCTCCATGTATTGTGGCCAAAGGCCGACGTACATTAAAATTCTGAGTTCTGAGTTTCTCTCTCTCTCTCTCTCTCTCTCTCTTCTCCCCTCTCTCTCTCTTCTCTCTCCTCTCTCTCTTCTCTCTCTCTCTCTCTCTGCGATCACTACTCACACTCCTTCTCATGGATCTTTCCTGAAAGCATCCACATGAAGTCACGCAGTCTCACATCATGTGAATGGAAACGTAAAGTTTCAAAAAAGACAATGATGTGCTCATAAAAGATAGAAAAAGACTACACTGTTGCATTACATTGGAAACTATTCTTTGAGAGAGAGAGAGAAGAGAGAGAGAGAGAGAGAGGAGAGAGAGAGAGAGAGAGAGAGAAAAGAGAGTTGAAATGTACTGAAAAACAAAAATCATCAAAATTAACGAGTTATAACTTCGGTGGTTTCAGGTTAGAGTTTTTCCTCGCATCTTGACGACAGCTGTGGTTTTTAGAGAAAATATGGCATTGTACAAAGCAACATGTGTAGTTCGTGCTTGAGAGAAAAAGACAGTATAAGGCCCGGTCTGTAGGAATGTATGCATACACAGAATGTCAGGAAAGAATTTCAAGACCATCTTAAAGCACACTGCTGCAGCATGGATAAAGTAATCTTAAATGAACGCCTCGTCCTTCTTGGTGCTGACCAAAACATTGAGACTGACCATGTTGTTGATTTTATTCTGTCGTGCGCAAAATTTCAAATATGTCCGTGCAGATACCGACACTACAACCATTCTGGAGAGAAAAAAAAATTAAACTCGTGTATCAGATAGAACTTTTTAACCATAAACTATTTATGAAACCGGTTCAATGTGGAACTGAGTGGGTCTGCTATAAATCGGTGAGAACAATTCAAATTACCAGTACTTCATATTCTTCATCACAACTGTGTCTTATATATATCCAGGCGTTACCTCTATATGTTTATCCCCAGTATAATCAGCGTGATACATCTCCTAAACCTTAATACTGTTATGTATTCCGATTCATACTTTGTGTCACCGGAATGTTCAATTCTATGTGAAACAGAAGAAGCAACGAGTAAAATAGATACGTTTGCTTTAGT
>CM031612.1:52733530-52748530 GCA_018398815.1 Conus ventricosus
ACGCACGCACCAGCACACACACACACACACACACACACACACACACAACACACACCACAACACCTCCTTCCTCCCCCCCCCCCCTCCCCATTCTGTCAGTACCTTTCCATTTGCATCCTTTATCTGTGTGGGAAAATAATTATGAGATAGGTAAATAGCAGGCACCACTTTAAACAGATTATTCTGTCTCTATTACATTCTGTATGCTAATCAAGACATGTAAATCATGTAAACCTTTCGTTAATTTTGGAAAGGCTTTTGAATCTCAGGAAGAATGTAGTATGGCCTGTGCTGTTAAAAAAAAAATAAAAGATGCATTTTGTTGTCAACATCTTCATATTATGTTACATTTCACACAAAAAAAGTTAAATTTCGATGTAGACCAAGACAGACAGATTAAAATTCAGTGCATTTGTAAGGTGAAAGAATGTAAAGTAGCTAGAGAGAGTGCAATGGAACTAACTAGGTGTTGTTCATGTTTCATGGACGAGTTACCTTTAGAAGTGTTTTCCTTTAAGGAGACATGACATCATTTCACCCATTCATTTTCAGGTTTTTGCATTACTTCTGGCAAATGATATCAGCTCCTTCTAGTGTCGCATCTCCAATATATTGTTTGCTATCGACTATAGGGAAAGGTTTCAGTGACAGTGAGGAAAAACTCACTGACCGCAGGGAAAGTGCTGTTGACGACGGGAAAGACTGTAACCCGGGATTTCCTTCAAAGTGCACGAAACCCTCATGGCGAAAGCTCGGCCGTGTCTGGAGTTGTACTGTCATCACATGTCAGATGAACAGCAACGAGTGAGGCTGCGGGACGCACACGGCAGGTGCTTGACGGTGGCGTTTTTCGCTGATGGGCTCTACAGTCATGAAATATGGGCTGGAAACATCCATGGGAACGCTCCCGTGGAGGTTCTGTCGTGTCACATCCAGTGGCCAGTACACAATGGCATCTGCCAGGTAGCAATTATGCCCCTTGACGTCGTAATGGAATGCCCTGTGCGTGCCCATGTGAACACAGCGCAGACTTCCAAGGGTGGTGCAGGATTGCTCCCAGCTGGTTTGTTCGGCAGTTGACAACAGTACTTCTCTGGGTCCCACTCGCACCTTCGGGCAATTTTTGCTTTCTTCTTTCATGTATCTCCAAGATATTGATTTTTATCCTGGCTTTGATTTCCATCGGCTTATTCCTAGAACCCCCTTTACTATTTCAGTCTTCACCTGGTTACAATTGTGAGAGCTTCAATATCTTCAAGCGTAGCGGAGGAGACAAATTTTAAATTCCATCATGACAAGATCGTGGACACTACCAAGGTCATCTCCAGGAAATGCCCTTCTTTTAATCCTACTGATGCCAACTTGTTACGGTTTTTCATGATAAATAGTCGGTCTGGCTTGGATAACCGACTGTTAGGGGGAGTGCCAAGTGTTAGTAAAAATCATGTCTTATCTCCGGCAAAGTCCAATGGGCGTGGTCCCCTATCATTGTGCTATCACACTTCATACATGGTACTGAAATTAAGGGTTCAAAAGATGCTTCAATGGCAATAGGAAGTATTTATCCATTTGTGTGAAAGAAGTATACCGGGGTTAGCATGAACACACAGAATGACTTTTTGTATGTCACGATGCAGATGAAAATCCGGGACGATTATCAACCGCCCCTGTGTAAAATGGCTCTTGTGATTTGCACCGGGGATATGACAACTGCTTACTTCAACCGCTGCAGTTTCAGTTTGCACCGGTACAATGACCTGTGGGATTTGAGTCGGGACGATTGCCAATCATACATGTGCAAAACGGAATTATTCACTCTAGCTAAATAATAATGATAAGAAGAACAATATAATAATAATAATATCAATAATAATTCTTTTTATCATAACAATTATCATCATATCATTGCCAATCATACATGTGCAAAACAGAATTTTTCACTCTAGCTAAATGATAATGATAAGAAGAACAATATAATTAATAATAATATCAATAATAATTCTTTTTATCATAACAATTATCATCATTATCATTGTCTATCATACATGTGCAAAACGGAATTATTCACTCTAGCTAAATAATAATGATAAGAAGAACAATATAATAATAATAATATCAATAATAATTCTTTTTATCATAACAATTATCATCATCATCATTGCCAATCATACATGTGCAAAACGGAATTATTCACTCTAGCTAAATAATAATGATAAGAAGAAACAACATAATAATAATATATCAATAATAATTGTTTTTATCATAACAATTATCATCATTATCATATTTGTTGTTGTTAGGTTATAATTATTACTACTACACCTATTGTTACTATCATCATTCATCACCATTATCATTATAATTATTGTTGCTATTTTTATTATTGTTATTGATGATGATGATAATGATGATGATGATGATGATGATAATGATGACGATGGTAGTATACGACATTAGGAAGAATGTCATAACAGATTAGAAACATAATAAGACGGTAAAAAGGAAATGAAATTAAAATCATTAATCAAATAACAGCACACACACACACACACACACACACACACACACACACACACACACACACACACATACAAAACACACACACACACACACCACGCGCGCGCGCGCGCGCGCGCGCGCGCGCGCACATACACATACACACATGCACGCACGCACGCACGCACGCACGCACGCACGCACGCACGCACGCACACTCATATTTCGTGATCATTTAGAAAACAGGCAGTTTCTGTGCTTTTACAGTGAAGGATTGTTCAATATCTGAGCGTGGGGAATGCTTGAGAATTTTCACGGGAGCATGACACAAAGATTTCCTCTAAAAATCTATGAACACTTGGATCTTAGGGACAAAGGAGAGGGTGGGGTTGGGGAATGGTGGAGGGGATGGGGTGGCATAAAGGAAATCTTGCCTGAATAAATAACGTAGTAACATGTAGACATCGGCGGTTCGAACGATGACATAGACTGTTTCAGTACCTACACATGGTGTCCCTACTTACCCCGGTGCAAGTGGCAATTGCCATTTACCCCGAGCGATTGCAAACCATGCAGGATTCCAATTTGCATCGTGACGTGTGCATAGTAAATAGAATCGACTTCCCTCAGCTATCAATTCCAGTGTTTGTTGTTTTAGATATTGGTTGACATCTCTTCAAATGGAAGAACCTGTATTGCTATACAGAGCATAAAAACAGTATTACTAAGATTGACCTCTTGCTGAAAAATCAATCGGGTTTCGAAAGTTTGAGTTGTTTTGAAGAGTGTACTCGTTTACATCTCGATCTGTACAGATAATATTCAGTACGTCCTAAGAATGTTTAGATTGGGTTGTCTGATTTATCGGCGAACTATTCAATATTCAAAAGAATCGTTAACGCGGAGCAAAATCACCCTTAGAAACTGAAATTCACGTGAATGTTGAATGAAATGCCCGCTGTGTAAATCTCCAATAGGTCTGCAATTCACTTGGATTTTCCCCCTTGCTTTTGATGATTTGAGATAAACTTGAATCCATCCAAAATGCCAGAAAATTCCATATCCTCCAGATTAATATAATTTGCAACATCAAACAAACAAAAACCAACCAACAGACGATTAGAAATCATGCTAAATATCGTTACGACGCCTTTCAGAGAAGGATAAATAGCGTTGATTTTGGTCACTCTTCTTTATTTCCTCTTCTTTTCAGGTCGGTAAATTCATTTCAGATTTGTATTTGCTGTAGTTTTTTTTTCATTCAAAGATCATTCCATCACTCACGTTTGCGCTATGTGTTTATTGTAGTTTATACACATCCTTCAAATGGGCTTTAGCCTTATTGAATAAAAATCTGTTCTCTTCCTCCTATGTGCTCTCTCTCTTTGAGAGAGAGAGAGAGAGAGAGAGAGAGAGAGAGAAGGAGAGAGAGAGAGAGAGTGTGTGTGTGTGTGTGTGTGTGTGTGTGTGTGTGTGTGTGTGTGTGTGTGTGTGTGTGTGTGTGTCAGTGTGTGTGTGTTCCTCCCCCCTTTCATTCACCCCCCTCTCCCACGTCTCTCGTTTCAGTGGCTCTAAATACATGCCACCTTCCCCCTTCCTCAAAAAGAAAAGAAAGAAACCTTCCCTGCAATTCCACTTCTTCATCTCCCTGTTCGTCTTTCTGCGTGTTGATGTTTTTTCTGACTTTGTCGCACGTGCGTTATCTCCCTCCCCCCTCTCTTCCTATCTCCCTCCCTTCCTCCATCTCTCTCTCTCTCTCTCTCTCTCTCTCTCTCTCTCTCTCTCTCTCTCTCTCTCTCTCATCGGTGTCTGCAGCAGACACTTTGCTGCTTACAGGTTTCTTTTTTTTCTCTTATTTCCCGGCAAAGAATCCCCGCGCCTTCCCTATTCTTCACCAACACCCCCATCCCCGTCCCTTAGAGTCGGACCGCTGAAAGCAGCACCGAATTCGGTTAAATTACAGATGTCAGCTTCCTCTTGTGACAGCCTACCGCGATCCCGGAAGCGGATGCAAAATATGAAAGGGAGATAACTCATCTCACTCATACATTTCTTGCATGTGCAACAGAAGCCTAAGTCTTGTCCAATCCTGCCAGCCCGAAACTCTGTGTTGTGTGTGTGTGTGTGTGTGGTGTGTGTGTGTGTGTGTGTGTGTGTTGTGTGTGTGTGTGTGTGTCCCTCTGTCTCTCACTCTCTCTCTCGTGAGTGAGAGAGAGAGAGGAGATAGATAGGGATGCAGGGAGGATGAGAGAGAGCGTCCTCTCTCTCTCTCTCTCTCTCTCTCTCTCTCTCTCTCTCACCTTCTCTCTCTCTCTCTCTCTCTCTCACCTCCCTCCTCTCTCTCTCTCTTCTCTCTCTCTCTCTCTCTCTCTCTCTCTCTCTCTCTCTCTCACTCTCGCTCTCTGTCTCTGTCTCTCCTCTCGCTCTCGTCTGTCTCTCTCTCTCTCTCTCCTCTCTCTCTCATCACTCTCGCTCTCTGTCTCTGTCTCGTGCCATTCACCACTCGCCCTTGATATGAATTTGATTTCCCCCCCCACTCCTCCAAACCGGTTGTCATCCGAGGAGGCCGCTGATAATCTGCTGCCCATCCCGCTATCGGTCGGTTGAGGGCGTCGTTGATGGAGGCTCTGACACACTGCAGTAAAGTGGACAGTTCCCACGCGTCCTTCTGCTTTACAGCTTTATTTATTGAAAAACTTTTTTTTTTGTTTTGTTATCTATCTTCATGTTGTGATACGCAAGTCCTCCCTCCTCTCCCCCCCCCCCCCCCATCCCCCCCCCCCCCCCCCTCCCCCCCCTTCATTCCCATCTTCTTTTCCTTATATTAGGAAGGAAAGGGGGATGGAGGGGGAGTAGGAGCATAATCTTGATTCTCTCTCCCCCCTCTCTCACTCTTCTCTCTCCGTCATCTCTCTCTCTCCTCTCTCTCTCCTCTCTCTCCTCTCCTCTCCCCTTCTTGTGTGTGTGGTGCATTCATTTACGTCTTTCCACAAACGTGATATTAGACGGGGAAAAAAAAAAAAAAAAAAAAAAATCGTGCCGAAAGAGTGAGATGGGGAAAGAAAGAGCGTATGTGCTTATGCTTGTGCACGCACACGTATGTGTGCATGGCGTGTGCACGTAGGTGTGCATGTGCGTGTGCTCGTGTGTGTTATGCGAGTATGTTTGTGTGCATATGTATGTGCATAATATATGAAGGCTTATATGAATAAAAAATGGTAATTACAAACACTTAGAATTTTTCAAATAAGTTTTGAAAGGAAAAAAGCAAAATTTTAACAAAACTAATTAACAACCACTAGGCACAAAAAACTTAACCTTTCTCAGTCCTTGTCCCCTTTTGAGCTTTGTACTTATTCCATCTTCCCCCCCACACATATCCCCCCATCCCCGCCTCACACACAAAAAAGGAACCAAATAAATACTCCCCAATGGAGTGCGCTCCAAGCATACAAAAAACTCATATGTTAAGCTGGTAAACTCAAAGATGGCCCATGCACTATTTTGCCTCAACACTGGAATTATTTTTTCATATCTTGACATGTAACAATATGATCACGTGTTATTTCTTTTTACATAAACATAACAAATTTTTTAACATTTTTTGGGTTTTAAAAGCATCAAGTTTCCACCTATACATCAATGAAAGTATATTTTATTTAAACTAAAATCTTGTTGAATAAATTTAATATAAAAAATATCAAACAGATTTGATTGTCATGTTCTATCATTCTACTTTGAAAATTTTCGAAATATATGTTTAACTAAAATTTGCACTGCTCATGTACCGATAAGGGTGGGTTAAGATCTTCAGAACCCCAGATAGTTTGCTCCACGTTTAGCTGCCCTATCTATATACTTATCGTTGAAAATAAATGGAACAGTGTGAAGGAATCCAACAAAAGGAAAGTTGGTGCCTTCTTCAATAAGCATATGGATCAAACAGCTTATCTCAATAAATCATTTCGGGCCTAGTATGCAAATAAAATCTTTATTGCCTGAAGGACTGATTTTGAATCTACACAAAACAAGCTTGAAATATTTTTGGGGAAATTTAAAAGGTAATTCAAAGCCATGAGTATTGCTTTAAAATTCAGCTGTAAATATGGATATGTTACATCCAAAGTAAAAAGATTTCTCCACCCTCAAGTCAGGGATTAAGAATGCACAACC
The DNA here is from genome assembly GCA_018398815.1 of Conus ventricosus. Lineage (NCBI taxonomy): Eukaryota > Metazoa > Mollusca > Gastropoda > Neogastropoda > Conidae > Conus > Conus ventricosus. The sequence continues at coordinate 52,740,200 of CM031612.1, forward strand.
TTTTTTGCTTACCAATACATGAACCACTGTGTAATTTTTAATTGGTTTAGTGTATTTTCTCGTCCATATGACACTTAGTATAACTTGCTAGCATATTGATATTTTCATCTTTTTGATGTTGGTGTGATCAATATCAAAATGGGCTTTTTTTAAGTTCCCAGGGTGGAATAGGACAAAAAGATGGTCTGGGAGAGAAATGTTCTTTTTCTAAAGAAACCCCAGAATCTGAAATTATTTTTTATGTATAAGTTGCTATAGTTATTTGAGAAGTTATAGACTTTGCTCTTTTTGGAAAATCAAATCTGATCTTTTTGATTTCTGATTTAATGTGTGTTTTTCTAGCTGTACTTTTAATGACAAATTTACAACATGTTAAATCTCTATAATCATCTAGAGGAAGTACCTGAGCTTCATGATATGTACGGACGATGATGCGTGCACAGGAAGTCCAAGGGCTAATTTAAACCCGCCTTACATTCAATACTTTGCAGTTTTTGTAATAAATATTTAGGCCTTTTGAAGAATATTTCTTGGCATAAGTTATTTTTGATCTCATTAAAGATTTACATAGAGTAATCAATGTAGCTGGATTTTGCCCCCACTTTCTTAGAAAATGATTTTCAGAAAGTTAATTTTTTTCTAGCCTTTGTTAATAGATATTCGATATGAAAGTTCCATGATAATTTAGATGTAAAATAAACTCCTATAAATTTATCTCTGTAACGTACTTAAGAGGAGTATCATCCAATGTGAAAACGGGCTACTTCTGGTTAATCCACTGTTAGAAAGAACATATTTGTTTCTTCGGTTGACAACTAATCCATTTAGCTTCATATAATACACCATCTTATTTAGTTCTCCTTGATAGATCTTTTGACGAATTTTATATCTCGCGTGAAGTTTTCTTTTTTAACGTTAAAATCCATCCACATGCATATATCATCTGCATATTGGACAAGAACAACTTTTTTGAAAATTTGTTTGGCAGATCATGCATTAATAACGAGAAGAGAATGGCGCTATTACTGACCCTTGAGGTTTCCCCATTGAAAGTGTTCTACTGTGGAATATGTTTTTCCTACTCTTGTTCTTATTACCCTATCCTTTAAAAACATCGGGCATAGTTGTATATATTTCCTGTCAAGCCAATGTTTTTAAGTTTTTTCAATAGCTGAAAATGCCACACTTGGTCGTAAGCCTTATTTATATCAAAAAAGGTAGCAAGAACACATTTTCGTCTAGCAAACTGTTTTCTTATATTTGTTGAAAATTTTCCACTAAAATTTCTGTAGTGGATCGACCTTTTCGGGAAGCCAGCTGATTGTTTGGGTAGATGTTATATTTTCGCAGTAATGTACAAGTCAATTCAAAACAATTCTTTCTGAAAGTTTACATACATGTAAGTTAATGCAAGGGCTATAATTCTTAGGATCCTTTGTAGATTTTCCTTGCTTATGAATTGGAACAATAATCGACGTTTTCCATATTTTGGCAAACACCATGCTCCAACACGTACAATAATTTATGAAGAAACTCTACAAAATGTTCAGGCAAATTTTTTAAACATTTGATTAGATATTCCCATCTAAACCAATAGACGATTTTTTAATGGTATGGATCTAATGGCTTCTTTTACTTCTTGGATATTATGGGAGCATTGATATTGTTACATGGTCTGCTGTACATTCATAAATGTGCTTTTACAAACCTCTTCTTTCTCTCTGTATACTTGGTGAGTACTTGTTAGACCTTCAGAGCGGCTTACCTTAGCAAAATTGTTTACAAAGGGCTTCTGTTTTCCCTCATCAGCACTAGGAAGACTGTTGTTATCTATTGTTATAGGGTACGTGTCGATGTTAATCCATTTTTCATAGCTTCAGTTCCCCCCACTTTACCAATATCTTTATGATTTTTTAACTTCAGAGTTACAAAATTCATTCCAATGTTCCCAGCTTCTCTTGTGTGTGGTGTGTGTGTGTGTGGTGTGTGTGTGGGTGTGTGTGTGTGTGTGTGGGGTGTGTGTGTGTGGGGTGTTGTGTGTGTGTGTGTGTGTGTGTGCGAGCAAGCGCGCGCGTTTGTGTGTGTGTTTGTATGTGTGTGTGTGTGTGTGTCGGTGTGTGTTGTGTTTGTGTGTGTGTGTGTGTGTGGTGTGTGGTGTGTGTGTGTGTTGTGTGTGTGTGTTGGTGGTGGTGGTGTGTGGAGGTGGTGGGTGGTGGTGGTGGTGGGGGTGGTGTGTGTGTGTTGTGTGTGTGTGTGTGTGTGTGGGTGTGTGTGTTGGTGTGGTGGTGGTGGTGAGGTGGTGGTGTGGTGGGTGGGTGTGTGTGTGTGTGTGTGGTGTGTGTGTGTGTGTGTGTGGTGTTGTGTGTGTGTGTTGTTGTTTTGTTGTTGTTGTTGGGGTGGTGGTGGTGGGGTGGGGTGGGGGGGGTGGTGGGGGATGGGGGGGGTGTGTGGTGTGGGTTGTGTGTGTGTGTGTGTGTGTGTGGTGTGTGTGTGGGTGTGTGTGTGTGTGTGGTGCGCGCGCGCGTTGGGTATATATATATATATATATATAATATATATATATATATAGTTAAAAGAATTAAAAGAGGAATTTTAAAACTATCTACAAATTTGTTTCGAGCGTGTTGCGCTGTCATCAGATGGCCCTCGGTTTGCCCACCGCCGATGTTAAAATAGCGTGTGGGCTCCCGTTTGCGGTTGTTTTGCACGTGCGGTTGCGCACGTGTTTTTGGGGGCTTCAGGTTTTTGTTTGGATGTGTTCACTAACAACGATTTCCATTTATGCCTGCAGTTGTTTACTATTTCTGTTTTGGTGTTTAAAGTTGCTAAGTATGGTTTGCATAGTAATTAACCATTTTTCAGTTAAACATAGGTTGCACCTTTTTGAAACTTTGCTGTATGGTGATGCTCTTTTATGATTTTCCAGATAAATGTACTTGTTTTGGGCGTCTTTAAGTTTCCAGATATATTTGCTCATTCTGTTTGGTTTTTATTTTTCTTTATTAAATGATTTTTTTTTGTGGTTTGCATATCTGGTTTTGAAGTGGTTTTCAGTGACCCTATGTATGTTTCTTTTTCATTTCTGATGTCACAGTACCTGGTATACAATGTTGCTGTGAAACATTTGTTGTTCAGTGGGCACTGCTCCTTTCGGGTTTGCAATTGCAAGTTTTTTCCTTTCTTCACCCTTCTTGCTGTGTTGATTTCATTTTGTTAATGCGTCAATCAGGTTTTTGAGGTTGGGCATACATGAGTACGATAGTTTGACAGTTTTTTTTGTAAATATTTTGGACAATTTGTGTTCTTTTGGAAATGAAGTTGTTAGGATTCTAAAGAATTCTTTCCCTATGTTCGTTTTTGACTTTCCCCGTCGTATGGGGGTGTTATACCATATGATTTTTCTTTTCCTATTTTTCTTGCTTTTATTTGTGTTGTGTCGGGGTTGTATTGTAATTTTGTAATTGTTCCACTTGTTTGTAGTGCCTCCTGGTATTCTACTGCCTGCATTGTTGAACACTCTCTCACTGCATGACAGTTTGATAGTCTCTTGTTTATGCCATGGGGTATGGTCTTCATCAGATGGTGGATGGTTACTTTTGGTGTGTACATAAAGAGGTGTATCGTTGGGTTTTTTGTAGGTTTGTATATATGATTGTTGAGATCCAGTGTTATGTCTAAGTAGTTCACTACCTTTTTGTTTGCTTCAATGGTAATCTTTAAGTTGTGGTTTTGGAAGATTTTGCATAGTTCTTTCTTCTTGTTTTCGATGGTTCTTGGGTTGTTGGTTAGTGCAGAAAGGGCCATCTCTCTGTATATCCGACTTGTTTCCGAGTTTTTTTCTTGATTTTGGACAGCATAAATAGTCCGACCATTCACATGTTTCTGCACCATCATATGAACCCATGGTTACTTTCGAATGTTGAGTTTCTTTTGGGTTTTTCCTGATCCATGTTTCATTCTGCGGTAATAATGTTTTTTTGGGGTGTGGAGAATGATTTCCATTTCTGACCCCTGTTATGTCTGTGTGGTTACTGGCAAACTTCAGGGCTTTGGTGAGTAGTTCCTCATCTATGGATGGGTAAAAAGTCTACTATGCAAATTTTGATGAATACTGTATTACTTTGTTTATTGAGTGTTTTGAACCATTAAATAATTTCGTATGTGTTTTTTCCCCAGGTTGTAATCAGATTTTGATTTTAGTCCTTATTATTTTTTCCAGAATTTTCTTGCTTATTTGCCTAATTCAAAATTTGGAGGGTTATTTTATCTACATGTGGATTATTGTGAAAGTTGGGCTTGTGGTCTTTGAGTGTTATGAAAGCTTCTTTTGTTGCTGTCGCTTCTAACCTGTCACTTAGGTCTATGCCTCTGCAAGTTCTTTTTCTTTAGTGCGGATACTGTCATGTGTATTTTTGTCGGCTTTTTTGTAGTTTTTTCTGGATGTTTTTGTCAAGGAGTTGAGAATATTCCTTTGTTTCCATTTGTAGTAATTGCTAGTTTTATCAGCCTTCACAAATATTTTTTGTCATTTTGTACCTGTTTTATTTGGTTTTTTTAATGGTTGTTTGGAAACCCGCTGTTGGGATTTTTTGAATTCAATATTGGTTATCATCTTTTCATTTGATCTTAAAAGGGTTTCAAATCGTCTATGACTGGTGGTGATCGCCATGATTTTGAAATCGTAGTGTTTTTGCCCCTTTTTTTGCTTTCGGGTTCAGGAAAAAGAATGCTTTCCATTTTCATGTTGCGTACGAACTTTTCGGTTTGTTCTATTAATCTTTTAAGTAGGATTGTGGGTTAGAAAAGGGTATGTTTTTTGTTGCCCTGCCTAAAATTGATTTCCTCCATTTTAAAATCCTTCAGGCCACAGTGCTCAACGTGGGGAGCAAATAAGATGAATATAGTTTAAAAGCCTAAAATGACTTTAAAATTGCTCGACCCCTTGGGGAGCAACATTAGTTAAAAGAAGTAAAAGGGGAATCTTAAAACTATCTACAAATTGTTTCCACGGTTGCGCTGTCATCAGGATGGCCCTCGTTTCCCACCGCCGATGTTATATAGCGTGTGGGCTCCCGTTTGGGGTTGTTTGCACGTGGGGGTTGGCTGCACGTGTTTTTGGGGCTTTCAGGTTTTTGTTTTGGATGTTTTTCACTAACAACAAATTTCATTTATGCCTGCAGTTGTTTACTATTTCTTTTTTGGGTTTAAAGTTGCTAAGTAGGGTTTTGCATAGTATTAACCATTTTCAGTTAAACATGGGTTGCACCTTTTTGAAACATTGCTGTAGGTGATGCTCTTTTATAATTTTTCCAGGATAAATTGTAGCTTTTTTTTGCGTCTTTTAAGTTTCCCAGATATATTTGCTCAGTTCGTTTGGTTTTTATATTTTTCTTTTTTAAAAATGACTGTTTGTGGTTTGCATATCTGGTTTTGAAGGGGGTTTCAGTGATCCCTATGTATGTTTCTTTTTCATTTTCGATTCACAGTAGCCTGGTATACAATGTTGCTGTGAAGACATTTGTTGTTCAGGGCACTGCTCCTTTCTGGTGCAATTGCAAGATTTCCTTTCTTCACCCTTCTTTGCTGTGTTTGATTTTCATTTTGTTAGATGCGTCAATCAGGTTTTTGAGGTTGGGCATACATGAGTACGAAAGTTTGACAGTGTTTTGTTAAATATTTTGGACAATTTGTTTTCCCTTTTGGAAATGAAGTTTTTTGGGATTCTAAAGAATTTTTTCCCTATGTTCGTTTTGAATTTTTCCCGCCCGTAGGGGGGTTATACCATATAAATTTTTTTTCCTATTTTTCTTGCTTTTATTGTGTTGTTGTCTGGGTTGTATTGTAATTTGTAATTGTATCCACTTGTTTGTAGTGCCTCCTGGTATTCTACTGCTGCATTGTTGAACACTCTCTCACTGCATGACAGGTTTGATAGTCTCTTGTTTATGCCATGGGGTATGGTCTTCAATACAGATGGTGGATGGTTTACTTTTGGTGTGACATAAAGAGGTGTATCGTTGGGTTTCTGTATGGTTTGTATATATGATTGTTGAGATCCAGTGTTATGTCTAAGTAGTTCACTACCTTTTGTTTGCTTCAATGGAATCTTTAAGTTGTGGTTTTGGAAGATTTTGGCATAGTTCTTTCTTCTTGTTTTCGATGGTTTTTGGGGGTTGAGCACTGGGGCCTGAAGGATTTTAAAATGGGGAAATCAATTTTAGGCAGTCAACAAAAAACATACCGTTTTCTAACCCACAATCCTACTTAAAAAGATTAATAGAACAAACCGAAAAGTTCGTACGCAACATGAGATGGAAAGCATTCTTTTCCTGAACCCGAATGCAAAAAAAGGACCAAAACACCTACGATTTCAAATCATGGCGATCACCACCAGTCATAGACGATATGAAACCCTTTGAAGATCAAATGAAAAGAATGATAACCAATACTGAATTCAAAAAATCTAACAGCGGTTTCCAAACAACATTAAAAAACCAAATAAAACAGGGACAAAATGACAAAAAAATATTTGTGAAGGCTGATAAAACTAGCAATTACTACAAAATGGAAACAAAGGAATATTCTCAACTCCTTGACAAAAAAATCCAGAAAAACTACAAAAAGCCGACAAAAATACACATGACAGTATCCGCACTAAAAGAAAAAGAACTTGCAGAGCGCATAGACCAAAGTGACAGGAAGAAGCGACAGCAAACAAAAGAAGCTTTCATAACACTCAAAGACCACAAGCCCAACTTTCACATAATCCAACATGTAGACTAATAAACCCATCCCAAATCTGAATTAGGCAAAATAAGCAAGAAAATTCTGGAAAAAATAATAAAGGACATAAAATCAAACTCTGATTACAACCCTGGAAGAACACATACAAGTTACAATGGTTCAAAACACTCAATAAACAAAGTAATACAGTATTCATCACATTTGACATAGTAACTTTTACCCATCCATAGAAAAGGAACTACTCACCAAAGCCCTGAAGTTTGCCAGAACCAAAACAGACATAACAGGGTCAGAAATGGAAATCATTCTCCACCCAAGAAAACATTATTACACAGCCAGAAATGAAACCTGGATCAGGGAAAAACCCAAAAGAAACTCAACATTCGACGTAACCATGGGTTCATATGATGGTCAGAAACATGTGAACTGGGCGGACAAATTTATGCTGTCCAACATCAAGAAAAAACTCGGAAAACAAGTCGGACTATACAGAGACGATGGCCTTGCTGCACTAACCAACAACCCAAAAACCACGAAAACAAAAGAAAGAACTATGCAAAATCTTCCAAAAAACCACAACTTAAAGATTACCATTGAAGCAAACAAAAAGGTAGTGAACTACTTAGACATAACACTGGGTCTCAACAATCATATATAAAAAAACCATACAAGAAACCCAACGATACACCTCTTTATGTACACACCAAAAGTAACCATCCACCATCTGTATTGAAGACCATACCCCCCTGGCATAAACAAGAGACTATCAACCTGTCATGCAGTGAGAGAGTGTTCAAAATGCAGCAGTAGAATACCAGGAGGCACTACAAACAAGTGGATACAATTACAAATTACAATACAACCCAGACAACAACACAAATAAAAGCAAGAAAAATAGGAAAAGAAAAATCAAATGGTATAACCCCCCAACGACGGGAAAGTCAAACGAACATAGGGGAAAAAATTCTTTAGAAATCCAAAAAACTTCATTTCCAAAAGAACACAAATTTTCCAAAATATTTAACAAAAACACTGTCAAACTATCGTACTCATGTATGCCCCAACCTCAAAAACCTGATTGACGCATCTAACAAAATGAAAACAACACAGCAAAGAAGGTGAAGAAAGGAAATCTTGCAATTGCACCAGAAAGGAGCAGTGCCCACTGAACAACAAATGTCTTCACAGCAACATAGTATACCAGGCACTGTGACATCAGAAAATGAAAAGAAACATACATAGGGATCACTGAAAACCACTTCAAAACCAGATATGCAAACCACAAACAGTCATTTAGTAAAGAAAAAAATAAAAACCAAACAAACTGAGCAAATATATCTGGAAACTTAAAGACGCAAAAACAAGCTACAATTTATCCGGGAAAAACATAAAAAAAGCATCACCATACAGCAATGTTTCAAAAAGGTGCAACCTATGTTTAACTTAAAAATGGGTTTAAAACTATGCAAACCATACTTAGCAACTTAAACACCAAAACAGAAATAGTAAACAACTGCAGGCATAAATGGAAAATCGTTGTTAGTGAACACATCCAAAACAAAAACCTGAAAGCCCCCAAAAACACGT
>CM031612.1:52756030-52771030 GCA_018398815.1 Conus ventricosus
GCAAAGTCCTGACTTACGCTCACAAATTTCGGAAACTCGGGAGTTTTGAAAAACAAGAAAATTTCTTTTTAAAAAATCGAGTGTTGGGTTACGCGGACTACATGCTTTCTGCTACCGAGCCAATCAGTAACTAGCGGAAATCCCACTCTCCTTAAAGCGCTCCCACCAGACTTCTGCCTGCATTGAAAAACATCAGCAACACGCTCTTTCGACGACAGGGAGCAAATCCTAACTCCCAAAGTTGTCTTCTCAAACGCACTGTCTGTGTTGAAAGCCATTCAGGATTTCCAAGACAAGCAACTGAATGTCCTTGCCTCTGCCTTGGCTACTCTGAGGCAGTCGGCCGAACATAAAGTCACCCAGTGGTTCTCCAGTGAAATCACAACATCCGGGGCAACGAGGAGGCTGACCAGCTGACAGAGGAAAGACAAATGTGGCAAAGGACCAGACAGTCACCTTTGAAGAGGTGGGAACACCAGTGAGGGAGAAGCAGAAGAGTAGACTGCTTCAGCCGCGCCATGACAACAGCAAATACAGATAGATGCCTGCTACCTCCTGCCTGGAGAAGACCAAGTGACCATAACAAGACTGAGATCAGGACATTGCAGATTCAGACGTCACATGTCCACACAGTCCATGGAAGTGGAACACGTCCAACAGGACTGCCCAGCGCACCTTAACCTCAGAGCAAAAGCCGGGCCTGCAGACGTACTGATGAAAAGCAAGGTCTTTGGCCTTCAGTAGGCGCTCCGATACACTGCGGGGCGGCCTCAGTGGTTGAAAAAAAAAGAAAAAAAAGAAAAAAAAAAACAACAATACAGGTTTGGGACAGGGGGCGAGGGGGTTGGCGGAAGGAGGGGGGGGATCGGAGATGTGGGGGCCTGGGGGAGAAGAGGGTCGATCAAGGATCTGAGTCATCAGGCAATGGTGACAGGCCATCGACAGTGGATCATATTCTCCACTCCCCTCCCACCTCCCTTCCCGATCCTCCCTTCCTCTCTATTCACGGCTGCTCGACCTCTCTGCTGATAACGGCCGAAAATCACGTCTTCAACGTTTGACTTGCTGGTTATGAGGGGCAAAACGTCAGAACTGTGGGAAACGTCCATGATTCACACCAGTCCGTTTCGATCTTGACAAAAACACCTAGATAAGAGTGTCGGTGGGAGGGCTGGTGAGTTGGGGAAAGGTGCGGGGTTGGGAAGGGGTGAGGGGGAGGGGAGGGTGTGTGTTTGTGTCAAGGTTAAACCTGTTTTCACGCTGCGTAAAGACTGCGGGAGTAGGGGGGTTATGATAGGAATAGCTCAGTGGTAGAGCGTCGGACTCGTAATCTTGGTGATCCTGGGTTGCGGGTTCGAATCTCCGCCGGGCCGTTTCGGGATAGGGGGGATTTTTCCCTTGGAGTTAACATTGGTTCTGACTCCATTTCCCATACAGTCCTTCGAATCAGACTATAACCCGAGGTCCTGTTTAAGCAGGGTGTTTTTCTTTCGTCAGATCTTTGAAAAAGTGTCCGTTGAATCTTCATCATTTGGTTAAAACAGAATGGTTTGCTGGGTTAGTATGTAACAGTGAGTCAATCTGATGTCTGCGCGTGTGCAAACCCGAAGAAACACCAACGGAGACCCCGTAGATTATGATGCGGGAATTCTTCAAATTAGAGAGGTTTGTGTGCCCGAATAGTTCACCTGGTAAAGAACCGAGTTCAAAATGCAGGGCCTGAACACGAGGCGCCCGACATAAAAAACTGACGGTGCCCATCATAACGCGTTGTCGCTCTGGTGGTATCAAGTAGTGTCGTCTATAGCCCGTGCCGACCACGAGGGGGCCACATCAGGTCTACCTCCGGTGGTGTGAATGTGAGTTCGGTACGTAGTCGTCTTCTGGCACGTCTTTCCCTATCCTCCTGAATGGTTATGGCCGTAGTGTTATCTTTGGTAGGGGGGCATCGAACCAGACTGCAAGTGTATTCCAACCTACCCTACCATTAGAATCTCATCATGAATAATGTGACGACTCTCTATCTCTCTCTCTATCTCTCCCCCCCTCCCCCTCCCTCTCTCTCTCTTAAATAGTCTCCTCCTGAGACATCTCCATCATGTGTCGTTTCAGGTAAGTAGTCGTGAGTCTTGACAGCGGATACATCATTGATTGATGTGACAGCCGCAGTCATGCCTACACCCAGTGTCATACCCTGCCCCGGGGGCGGATTACGGCTGCCTAAGCCGAAACAGACAGCAATCAATTGAGAATATGAAGAGAGAGAGAGAGAGAGAAGAGAGAGAGGGGAGAGAGAGAGAGAGAATAGAGGGAGGGAGGGAGGAGGGATGGAGAGAGAATTATTACTGGGAAACCAGGGATGGAGCAGGATGAGAAGGGAGAGGACGTGGGTGGGGAAGGAAGCAGTCTGTCACCTCGCGAATTCTACATGACCACAGAAACCGATGATTGGGGAAGGGGAGGAGGGGAACGGAATGGGGATGGGAAGGACGGGTGGTGTAGAAAGGGTGTTGAGGGAGATGGAGGGGGATAGTGGGAGGAGGGGAGAGGTAGGTCCTACCTACCGAGCTCACATACAAAACCAGGCGCTTTCTAAATCACTTCAGTCATCAAAAATATGCCACCTTTTAACACAGGAAGACGATCAATAATTATTTTTTTTCTTTTCCTCTTTTCCAGTTTCCATGCCATTTTAAAGCCGAATTTTTTTTTCACATTTTGCCGCAGAGCTGTTGCTTCGTGCACCGAAAACATGCTGAATATGTAACCTCGATTTACTGATTCATCACATCCAAACATGGCCAACACTCAAACTACCATGCGCAACGTTCACTGATCATCACATCCAAACATGGCCAACACTCAAACTACCATGCGCAACGTTCACTGATCATCACATCCAAACATGGCCAACACTCAAACTACCATGCGCAACGTTCACTGATCATCACATCCAAACATGGCCAACACTCAAACTACCATGCGCAACGTTCACTGATCATCACATCCAAACATGGCCAACACTCAAACTACCATGCGCAACGTTCACTGATCATCACATCCAAACATGGCCAACACTCAAACTACATGCGCAACATTCACTGATCATCACATCCAAACATGGCCAACACTCAAACTACCATGCGCAACGTTCACTGATCATCACATCCAAACATGGCCAACACTCAAACTACCATGCGCAACGTTCACTGATCATCACATCCAAACATGGCCAACACTCAAACTACCATGCGCAACGTTCACTGATCATCACATCCAAACATGGCCAACACTCAAACTACCATGCGCAACGTTCCACTGATCATCACATCCAAACATGGCCAACACTCAAACTACCATGCGCAACGTTCACTGATCATCACATCCAAACATGGCCAACACTCAAACTACCATGCGCAACGTTCACTGATCATCACATCCAAACAATGGCCAACACTCAAACTACCATGCGCAACGTTCACTGATCATCACATCCAAACATGGCCAACACTCAAACTACCATGCGCAACGTTCACTGATCACACATCCAAACATGGCCAACACTCAAACTACCATGCGCAACGTTCACTGATCATCACATCCAAACATGGCCAACACTCAAACTACCATGCGCAACGTTCACTGATCATCACATCCAAACATGGCCAACACTCAAACTACCATGCGCAACGTTCACTGATCATCACATCCAAACATGGCCAACACTCAAACTACCATGCGCAACGTTCACTGATCATCACATCCAAACATGGCCAACACTCAAACTACCATGCGCAACGTTCACTGATCATCACATCCAAACATGGCCAACACTCAAACTACCATGCGCAACGTTCACTGATCATCACATCCAAACATGGCCAACACTCAAACTACCATGCGCAACGTTCACTGATCATCACATCCAAACATGGCCAACACTCAAACTACCATGCGCAACGTTCACTGATCATCACATCCAAACATGGCCAACACTCAAACTACCATGCGCAACGTTCACTGATCATCACATCCAAACATGGCCAACACTCAAACTACCATGCGCAACGTTCACTGATCATCACATCCAAACATGGCCAACACTCAAACTACCATGCGCAACGTTCACTGATCATCACATCCAAACATGGCCAACACTCAAACTACCATGCGCAACGTTCACTGATCATCACATCCAAACATGGCCAACACTCAAACTACCATGCGCAACGTTCACTGATCATCACATCCAAACATGGCCAACACTCAAACTACCATGCGCAACGTTCACTGATCATCACATCCCAAACATGGCCAACACTCAAACTACCATGCGCAACGTTCATTTAAGATGAGAAGAACAAACAAAAGAAAAAAAGGTAAATAGTATCCCCAACTAAGCGAGACCCGAACCATTGACCTGCGTCCTTTCGCTTGCTAAGCAGATGGTCATTTCACCGGAGTACCGCGGCTGGTTTGGGGTCGCGTTGATTGTTCGACTGGTCTGCCAGTGAGACTTATCAACTGCTTTCAGCAAACCGCACGCTGTAAAGTGCCCAGTTTATAACCTCAAGACAAAGCTCGCGTCCGTACGTGCATCACACACACACACACACACACACCACACACACATATATATATAATATATATATATATATATAATATATATATATATATATATATATATATATATATATACAGAGAGAGAGACAGAGACAGAGAGAGACAGAGACAGAGAGAGAGAGAGAGGGAGAGAGAGAGAGATACATACATACATGCATGCATACATACACGGGTATTTTCTACCCAACTGATGTGCACAGCCTCCGAATCAGTATGGTCATTGTTGGCCGACTGTGCAGTCAGTCGGAGAAGTCATTTGCCGCGCAACTTTAGAGCAACCGACTGTCATCGAAACATTTCCTCATACAAGTCATGAAAACTTGCCAAGGGCCCGTCGACACAGATTTACTTGCCAGTGACTCATTGCCTACTCTCTGTACTAACATTGTAACCCACTCAAGCCCTTCTCGAGACGACAAGCGAACACTCGTGTCTTCCAATGTCTAGCTGTCGCGCCAAAGTCAACTCAGCGGCAATCGCCAACGTGTCTCAGGTTTTGCAGCACGTGTGTAAAATCAGGCCCGGGGCACTGAACACAACAGAGGTTCCTCGGCAGCAACATAAGCTCTTCTCTAACAAGTACTCTGACGACGAAGTCTGATCGATTCCTCCGTGTGAACTCAGATGCTATGACATCTGCACCACAATCGTAAAAGAGATCATGCATATGGGAATCAGGTCACCAGATTCGTCTCTTCTTCGCCCTCAACTCTGTGGGCAGTCACAGGGGCGCCGCAATGAAGAGCAGTTCACCAAGTTCCTTCCAGCTCTGTTGATTGAACACGAAGGCATGGGTCTCTGCAAGTGTTTTTCCGTCTATTCTGCAATATCGTCGGTAATCTATCCATCCGTGTCCTTTCCTCAACAAATCCCCTGAGGACTGTATTGTATCGTGTTACACAGCCATACCAGCGTAGTTTTCTTTAGTTTAATGTCAGGAGATCATCATCTGCTCCGATATGCTTGAAGCACTAAATCTTTAAAACAAAATGATCAGCATATCGGACGTTTAGGGCCTTGCAATGACCTTGTGTTTCCATGGTTTGGATTCTTCCGCTTTGAGGGTCAATGTCTCGCATGCTTACAGGAAGGTGAAATATACTAGCTCCAGCAGAAGCCTGATCTTGTGTTCATGGAGATGCTGCTGTCCTTCTATGCAGGTTTCAGTCTGCACAGTGTTGATGTTGTCGTTGCTGCCCATGGAAGATTTCTAGTTTGGATCCTTCATTGCTGAGGATGGATCCCCGGTAAGTGAACTATTGAGCACCAGCTTCTGTCCACTGACAGTTATATTAATACTGATGGTGGTGATGTGGCTGGCAATTACCTTGGTCTTCTTGGCGCTGATCTTTATGCCGTATCTTGTTGATTTCCATCCAGTCTTTCAATATGCCTGGCAAGTTCTTGTTCGCTGCTTGACATGCCATAGATGCCGTCGTCAAAGCGGAGGCTCGCGATGGTTCTTCCTCCAAAGCTGAGTAGGCTGACATGGTCTTCGAGTGCATCAGTATTGATCAGTTCCAGGAATATGGTGAAAAATGCGGGCGTTCAAAAGCCACCCTGACGAATTCCAAACAAAGTATGGAACCATTCTCCAAAAGCACCCTTTATAAAAACTGCACTGGCCGATTTGCAGTATGGTTGCTGGATGGTGCTGATCAGTTTTTGCCCGACTTCACATTTCTCCTTCGTGGCCCATGGCACCTATTGCCAGTCTCTGTTGTATGCCTTCTTCAAGTCCAAGAAGACGTGGTAGAAATCCCCACCGGTGTTGAAGATGCTTGTCCACCCTGTACCCCGACAAAAGTGGCTGTAATCTTATTCAGAATGATTCTGCGCATTACTTTGCTAGTGCGGCTGAACTGGCATTGTTGAAGATTTGCTTCTTGGAGAAGACTAAATATTAGGGACTGAGTGCATGGTCCAGTGTGCCAAATTTTGTTGCAGATAGTTGTTAGAATATCAGTTACTGCCTCTATGTCATGTTTTAAGCACTGTATATGGATGCTGCTGATGCCTGCAGTCCTCTAACATTTCAACAATGTTATTGCTGCTACGACTTTTTCATGGAAGATTGGAAAGTCATCCTCATTTGTCAAAACCTGTACCGTTAGCACGCTTGGTTCCTTTGCTCTGTTTGTTATGGTATTCAAAAACTTTCAGTCCCTATCTGTATGATGTCCTTGTCCTGTGTGAGGCAGCTTCTGTCTTGAATCTGAACGGTGTTGACTTGGCCTTGCTTCTCTTGGTCACGTCTTTATAATATGAAAAGCTTTCTTTGTGTTGTTGTCATCTACATTTTTCTCAATGTCTTCACATTGTCGTTCGATCCAGTTTTGCGTTGCATTTTTGTTTTCATTTCTTGTTTTCTTGTTCATAACAATGTATTTCTCCCCTCTCCTTGATGGAAATTAAACCCATGATCACAAAACTGTGTTGGAAATGTGTGATAGTACAAGAAGCATAAAACACCCTCTCGTCCACAATACCTGAAATAACTGCATGTTGACTTGGCTCAAGATCAATTCACATTCCTGTCAAAATCATAATTCAACACAAGAATCACAGATAAAAGCACATCAACAGATCCCAAGGACCGATGCAACCATCTCCTACAACGACGGTAACTGCCGCGTGAAGCCACAACCCGTTTATCTTCAGTTTCACTGCAAGCGGTACGACAAGCATTTGGAAACTGGAATTTAATACCCAGTGTCAGAATTCGCCAAGCTATGGCCAGATTATCAGAAAAAAATCGATGGCGGTAAGATCACCTCCTTGGACTCGGCCATGTACGATTTCAAGGAGAGTGGGCATCAACCTCAGTGGGCAATGTGGTGGCCGAATGATTGTAATTCCTCTATACTGTTGCGGATGGCTGAGAATGGGAAGTGTAGACTTGCATCCGTCAGAATGCCCCTACGACCTACTGGTAAGAGACGACGACGACGGATGATTTTGAAGATGACAGCAATAATGAGATTAGAACACTGATTATAACCAAAGTCTCCCGAGCTGGTGACGTGATGCATTGGACAAACAGAATGAGAAGTGAGGTTGCTAATCAGCAGCAAGACACCACGAGCATGTTGTCGTTACTGGTAGATTACATCACAGGAGACTTCATACTACAAAAACCCCATCTACGAGTAGGGCATGTGAACAGCTGTAGACAAGCCAAACCCAAAGCACCTTCTAATCGGAGCAGCACAGTCTGGACAAGCAAAAGGACTGTCACAAGCCTTGCTTGTACAACTCACCAACACCCTGTCGCCCTTCTCTGTGGCTGTGATTCTGGCTACCCAAATCAGCTCGAGATTGTGCTTGGTGCACTCGATTACAGTGAAAAAGCCGGCTTATATCACATCACAATGCTGACCAACGCATGCCAAAGTTGATATCCATACTCGGGCATCTGTCTGTCTGTCGTCTGTCTCTGTCTGTCTGTCTGTCTGTCTCTCTGGATTGTCACTGTAGTATCGACAGCGCGAACTGACGACTGACAGAAAAGAACTTGATTCTAGTCATTACCCCGGCTTTGAATCCAGCTACGCACACGCAACATCAACACTTTTTTCCTTTCCCAAACTGCTGACCCTTCGCTACAACGCTTCCAACAAGAAGAAGAAACCGAAGAAGAAGAGGAGAAAGAAGAAGAAGAAGCGAATGACGTGCCGTTGCAGGCAATCTAGCGTTCGCGGGCAATTTGAGCCTGTTTCTCACGCTTCCTGATCGTACGCATGACTTGTAACTGCGAGTGTCGTCCATCAGGTGCTCAGGTGAAAACAGACGTGTCTTGTCAGCAAGATTGGGAGATAGAGTTTCTCGTTTCTCGTCGCGCAAAAGGTTCAAGGGGGTTTCGTGCTATCGCCCTAGCGTCCGGGTGCGGTCGATGTTGTCCCTACTGTATACCCGCCCCTTGCCTCTACCCCCTTTACCCCCTGCATCGGCCAAAACAGTATTCCCGATTTGAGCACATTCATTTCTTATCTTATTTTTTTCTCGATAATGTATCTATTTGTCTTATTTAATTGACTTATTTTTTGTTTAAGTATACGCGGACTTATACAGTTTCATTTATGTAAGCCGTAATCATGATTGGTTGCACGTAAATGTCCACGCTGTTTGTGTGTGTCGGGTGAGAGTGAGGGAGGTGGGAGGGCAGGATGAGCGTGTGCGCGCACGCGGCACGAACGCGTACAACACGCTTCTTGGTTGCTTGCCTGCGGCAAACCTGAGCATTTGTGCAACTTTTTGTCCATACGTTACTACATGTGAACTGAAGGCGTTGGTCCGAACACTCCGGATGGTCTCTCAGTCTGGACATAGGTCCTCATTTTCCCTGCCTCCCAGTCTGCACCGGATGTCATTGCTGGCTCTAATTCTAACCAACCTGCGACGCTGAACTTTTGTATTTTTCGCTTTCCACCTCTCGGAAATCTGACGTGTTAAAACTTCGTTCTGCCCCCGGTCGTATTGACATTCGGAAGTAGTCGATCACTTTGCCCAGAATTTCACAACGAAAGAATGGACCAGATCATGTGTCCACATAGACCTGAACCCCAAAGTTTGTACTTACATCAAAAGCCTCTGTCAAATGGACTGGAACACACAATACACAATTTCATATCTGTTCAAAGAGTTTCTACCAAATGCCGCTTTGGGCCGCGAAGAAGAAACACTTTTGTGCCGTGTGCTCAAAGGCCACCCTTTTTACACACTTTTAAAAGGCAAGGGGGCTCCATGGTGCATATCATACGATGAACCATTCACTGTGGAACATGTTTCCGTAAGGTATCGGGGAGCACCTAAGACATCAACGCTCTGCAACTGGCTTCATGAAGACTTTGCTCAGGGTTATTTACCTAAACATGATTTCTGAGTTTCAAAACCAGGTAAATACTTTTCTTTTTGTCCGAGACTTTGTGAAAATAAATCCAGTTTTCAGTGTAGAATAAAGTGTTTTGTTTACGTTTTAGCTCTGATATCCCTTCCTCTCCCCCAACTCTTCCTCTCCCCTCCACATTCCGCACCCCCCTCCCCCCCCCCCCCCTTGCACTTTCTCCCCCCCCCCCACCCCCCATTCCCCAGTCGGCCAGACTGTACGGAAAAAAAATTCTGAAATGTGTTCATGCTCCGGTACCCATTTCTACACAGGCCACTCAGAGCCATGACGGGCAGCAATGATTTAGCCGATGTCGTGGTCAGTTCTGCAAAGTAGTTTAACATGTTGGCAGTGTCCACCAACACGCTGCAACATTTACGGGAGGAGATGGTCCATTGTGACCAGGCCGTACATGACATCGAACACATGCATGGCACTTTTTCCGACCGACTCACTTTTGGACACGAGGAGAAAAATACACGGAGGCACTGTTTCAATAGAGTTGTAAGAGTTCTTCACCATAACAGAGGACAACGCGAGTCAGGGGAGATCACTTCTTTCGAAATAGCATTATAATCATCATGTAACTGTACCCAGTATTCAGCCACCCACCTACCCCCTTTCCACACACACACACACACACACACACACACACACAAACACAAACACGCCCCCCCCCCCCCCTCGTTTTCTAATATTACTTAAATGAGCAGTTTTACACAGATATAGAGAAGCTTGCTTTCTTCCCACTGTATTTTGTGTGGTGGCTGCTTTTTTTCATCCTATTTATCTTGTGATAGTTTTCCTCCGGGCAAATATATTTTACTACTGAGCAACATTTAGCACAGCGTCTTTATACTATCAGCCTAAAATCCAAGATTAATTTCACTGTAGTTCTATCACATGCCATCGGCAGTACTGCTACCAGGTGTTAAAGCGTCGTTTTGAGGTTTTAGTTCTTTTGCAACAGATTCTGTTTGACGGTGTGGGTTTTTCATGTTCACCGCCCTCGTCCAGTCACTTTTTCCCAGGCAAAACATACAGGCACTGTGCGCTACCACTCTTTTCTTCTACTGACTAAGCAACATTTTCAACAGTGTTTATGTTGCCTGCCTAAGTTCCAGGGTTAATTTCACGCCAGCGTACATGTTCCATCAACAACATTATTATTATCAGATGTTTTGACGTCGTTCCAACGACTGTCAGCTTGTTGCATGGTGTTATACTTACCTTCAGATTACGTCAGCGCGTTTACGCCACGCTGGCAAAGGCTTGATTTAGAAATCTTCCTATTGGGGAACACCCAGAGATATACATTCGCTCTTTCCATTTTTGACTGCATTCGTGTCTGATGGCCACACCCACCTCGAGTGATATGGGGGACGGATAAAATAATATCTGACAGAGTGAAATAAACGGCACGCTTCTTTTCAAGCGTGCCATTTATTTCATGTCAGCATCGCGGAACACATAAAAAACCGTATTAAAAAAAAAAAGGCCCCAGAATTTTAGCTCGTAAAGCAGAATATGATCCCCGTTGACTGTCGCTTTAACACATCGCCTGATTGTCCGTATCTGCTTGTGTGTCTGCGCTACCTGATTACATCATGCATAATTATGTGTCTGTGAATCTATCTGTTCGTCTGTCTGTCCCACCTATCAGAAGACCACCAGCACAGTGAATGAATCGGGCGGCTAATCTTCAGACACTTCCTACCAGGAGGCGTTTGCGATGACTGACTGCGTGTGGCTCGGTGCCCTTGCTTCTGATTCACCCTGCACGGTCATTTAGTTTTGTTTGGCGTTCTCCGATTCCAAGCTTCTTTTTTTTCCCCAGTCGGTATGTGCCTGCGAATGCACACATGCACGTATGTAAAGACAGCCGGCTTCGGCAGTATCAGCTCCTCAGACAAAGAGATAGGAACGTGGGGGAGAAAGTGGGCGTGGGTATCGGGTACCCCCTTGAAAATTATAACTTATTCTGACGGCGAAATTGACTGACATTTGACGGCACTGAGCTATCTGATGCATTTGTTACTGTTTGTATTAAAAGTATCGCTACTGACTTTAATTTTCTACTTAATAGTTTGATATCAACCAACGAACAAATAATAACAATAACAATAATGATAATGAATCCCATAGATTTGGGAATCAAATACCCAGCACATTGACAATGTACGACAAGAGCGCTGATAAATTTTCATTTGTTTTGATGACACGCTCAAATATTACTAATCTATTCTTTGTAAAGAGAATATAATGTCTTCTCGATGTGGACAAATCCAATGATCATCGAGGGCCAGGAGGTGAGCTATTCGGGGTAAGTACGTCAAAGATGTAAACCTGCCCACGGCGACTAAACCTGCCCACGCGCGACCACAAACTGTGTTTCCACGTGACAGATATTATTCAAAGTCCATGCTTATCTGTCTGTCTTTTTTTCTTTTTTTCTTGTTCCGTGTTTTTTTTTTTTCTCGGCGGCGCGCGCGCGCGCGCGCGCGTGTGTTTGTTTTCGTCTTCCGTACACGATCAATGGTATTACTCCCATATCGCTAATTCCGGCTCCCATCCATGCTCTAAACTGACTTGTTCACTCTCAGCATCAGCGGGTGAACCACCCATCCTCCCAGCCACCCACCGCACCTCACCCCCCTTTTTTTTTCTTTTTTTTTTCTTGTTTGTTTTGTTTGCTTGCTTGTTTGTTTTTTGTTTGTCTGTCAGCGAGAAATTAGAAACTGGCTCTAGCCATTTTACAGACGATCATGATGACTTTTTTTTTTTTTTTTTTTTTGCAACAGAAAAATGCAGACTTGGACGTTTGCGGCACTGTCTTGTTAGGTTTGCAGCAGCACCCATGACGTCAGCGGCACACGCTCTGTTTATGGCACGTTACTCGTTTTCGTTATGGGAGCGAGGTCTAATTTGGGTAACCTTCTACCGAGGTAGTCTCAGCATGGAGTTCACCAACTATTCTGCTTTGATCTCAACGTTTAGATTTAATTTCATTTCATCTGTGTTTATCATTTATTTATTATCGTTTGACCGAGTTTAGTAAGAAGAATTCAACGTTTGTCACAATTGATCGGTAACCATTGATATTTATTTCGACTTTCTGTTGTTGTTGTTGTTGTTGTTGTTGTTGTTGTTGTTGTTTTAGTTTAACGTCTTTCCAAGCGTTATCAGACGATATTTGGGGGACAGGGAAAGTGCTTGACGTGTTTGTGAATCTGTTTGTATGATTGTTTGTTTTGACAATGCGATCGCGACAACCCTTGATTAGGATCACACACGACAAAAGTCGATCAGTATGTGTATGTGTGTGTATATGTGCACGAGTATATACTATGTATGTTTGTGTGTGTGTGGGGGGGAGGTGTAGGTGGGTGAGTGGGTGAGTAATTGGAGGTGTGTGAGTGTGTGTGTGTGTGTGGGGGGGGGGGGGGGGGGGGGGGGGGGGGGGGGGGGGGGGGGAACAAGGGATATGACGATGTGTACGTTCGTTTGGAAGAAACTGGGAACTGTGCGAGTGTACTACAGAGCATGCCTAAATTAGTAAAAAGAGGAATACTTTTCATCAGTTATGTATAGTGATGTCACACACACACACACACACACACACACACACACACACACACACACACACGAATGCACGCACGCACGCACACACGCGCCCGCGCCTTTTATGTTTATGAATTCTTTCTACAACGCTAAAAGATATATCAGAAGCAGATCCAGCACGTGATTAGTCAAGTAAAAAGTTGAGAGCGCGCATGTGACCTGACAGCAACAAACCCCCCAAAGACCGCATAAACTGACCGGTTGTCAGTTACATGTTCATTCTGCTCTCTCTCTCTCTCTCTCTCTCTCTCTCTCTCTCTCTCCTCTCTCTCTCTCTCTCCTCTCCTCTCTCTCCAGACACACACATACACACACACACTCACACGCGCGCGCGCACACACACACACTCATTCACACACACACACACACACATACTAACACATACACACTCTCTCTGTCTCTCTGTCTCTCTCTCTCTCTCTCTCTCTCTCTCTCCTCTCTCTCTCCACACACACACACACACACACACACACACACACGCACACACACATCTCTCTTTACACACACACACACACACACACACACACACACACACACACACACACACACACACACACACACTATCCCTTCTGGGTCACCTTTCCCTGGACTCCTCCTGTTAATTAAGGTCAATGTCCAATACGAATCACATGAACGAACGGGATAACTATCCCGGGAAATTGGGACTAAGAAAGCTAACACTGCACTGATAGGCCTACATCACCACCAGAACGACAACATATTAACATGGGTAATGAAAATGCCAGCAGAACGACAACATATTAACATGGGTAATGAAAATGCCAGTCTTTACATTGAAGGGGGCTGTATAGCAGCTGGTATCATCTGATTGCGAATTCGGTCTTAGAACCTCTAATGAACAACAACATTCATGTATGGAGCTATCAGACAATAGTCCTGTATGAATGCTTCACGTATTTGCAGCAAGGATGCCAACCAGTGAGTCAGAGTACGCCTTGCATTCTGATATGGACACAGAGAGAGACACAGAGAGAGAGAGAGAGAGAGAGAGAGAGAGAGAGAGAGAGAGAGAGAGAGAGAGAGAGAGACTGAGAGAGAGACAGAGAGAGAGAGACAGAGAGACAGAGAGAGAGAGAGAGAGAGAGAGAGAGACAGAGAGAGAGAGAGAGAGACAGAGAGAGAGAGAGAGAGAAAGAGAAGAGAGGGGGGGGGGGGGTTAATGAAAAGAGACAGTGTAAAATTGTTCGATAAGTTTACATCTGTAGTGCTGCACCAATGAAACGTAGTGATAAGCGTCATGAAGGACGGGGGGTGGGGGTGGGGACGAAAAAGAAAAAGAAAAGAAGAACTGAAGTCGACACTAGGTAATATTGAGATACATGGCGCTATTGGGGAGTAACAATAAACAACTTTAGTCTGACCAAGTACAAAATTCTGTCGACACGTAGCGCTACTGAAACGTAGCGCCACTGGGTCATAGCGATGAAACAGGTGTTTACGACAGGTAAGGCTATTGAACGTACTGATAATGGCACGTAGATCTATCGACACGTGGACTGGTAGCCTACCCTCTCATACGCAATGATCAGCGTGCAATGGCTTGATGACTTGTATAAAGTCCTCCTCTCTCCACCATTGACGCCCCCCCCCCCCCCCCCCCATCCCACCCCGCCTCCGTTCCCTCCTGTTTCACACATTCACTCACTCCTTTCTGTCTCCTCTGCCCTCCCTCTTCCTGTCTTAACCACCCCTTTCCTCTTCCTCCCACCCACCCTTCCTGCTATTCATGAATGTCTCTATACAAATATCTGCAACAAAAGCGGAGAAGATTGGGAAGCCGTAAATCTTTACGTTTATTTTTGTTTTGTTTAGACCAGCGGTTGCTTCAGCTTTTATCTGTTGAAAGTCGA
>CM031612.1:52781030-52783530 GCA_018398815.1 Conus ventricosus
CTCTCTCTCTCTCTCTCTCTCTCTCTCCTCACATACACACAATCTCAGAATCCCTCCACCGCCCTCTCCGCCCCCCCCCCCCCCCCTCCTCTCAATGTCTGTCGGTCAATCTGTCTGTCTGTCTGTCCCTCTGTCCTCTCTATGTCTCCCTATCTCTTTCTCCCTCCCTCTCTCCCCCACCCTCTCTCTCTTTCTCTCTCTCGGTCTCTCTTCTATCTGATCTGTTTTTGAGAGAGAGAGAGAGAGAGAGAGAGAGAGAGAGAGAGAGAGAGAGAGAGAGAGAGAGAGCTCACAGTAAATATCATTAGCACTCGCTGTCTACCACACACTATACACCAGGGAGCAGTGTTCACTGTTCTGTAAGCCCTAATTTGTTGTCGCTGAGTCAAAACAGATTCTGCCCGCACTTTCTCATTTTAAGCATCGATCTTTTCACAGCTAAATCAAGAGAGACAAGCAAGCAAGACAGCCTAGTCTTCCTATCGACATGGGCTGTCCGACAGTTGCGGCCCTTTGCGTGATGAATAGCCCGTATTACGTGGCGTAAATTTGATTTGTTTTCAGGAAGGCTGAAACCGACGTGAATTCTGGGAAGGACTCAAACTGAAAGTACGAAAAACCTGACAACTATTCTTTTTCTGTCCGGCTTCATATACCGGCTAATGTGTACTGGTAGTCTTTGAAACAACACAGTCATCAGTTCTTTCCTGCTCGCGTTGTTTTGCATAGGAAATTCAGGCCACGCTTTCGTTTGAATTGCAGATTCAGCTGCCACCACAGTAAATGCCATGATAACCCGGCATTCTAGGATGCGATCCTATAACAGACACTGAGAAACATTCGCGAGGACCTATCTAAAAATGGCACGGCACTCGACGACCACAGTTATGGCCCCTTCCGGTTGTGTATCTAGATCTGCCTGTCAAGGAGAGAAGCCTTTCAGGGAAGGCTTCAGGGCTTTGAATGACAGCGGTGCAGGGTGTCATAGAGAAGAGGATAGTTAGCAAATCAGCATTTTAGAATCCTGAACTAGTGCAGGCCTTCAGGCCACGCCAAGCTGGTTGAAGCTACCTTGCATATATTGAGAGGTGACAATGATCAGAGATGGCAGGCAGGACTGCGGAGTTCAAATCTTGAATGGTCAAGAGAGGACAAATTCTCCACTCAGACCTCGAAGCATCAAGTGGGACCCCAAGGGTAAGTCAGCTGAAAGGTGGGCAATGAAGGTGAACAGATCTCAGCCCATGGACGAGTCACTTGAAGAATAGGAGTCTTTTCTCTGTGAAAATTAGTATTGGTGTACACTGTTGAGCTGATGCTATTGTCAGACTGGTATAAATGCGCGTGGACAAAGTGGTCATAGCTTTCGAGAGGATAGTATTTGTGAGGAAATGTCCTAGAAGTTGCTGTAAATTTGTAATGCCCACCTGGCTGGAAGAGGTTGTTCAGCAATTTAGAAATTCTGCATGAATGCTGGTGTGTGTGAAGAACGTAGTTGCAGAGAGGTGTGCTGTGGAGGTGAACATGGTTATAGAAAGGCCCAGCGTGTGGATGATGGGGACGTAGCCCAAGGAGATCCTCTGTCAAAATCCCTGTATAAACTGAACGCTGGGAAAAGACGAAATACACGACACGAGGACTGAGAGAAGAGAGAGTTCACAGGACGGACACGGGTTCGAGAGAACGTGGTCTTTGAGGGACTGAACGGAAAATGAATCAACGATTCAGAGAGGAGAAAACCAAGTCCTAAACCCAGAGGTCGGGGGGAGAAGACGACAAGATGAAGACTTGCGCGTGGAAGAGGAGTCCTTAGAAGATGACCACGGAGATCCCGCCCTGAACGTGGTACCAAGAGATGCAAGGTGTCACCGCCACCTGCTACCTGTCCACTGGTGTGTCACACCTGTCTTCCACATCACATTTTGAGCAATACCATCACTATTTCTGCCAACCTGGACACCGTTTATGGTCTGGTGGCAAGTCTTCAACCTACATGTTCCTCCTCATGAATTGCATACACTTCCAATAGCCATGGAAGAACCTGTCACAAACACCAGAAAAACGAAGGTTCTACGATAAGAATTGTGTTGTGCTATTTCTTCTTGGATTCAGAAATATGTGGAACTAAAGAACAGCGCACAAAAAAAGCACTAATGGAAGATCTCTTGGGAACCATAGCTATTGACAAGTCTGGAACTGTTCACAGAGTTTTTTCCATGTCTCTTGGTATACAAACAGTGGGTGGATCGTTAGATTTATTCATGAATTAAGGCTGAATACTTGGAAAACTAAATATTCTCATGGTATTACTTGGTCTGCAGAGAAAACATTCCTGTGCATCATCTTTTGTTTGAATGCTCATTGTTGATCTCGCTCTATCAAGAGAAAGGTATTGAGATGAATAATTTTGATAATGTCAGTACTGTCTTATATGGTTCATATGTTGCTGAAATTGCCATGGTTATTTCGCAGTCACAGGTTGCAAAATTGTTTTTATAAA
>CM031612.1:52788530-52793530 GCA_018398815.1 Conus ventricosus
GAACCATCAATGCATATGGAATCAAACAAAATAAAACATTCTCTCTTTCCTGAACTTCACAAAATCATTTGTCTAAAACATCATTAACTAACCCGGTATAAATAGATTTCTACTTTACCTGGCCAGTGATCTTAACTATTCACGAATCACTGTCTTTTCTTTCTTTTTTTTTTCTTTCTTTTTCACTGTCACTTTCACAAGCACGACACACTGCTGGCACTGGTCTTGGTCTGCTGGCGCCTGGTCAGGTGAGACTGTTGGCACTGGCGTTGGTCTGTCGATGAAAGTGGCGCTGGCCAAGTATGAGTCGAACCCCAGTGAAGATAGAACAGTGACTATCAACATCGATCTGTTCTCCTTTCTTTCTTCCTGAAATTAACGCATTGCACTCTCTCTCTCTCTCTTCTAGTCTGCTCTTATCAAATGGACATGGTTGCTTTTCTTTTCTTTTTTTTCTTCTTTCTTTTCCTCTTCATTAGTTAGCAACTCTCTCCACATCTCTCCTAAGTCCTTCCTCTGCAGACTATCTCGTGCTAATGCCCCACTTGGTCCTCTCCTCTCCTCCCCTCATCTCTCTGCTCTTCTCTCCTCAGAGATTACACTCAGACCTCTCTCTCTCAGTCTCTCTGTTCGTTCTCCCCCTCGTTCTCCCCGTTCTCCCACTCTCACATCCTTCTTATTCCGTTCCGATCTGTCCAAAAAGGGCGAGTACCATTGGGTCAGTATTTTTACCCCTGATACCCAAAGTTATCTCCCTCTAATTCCATTGGATATTCAAATCATGACAGTCACGCCTACACACCTTACTCTCTGTGGTGGTCAATTGGTCATTTAATTGATTAGCTAGATTTCACCCCCACCACACACTACCTTCCTCCCCCCTTTCCTACTTAACTGGCGCCGTGTGGCTTAGCTCGTGGACACTGGTCACTTTAAATTGGCCAGATGAGTCTGGCCCAGGCACTGAGATCCGTCCGGGCAGACATCGAGGCGTCGGTCAAACGGCTTAGTCTGTCTGGGGGGGTCGGACCGTCTCCGTGAAGGATGAGAATTAGCCTCCCCCTTGTGCCCAAATTGGCTGAGGCGATGCTTGAAGGCGTCGGGATGTCTGAGTTTGGACTTATGTCCAGTTGAAGTGGCCGGCGACGGACCACACTTTGGTTGTGTTGAATTTTGACCGTGACAATTTCCCCCTTGCAAAAGACTATGCACCGCATTGTCTCAAAACAACGGTACAAAAAAGACAACAACCGAATTTGCTGAACCACAGCTACACGTGAAAAGTTTGAAAAATACTTTACAACCAACGGTTTATAAATTATAAAATATATCATTAGTGAATACCACTCCAATGAGTTTATCATTGACGTGCGCTCTTGCGTTATTTCAACTCATTTTATAACGACCTCTGTGCGCACTTATGCAATTCCCCTACCTGCGGATTTGCCATCTCTCCTTTTCACCAATTCTTATGAAAAGCACAATATAATATGATCACGATCCATGACACTTCACTGAGGAATCTCCATCCTCACTTATTGCAAATAATGCATCACTACACAAGCGACTGTATGCTCCAAGCATAACTACATTCACATGAACAAGTCTCACAAAGAAAACATGAACAAGTCTCACACAAAAATATGAACCATAAGCCAACGGGGAATGAACCCATATCCAATCAACATAACTGTAATCAACACATATTATCAACAAAGCACCCCGATATGACTGATTTCCTCTGAGTTGCAACTTGCTAGACTACGCGACTTAAATAGTCAGCTCCGACATTTCTGTCGACCGGGAATGTACTGCACTCGATACCTGTAGGGCTGCAATGCCATTGCCCAACGCAGAACTCTGCTGTTTTTCAACTGCGCCTCCTGCAGGAATTTGAGTGTTGATGATCAGTCTCTATCACGAACTCTTTCCCATACAAGTATTGTGGAACTTCTGCACGGCCCACACGACAGCTAAACACTCCTTCTCCACCGTTGCGTACCCTTCTTCAACTTTGTCAACTTCCTGCTGGCATACCTCACGGGAAACTCGACCTCTTCATGCTCCTGCAACAATACTGCACCTATCCCACCGCCTGATGCATCTGTCCGCAACAAAAATGGTTTGGACATATCAGGTAGCTTCAAGATGGGACGGGAACCTAGCCTTTCCAACACCGTCTGCAGTGCTTGCTCTGCAGCGTCTGACCATTCGACCACTGCCGGTTTCCCTGCCTTGACCAAATCACTGAGAGGACTCGTGATCGCAGCAAAATTTGGAACAAACTCCCTGTAGAAACCAATAAAACCTAGCAGACTCCTGACTTCTGTTTTGGTCTTTGGTCTCTCTGAATTCATCATCTTCTCCACCTTTCCCTTTTCTGGCTGCTTTGTGTCGCCTCCGACAACAAAACCTAGGAACTCCTACTGTCTAGCCCTTCATACAGTGACACATCCCTGTATGACTCTTCTCCTGAAACTCAGGCAACAAAATCTCCCCTTCTTCTGCTGGGTCTCTTTCACCTCATCAATGATTCCCTGCGCCCTATGTGCTGAGTCTCACCGCTGAATATATTTGCGGAAAAATTTGCATGGAAAGGTTTGGTTTCCCATTCACATCAATTCGGTAATCCCGACCGACCCTTTCAGTGATGGTGAATGGTCCTTTCCAATGCATCAGCAGCTTGTTGTGACCCGTGGGAAGCAGTAACAGGACTTGATCTCCCACCTTGGGGGATTGCTTCCTCACCTTCCTGTCATATTGCTTCTTCTGACCGACCCTAGCCTCCTGCAAACCTTCCCTTGCAACCTTACAGTCTCATACCTGTGCCCACCTTTGGAACAGGGCGAGATTGGGCCCATCAGATCAATAGCCACCCTCCTGAACGGTGTGTCAATTAAAGGGGGATGTTTAAGAGGCGCCTTCCTCTTCAACCCCTCTTGTGGCTGACCTTTGACACACGTCACATGACATGCAGAAACGCTTGATGTCTGCCATTGCTCCTGGCCAATGAAAGTCATCAAAGATTCGGTCAGCTGTTTTGCTGGTGCCGAGATGACCCGCCATGAGCGACTCGTGACCCACTGACATGACAGTGTCACGATAACCTGCTGGTACCTCTAACTGAGTGGTCACCTTACCTGTCTTCCCCTTGGTGAACACTCGGTACAACAGCCCGCCTTTCACAAGAAATTCTGTCTCACCTCCTCTAACCTCCTTTTTCTCTCCACCTCTTGCCAACTCCCAAGACTTCACGAGCGAAGGGTCTTGTTCCTGCGCTGCTCTAAACTCATCAGGCGACACATCTATGCCTGACTTCCTTGCTGGAACGACTAACGGTTTATCAACCTTTTCCTCCTTCTTGCTCCGTGTTTGAACTGCTGCCCCTGTAGCATCAAAAACTCAGGATCCCCTGGATCCTTGCCCCCGGAATATTTCCAATGATCAAATCGTGAAGGGGTTTCTCCATCACCAACGCAGACAACTCGCCTGAGAAGTAAGGGGTACGTACTTCTATCTTAGCAACTGGAAACTCTCTCACAGTGCCATCGATTAGAGTACAGGTCTGGATTTGCCCCGTCAAATCCCCTTTCTCGACCAGCGTTGTTCATACTACCCCGCATGAACAACCAGTGTCTCGTAACACTTTCACCCTCTGCTGGCCAATCCACCCTTCTTCCACTGGTAACGAACCACTCAGCCTAGTGCCCTCCATCCCTGACACTGACTGCTGTCCAGTGCTAGCCATAGGCTGCACTCCACCCTCTTCAGACTGAATCCCTTTTGGTTCCACTGCAGGTCGTTTCCCTTGACGACCCTTATCCACCTCTTGCAAGGCTGCTGCCTTCTGGAACCTCATGCGACAATCCCTCGCCACATGTCCCTTCTTGTGACAAATGAAACACCTAATGTCCCTTTGCCCTTCCTTCTGCCCACCACTGGGTTTGCAAGACTTTGCAGAAAACTCCCCTGGTCTCCTTGCACTCTTCTCACCTGTGCCTAGCACCTGTTTCTCCTGCACCTTCGTGCCCAAACGTGCCTCTCTATACACCTCTGCGAACTTCAACAACTCCCCTGCTGTCTCTGGCTGTCTCTCTTTCAAATGTATGGTTAACTTTAGGGGCCCCAACCTGACAAAATCTGTTCTTTCATAACTAGCTCTTTCAATTCAGCGAACTCCTTTTTCGTACCACTCAACTCTAACCACTTCTCCAAAATAGTGATCTAACGTGCACCAAACTGAGTGTACTTCTCACCTGTTTGTAATTTAGCTGAACGAAATTTCTTCCTGAACCCCTCCTCTGTGAGTCAAATCCCTTCATCAATGATTCCTTCACAGCACCAAAATCAGACTGTGTTCTGCTGGCAACGCAGTGAAAATTTGTAATGCCTTACCCGTCAGTAACGCCGACAAAATGACTGCCCACTCTTCTGGAGGCCAACCCTGACTGGTCGCAAAACGTTTCGAAACGACTGATGTATGCATCAATCGAATCGGTTCTTCCGAGAATTTTGGCAACTTGGGTCGGGGGGCATAGCTGCGCACAGAGTCACTGGAAACTGAACCCCATCCTCGGTGGTCTCCCTCTGCATTCTCACTTTTCTCTAACTCTAATTGAACCTTTAATCTTTCTGTCTCCTGCTTCATTCTTTCTGTTTTCTTCCCTAGCCTGATTATCATTAGCCTGAATCCTTAATCTTTCTGTCTCCTGCTTCATTCTTTCTGTTTCCTGCGTTTCGCTAGTTTTAGTCCTTTCCCGCTCTGCTATTTCCAATGCGACACGGCGTCTTTCTGCGCGTTCATCTCTTTCCATCTTTTGTTGGTTTTCAACGAATGCACGCAACTCATCTCCCGAATAGCCTAAATCACGAGCGACGCTCACAAGTTTGTTCAATAGGGGTGTTCTTTTCTTCCGCCATTATCTCTTTTTTTTTTTTTTTTTTTTTTTTTTTTTTGAACAAGATTTTATAACTACGACAGCCAAACTGGTGGTTACCGA
>CM031612.1:52798530-52803530 GCA_018398815.1 Conus ventricosus
AAGACTGGTTGTGAACACACACAACAGCTCAGCCATACCACAGGTCTACACAGGAGGAGCAGTCATCAGCCTCAGGAGAGATCAACTACCCTCTCTGATACAAGATAAGTTATTAATTCCCCTGGACTCAAATCCATCAGACCCTTACCCTCACTTTATGATGAAACAGTGAGAACCTGTCTATGAGTACCACTTTGGCTACTGCACTGGGTGTACACAAGCGAAGTGGATGTGTAATAAATGTACGCATTCATAGTAACGTAGACAGGCCCACTGTATTCCAACTTAAGTGGCTGCACAAAGTGTAAGCAAGTAAAGTAGGAGTTAGGAAGGGCACTTCATCATTGTGGTTCAGTGAGAACTAAAATTAAGCCTATAGAACAGACATGTATACACTTACCTATGTGTAAGCAAGTAAAGTTGATGTGTGAAATTGCACTTAACTTGTGTCAGTTTTCTGTTGTTTAATCAAATGTTGAATGTTTGAACTTCTCTTTTCAATTCTGTCTCTCAGAGCTACAAGTACTTTTAAGAATACAGGCCTAAGGAAACTTATCTCAGAGCCACTATAAAGTATTTTAACAGTACCCGGAACAAATAAAAATTTCTTTTGATGACTAGTACCGGAAAGTTACTCCTTCCACCACTAGTAAGAGAGAGGGTGGAGGTCAAATGTTAAGATAATTCTCATAGAGAAATTATTCCAAGTCCTTCCCCTAGAGGACCCACCTACCACTCATCCACATATCATCACACTGTTCTTCCTTTCTTTGTGTGTCAGTTACAAAGTATTAAAAGATATTTAAAGTAACAAAAGCGCAGTTCAACACTCCCCCCCCCCCACCCCACCCCCCCCCCCCCCCCAAAAAAAAAAAAAAACCAACAAACAAACAAACAAAAAACTCATCCTTTTTTCTATGCTCAGCATAGTTTTGATTTGTCAGCCATAAAGCGTTAAAATGTATTCTAAAATGATAAAGGTAAAAGTTCTTTACATTCATTGCCATCCCTGAAAGAAAATCTGTGTAAAATCGTCACTCTTATTTTCCTCCACCAGGAAAGCCACTCCTAATCGTCTGGAAAGGCCAGGACCAATTTGCAATTGTTCGCTAAAATGGCCATCGCCCCGTGATCCGGAATAACAGGCATGGGGATAGTGCCATCTAAGGGGGAGGAGGTTGGAAGATAAGACAGCGAAGCAAACAAAGAACACACACATAAAAAAACAAAGAGTGAGCGAGAGAGAGAAGAAGGAGGGTTTGGAAGGAGAGGGGGTGGGGAGCGGGGGGAGGAAGGGGGTGGGTTTAGTAACATCTAACAAGAGCTACCTGACCGACTCTATTGTCTGTCAATACGGTTGTTGTTGGGTTTTTTTTTTTTATAAGAGAGAGGTTCAAACTGGATAATGATAGACAGAAACATGAAAGTTACCATGGCTTGTAACGAAAGTAAAAGTTCACTGAAAACGGAATTAACAGGAAAGAGAACAACAACAACAACAACAACAACAACATCAACAACAACAACAACGCCGATATTGCCAACATTTTTTTTTTTGCCCCAGCGTACAACTGTGGTCACCTCCTTTTGCCCTGGAAAATACGAGAGAGAGAGAGAGAGAGAGAGAGAGAGAGAGAGAGAGAGAGAGAGAGAGAGAGAGAGAGTGACAGAGAGAGAGAGAGAGTGAGAGAGAGAGAGAGAGAGAGAGAGAGAGAGAGAGAGAGAGAGAGAGAGAGAGAGAGAGGGAGGTGGACAGGTAAGTGACAGACTGCTAGCTAGATAAGCAGATAAACAGATATACAGACAATTAGATGAACGCGTAAGTAGCTACATATAAAGAGAGAGAGAGAGAGAGAGAGAGAGAGAGAGAGAGAGAGAGACAGAGTGAGTGAGAGAGAGAGAGAGAGAGAGAGAGAGAGAGAGAGAGAGAGAGAGAGAGAGAGACAGAGACAGAGAGACAGAGAGAACTGATGTTCTAGATCATTTAACTTTTTCATTCCATCAAGTCGCCACTGCATGTATTTTGTGGGCTTGAAATGAAATCAGCTAATTCATGGATCCTTGGGGAAAAAAAACCTACATTGTCAGTTCGACTACCTTCCAGTAAAGACAGTTGGTTACAGCGAAAAATTTGTTGAGACCATGTATGCGTGCCCTTTCTCTTCCCTTTTATCCACAGAATCTGACGATGCTGTTTTGGGAACAAATCGATGGAAGTTTCTGGCAGACGATTTGTAAAATGACACCGCACACAAAGATCCAGCTGTCAGACGGATAAGGAGAGAAATTTTATTTGAATAAAACCCTGACATAAAAATCCCAAACAAATTTATTTATGAGTGTAGAACGACTTCTGACGTCAACGTCATAATGAAGATGATAATCATAAAAGCTTTGCATGTTCACGAAGTCAAAAAACTTGACAAAGCTATCAGCTTTGATTAATTAAGCATCCTTTTTCGAGGTTGGATTCAAAGCACGTCTTCTGCTCCACACCCCAGTCCTACCCCCACCTCACCCCTTCCATCAGCCACTTTTCGTTCTTCCTGCTTCTTACCCCCACCCCTCAGATTGAGAACAAGAAGAAGAAGAAGCCGGAGAAGTCGGGAGAAGGAGATAATGACACGTGGCCATCCTAATAGTGGACGGCGGACAAGAACGAGAGGAGAGAGACTGGGACACGTGAACGCTCTTTTCTTCTTCCCCGGGAACCCAGAGAAACGAAACAATGATGAAACTGGACGCTGGGAGAAAGGGAGAGGAGGAGGGAGGGAAAAGAGGGAGTGGGGTGGGAGAAAGCCTTCGGTTGGCTTGGCCGGGAGGATAAAGGTCGCACGCGTGGGAGTGGGTGTCTTGCAGGGGGTTGGACGTTGGGTGGGGGTGGGGGTTGAGACGGCTGAGGAGGAGGGTGGGAAAAGGAAGGCGAGGGGGAAGGGGTTTTGCTGGACCTCGTGATTGACTGACACGTGTGCGAATCACGGATGAGGGGGAGGGGGATGTGTGGTGAAGTAGGGATTCAGCTCACATGGCCATATTAAGTCGCCTGGGGTTCTCTGAAAAAGAAAAAGAAAGAGACGATTTTTTTCCTACCACTGCTGAGACTTCCCACTCTATAATCCCCATCCCGCTCGTTTCCTTCGCCCCTCCCATCCCCTCCTCCCCCTCTCCTTTCCATGCTTTCCTGAAGACATGTTTGGTCTTTTCTATCATCATGTTCACTGATTTTAAGCAATTTCATCACCCTCGACCAGTCCATTAATACCCGCTCAGGCAGATTTTATATATAAACAGAAAGGTCAAAGTTGAACGGCTGGACGCAGAAGTGGATCTCTCTCTCTCTCTCTCTCTCTCTCTCTCTCTCTCCCATGAACCTTTAAATCTTTGTTTTGCTACATTGTCACACCATGTTCTATCGTTTTCTTTTTTTTTAATATCATGATATTATGAATACTTATATAGCGCCTATCCTCGGCTAGAGACCAAGCTCTAAACGCTGTACAACCCACACTCGTTTACACAACGGGCTGCCTACCTGGATAGTGCTGACTGAAGAGCTGCCAGCTGGTGCTTCATTCAGTGGTTTCCCGTGTCATCCAGTCAATATCGTTCAATATCATTCTCTCAGTTTCCTTACTTCCTTCATTTTTTCCATTTCTCACGCAAGGTGCATACTATGTGTAACGTGTCATCTATACCAACGGCCAAACTGGCCTTCTCTTCCCAAAGTTGGTGACGAGATTTTACGTGTGTGCAGGATGTTATGCGTGCGTTCACACACGGAACCTCGGTTTATAGTCTCATTCGAAGGACTGTATGGGAAATGAAGTCAGAACTAATGTTAACTCCGAGGGAAAAAATCCCCCTGTACCGAAACGGCCGGGCAGGGATTCGAACCCGCAACCCCAAAATCACCAAGATTACAAGTCCGGCGCTCTACCACTGGAATTACCTCCTCTTGAAAATCATTGTTTCCACCATTCCGAATTACCTCCTCCCAAAAAGTCATTCTTTCCACCATTCGGAATTACCTCCTCTTGAAAAGTCATTCTCTCAACCATTCGGAATTACCTCCTCTTGAAAAGTCATTCTCTCAACCATTCGGAATTACCTCCTCTTGAAAAGTCATTCTCTCAACCATTCGGAATTACCTCCTCTTGAAAAGTCCTTCTCTCAACCATTCGGAATTACCTCCTCTTGAAAAGTCCTTCTCTCAACCATTCGGAATTACCTCCTCTTGAAAAGTCCTTCTCTCAACCATTCGGAATTACTTCCTCTTGAAAAGTCATTCTTTCCACCATTTGGAATTACCTCCTCTTGAAAAGTCCTTCTTTCTACCAATCGGAATTATATCCTCTTGAAAAGTCAGTCTCTCAACCATTCGGAATTACCTCCTCTTGAAAGTCATTGTTTCCACCATTCGGAATTACCTCCTCTTGACAAGTCATTCTTTCCATTAATCGGAATTACCTCCTCTTGAAAAGTCATATTTTCACCAATCGGAATTACCTCCTCTTGAAAAGTCATATTTTCACCAATCGGAATTACCTCCTCTTGAAGTCATTCTGTCCACCAATCGGAATTTCCTCCTCTTGAAAAGAAGGGCAAGTGGAGACACAGCTAATGGGGCAGAGCTGGGGCTGGAAGGGAGCGGCTGGGAACGGAATGTAAGACAAGATTCTTCATCATATGACGTCACTGGCAAAGATCACGTGATCATGACCTCGCACAACACGGAAAGGATGTAGTCGAGTGAGCGCAAACTTTATCACGATGATGAATGACTCGCATGCTGTTCGTAGGCTAAAAAATAAAACCGCTGACTTTACACGTTCAGATTTGTGAAATTTGGGTGTAGCCAGGTAAGACATAAACAGTATTTAGTTTCAAACGTCTGAAAAAATAATAAAAGAGATATAACTGAAATAGAACAAAATGAAATTCCTAGGATTCCTAGGTATCAGGGGATAAAAATGAATATGTATGTATATTTAGCATGAAAT
>CM031612.1:52806030-52811030 GCA_018398815.1 Conus ventricosus
TGCTGCTCCGTGCAGACAAAGGTGGCGCTCTCATGTTTCTGTGGCACGGGGTACAGGTCTTGGTTTTGTGTTGTTTTGCTCTGGGTTTGTGGGTCAACGAGGGTGAGTCGTGTTTCTCTGATGATCTCGCGGTGTTACTCTCTATTGTATTGTATTGTATCGTATCGTATCGTATCGTATCGTATCGTATCGTATCGTATCCTATTGCACTGCATTGCATTGCATTGTAGTGTAGTGTAGTGTAGTGTGTAGTGTAGTGTAGTGTAGTGTAGTGTAGTGTAGTGTAGTGTAGTGTAGTGTAGTGTTTGTGCATCATTGTATTGCATCGTGTTTTATCGTATCGTATTGGAGTAGTACGGTATCGTATTGTCTTGCATTGTATTGTATCGTTTTATTTTGTACTGTGTTGAATTGTATGGCATTGTACTGAGTACCGTATTGCATTGTATTGTATTGCATTATATCATTTTGAATAATGTTGTATGATAATCCATTTGTGTACCGTATTGTGATGCATTGCGCCGCATTACAAAGTGCAGTATTGTTCTGAAGTGTGTTGCAACTCACTGTATTACGTAGTGATGTGTTCTGTTTCATGGCATAGCTCTGTGCTGTATAATGCACTGTAGTGTACTATAATGTATTTCATTGCGTTGCATCAAATTGATCGCTTCTGTATTCTCATGTTTTGCGTTGTATACTGTTGTGTTGCATTGTATGGCATATACACTGCCTTACGTTGCATCATACACTGATGCGTTCTGTTGGTCTTACATGACTTGCACTGTGCTTGTATTGCTTTGTATTACATTGTCTTCAGCCGCATTGCATTGCATTGCAATGCATTGTAGTGAATTGTGTTGATCTGTGTCTGGTTGTGTTGCGTTGCACAATACTGCATGATACTGTTTTTCTCCTCAATGTATTAAGTTGCGCTGTGTTGTTATAACGTATTGTGTTGTGTCGTGTTTGTATTTCATCGTGTTGTATTGCATTATTTTGTATTGCATTGCATGCATTGCATTGTGTACTGCATTGCATTGTGTACCGCATTATATTGAATCATATTGCATGATATTGTATTGTATTGTATCGTATTGAATCGTATTGTTTCCTATCGCATCGCATTTCACGCATCGCATTGTATGGTTTTGTATTGCATCATATTGTATTGCATTGTATTGTATTACATTGTATTGCATTGTATTGCATTGTATTGCATTGTATTGTATTACATTGTATAGCATTGCATTGTATTGTATGCATTGTATTGTATTGCATTGAATTGCATTTTATTGCTGTCTATTGTATTGAATATATTTCACAATGCATCATGTAGCTGTATCGCAACGGATCATATTCAGTTGTATATTGTATGATGCTGTGTAGCTCCATGACCACAATGTATTTCTCAAGGTAAACATCGGGCTGTGACTTCGGGTAGGACTCGTCCAGAGAGTTCAGCGCAAACCACTTTGTTTTTCCTTTATCCGTTTTTGTGTTTATCTTTTGAGCGTTTCGTACTATTATTGTCTCTTTCAAAGTGTTTTTGACCACAGGCGGAAGTCATAATATGAAAACGAATGTTGAAATATTAAGCCGGCAGATGAAAGTAGGAGACACAAAACTAACAAACCTCTTCAAGCAGGACTACCACAGCAGAAATAAATAGATGGATAATGGGAAAACAGGTGCAGGCGACCAAGTCCTCAGTCACCATAACAGTTCCTTGACAGATATTACAAAGGGAGGGGGTTTGAAGGAGGGAAGGGTGTGAAGAGGAGATACGGAGCGAAAAGAATATTAGCAAATAAAACCCTTCTCTAACAGGGATGGAAACCATTAACCTCTGTATTTTGATCAGAAACATTTCTATGCCCGTAGAACAGAAAACAAATTTGTAGGTCCGTCCTGATCCGAATTTCAACTGGGTGAGAATTCCTTTGTACAGTCGGCCCATAGTGTCTGAAAGAGAACACCGCCTATAACTTGGTGGCATTTCAACACTACAGGGAAAGCAACGGAATCTAACGTACTCCCAACGAGGCAAGTGCAGGATACAAAAGAGAACTAGGAGAAAGCAGTATAAAGAAGTCAGTTACCAAAGATAAGTCATGAATAATCAAACTCCAAAACATTGTCGACGTTTCGGTCGAAGACCGTCTTCGGGACTGATGACATCAAATGATAGATAAATAAATACATATAGATAATGATGCTGAAAAACGTATACGTAAACGTACGAATAAAGTGTTTAAAGAGGTAGGTGTGTGTGTGTGTGTGTGTGTGTGTGTGTGTGTGTGTGTGTGTGTGTGTAATGGAGAGAAGGAAAAAAGAAAGGCACATAGAGGGAAAAGGCAAACAGAAATAGCGCAGAGAAAAAGAAAGGGAGAGAGTGATAGGGAGGAGTCTCATGCTTGGAAGGGGGCGCTTGAGGGAGTGTATGAAAAGCAAAACAACACGAAAACAAGAACAAAAACGCGGAGGGGTGTGCGTGGGGTTAGAAAACGCAGAGTAATACGGACATACATATGGACAATCCATACCAAACTATTTTCAAGTGCAAGAATGCGCCGACGAACACACGTACGCACACACGCATGCGTGCGCAAGCGCTCGCACACACACACACACACACACACACACACACACACACACACACACACACACACACACCGCGCGCGCGCGCGCGCGCGCGCGCGCGCGCGCCTTTCAACACATTCGTCCGTTTACGCATATGTTTTTACAGTCATTATGTACACGTATTTGCTTGTCTTTCATTTTGATGTCATCAGTCCCTAACACGATCTGCGACCGAAATGACGATGATGTCTGTTCTTTTGTTTCCATGAAAAATTTTCAGAAGATCCACAAAGGAAGTTTTTATTTGTGAAAAAGGAGACTAGCAGTCAAGAATCCTTTTTGTTGGACAGCTGGTGGACGTTAACGGGGGAAAAAAACATCTGTGGGAACATTGAGGTTCATATTTTTGACAGGGGCATTTTTAAGACCCGTCCAGAGTCGACTTTCGTCTACTGCAGGTGAACTCAGCAGAGGACCTGGCTGGTTACGGTCGTGGCAGTCCAAGGAAACATTGGAGTCGAACGGACTTTCAAAGAGAAAGAAAAAGATACACCCGAGGTGTGAGTGGGACCAGAGAAGTACTGTCTTCAACTGCCGAACAAGCCAGCTGGGAGCAATCCTGCACCAGCCTTGGAAGCCCGCGCTGTGATCACATAGGGTGCAGGCACAAAAAGATTATTCCATCAAGACGCCAAGGGATACAATTGCTCCCTGGTAGATGCCACTGTGTAATGGCCGCTGGATGTGACATGACAGAACCTCCACGGGAGCGTTTCCATGGGTGTGCCAGCCCATTTTACGTGACTACAGAGCCATCCGGCGAGAAACGCCACTGCCAAGCAACTGGCGTCTGCATCCCTCAGCCACACTCGTTGCTGTTCCGCTGACAGGTGAAGACAGTACAACTCCAGACATGGCCAAGCTTTCGCCATGAGGTCTCACGTGCCCTCTGACGAGAATCCCGAGTTACAGTCTTTCCCGCCGTCAACAGGACTTTCCCTGCGGTCAGTGGGTCTCTCCTCACCGTCACTGGACCTTTCCCCAGAGTCGACCAAAAGGCAGACAAGCGGGATAGAAATGGGAAGTGCCGGAAATTGTTTCAAAGAAACAAGCTGCCAGAAATAAGTCATGAACAATGAAAATAAGAACACATTCAAGGCTGTCTTAGATGGATCCAAAGCAAAGAAAAGGGACTCATTCAGTACCAGAGACAACACAATAACGGGTGACAGTTTCAATGACAGTCAGTTTCAATGACAGTCAGTTTCAATGACAGTTTCAATGGCAGTTACTTTCAATGACAGTCAGTTTCAATGACAGTCAGTTTCAATGACAGTCAGTTACAATGACAGTTAGTTTCAAAGGATGTTGACGGCATAGTACAGTTCAAACATGAAAATAAACATTGAAGTACTGAGCCTCTAAATGAATGTAACAAACCCTTAAGTAACGAGTTTCGGCCTGTTGGTCGTCTTCAGGCGGAACTTGAAGAAACAAGCAACGGAAATAAACAGACAATGGCAAACAATGTTCATTTCAGTTCAAAATACAGAGCGCAGTGGGTCCCATTGCTGTAAGAGAAGGATGTAATATGTGAACGTTGTTCATTCCAAATCATCTTTCCTCCCCCCTCTCTCCCCCCCCCCCCCCCCCTCCCTCCGTCCAACCTCCTCCATTGAAATCCTTGTTACGTCATTCTCATAAATTGATAAATAATGGTGTTGTCAACCTGCATTTGTTTTGCCCATTATTTATTTATTTCCATTGTTTGCTATTGTCCTGACTGAAGAAGATGAAAAGGTCAAGGATTGTCATCTTAAAGTTTGTTTCGTTCATTTGTCGACTCAGATTTTTTTCCCTATTTTCGTCTGTTTGCTATTGTTGTTGTTGTTGTTGTTGTTGTTGTTGTTGTTTTCCAGTCAAAGTGATCTTTCCTGCACAATAATTTTTTTGCCTTGGGGTAAATCCCTTGTTGCCATAGGGATCTGTGACATGTGCAACGTGCACGCTACACACTGGATCTCGGATTAATCATTGCATCTGAAAGCGTAGCACTCAAAAATCACCCCTCATGATCAAGGGCTAAATCCAATGTTCAGTCGGAATAAATCCGATGTTCATTCGGATAAGATCCAATGCTTATTTGTACCAGATCCCATGTTTATGCGGACAAGATTCAATGTTTATTTTAACAAAATCCGGTGTTTAGCGGGACAAGATCTGATGCATATTTGGGCA
The DNA here is from genome assembly GCA_018398815.1 of Conus ventricosus. Lineage (NCBI taxonomy): Eukaryota > Metazoa > Mollusca > Gastropoda > Neogastropoda > Conidae > Conus > Conus ventricosus. The sequence goes on from CM031612.1 coordinate 52,810,852, forward strand.
TGATCCAATACGTATTTGGACAAGGTCTGACGATTATTTGGACAAAATCTCACATTCATCTGTAGACGATCCTGGGTTTTTTGGACAAAGGTCTGACGATAATTTTTGACAAGATCCCATGTTCGTCTGAACAGGACACCACGTTTATTTGGATATGTTCCCATGTTTATTTGATCCAG
>CM031612.1:52816030-52821030 GCA_018398815.1 Conus ventricosus
CAAAAAAAAAAAAAAAAGAGTGAGTGTTTATTCTGTGTGGTCTTGCGCAGTGTTATTCTGTGTGGTATGGGGCAGTGTTATTCTGTGTGGTCTGGGACACTGAAGAAACCAACAAGCCAGAGCACGGCAACCTATCTCTGATATGTGTAGCAGTGGTTTATTTACAATGAATGAAAATACAAGAGAAAGAGAGGATTAAGGTAACCTGTCTCTTTCGTTTCTACAGTAGTTTTTTTTTTTCAACCAAAAGAAATATTAACAATATGAAAACTCATGGCTATCTGCTTCTGTTCAATTCGTGTCGCAGTGTGTTTATCGTTACAACAAAAACAAACCCTCAACATTTCTAGATTAGACCGACCTGATTCTTTGAATTGTGGAGCAGCTGGTAATTTACAGTGAATGATGCAGTTTTCTATAAAAGAGAAGACATTTGAATTGTGCAGCAGCTGGTAATTTACAGTGAATGATGCAGTTTTCTATCAAAGAGAAGACATTTGAATTGTGGAGCAGCTGGTAATTTACAGTGAATGATGCAGTTTTCTATCAAAGAGAAGACATTTGAATTGTGGAGCAGCTGGTAATTTACAGTGAATGATGCAGTTTTCTATCAAAGAGAAGACATTTGAATTGTGGAGCAACTGGTAATTTACAGTGAATGATGCAGTTTTCTATCAAAGAGAAGACATTTGAATTGTGGAGCAGCTGGTAATTTACAGTGAATGATGCAGTTTTCTATCAAAGAGAAGACATTTGAATTGTGGAGCAGCTGGTAATTTACAGTGAATGATGCAGTTTTCTATCAAAGAGAAGACATTTGAATTGTGGAGCAGCAGGTAATTTACAGTGAATGATGCAGTTTTCTATAAAAGAGAAGACATTTGAATTGTGGAGCAGCTGGTAATTTACAGTGAATGATGCAGTTTTCTATGAAAGAGAAGACATTTGAATTGTGGAGCAGCTGGTAATTTACAGTGAATGATGCAGTTTTCTATGAAAGAGAAGACATTTGAATTGTGGAGCAGCTGGTAATTTACAGTGAATGATGCAGTTTTCTATGAAAGAGAAGACATTTGAATTGTGGAGCAGCTGGTAATTTACAGTGAATGATGCAGTTTTCTATCAAAGAGAAGACATTTGAATTGTGGAGCAGCTGGTAATTTACAGTGAATGATGCAGTTTTCTATGAAAGAGAAGACATTTGAATTGTGGAGCAGCTGGTAATTGACAGTGAATGATGCAGTTTTCTATCAAAGAGAAGACATTTGAATTGTGGAGCAGCTGGTAATTTACAGTGAATGATGCAGTTTTCTATCAAAGAGAAGACATTTGAATTGTGGAGCAGCTGGTAATTTACAGTGAATGATGCAGTTTTCTATCAAAGAGAAGACATTTGAATTGTGGAGCAGCTGGTAATTTACAGTGAATGATGCAGTTTTCTATCAAAGAGAAGACATTTGAATTGTGGAGCAGCTGGTAATTTACAGTGAATGATGCAGTTTTCTATCAAAGAGAAGACATTTGAATTGTGGAGCAGCTGGTAATTTACAGTGAATGATGCAGTTTTCTATCAAAGAGAAGACATTTTGGAATCCTTTTTTTTCTGTTTGTTTTGCATTGCTGTTGCTTACAATGAATAAAGATTGAAAATGAAAAATAAAAAAAGAAAGATGGTGGCAAGGTGCTCAACCGTTTTGGAGGACAAGAACGGTTTCCTGCAGCTGGAAACAACAGCAAAGAACGGGAAGGTGGACGGAGCGCTGCAAGAACTGTCATGTCATTTCATAAAAGTGGACACCAGGAAAGAACAAGAAATACACCCGAAGTTGCCAGAGGGCCCCAAAGAACAACTGTCCTCAACTTCCGAACCAACCAGCTGGGAGCAATCCTGCACCACCCTTGGAAGCCTGCGCTGTGTTCACATAGGGTGCAGGCACGCACACGGCATTCCATTAAGACGACAAGGGACGTAACTGCTCCCTGGCAGATGCCATTGTGTGATGGCCACTGGACGTGACACAACAGATCCTCCATGGAGCATTCTCATGCTGTATCAGCCTGCATTTCATCACTGAAGAACCCACCGGCGAAAAACTCCACCTCCATGTAAACTGCCGCGCGCATCCTGCAACCTTGGTCGTTGCTGGACCGCGCATCAACACTAGCGGTGACATCCTGCGACCTTGGCCGTTGCTGAACCGCGCCATCACCACCAGCGGTGACATCCGGAAACGCATCGATTTTCCCAAGAGCAAGTGGAGGAGGCTGTAGGTATACGAAAGGGAGACAAGTCACCAGGGATGGGTAACATGCTAGCAAATCGACTGAAGCATGGGGGACAGAAATATCAAGGCACTGACAGCCGTCAATAAATAAATAAATAAATGAAGATGGTACACAAAACAGTGACCAGAAGAATGGACACAATTCATAGCAATAAGGTCACAAACCCAAGAGCTGGTGGGCAACGAGGTGTCGGGGACAAGCCGAGCCAGACGACGCAACCAACACAAATACGAGCAATCACGGAAAAGAAACGCCAATGAAATTGATTCAGTTAACAATGAAGAATCCAAACCTAGTAATAAAGGGGGGCGGAAGGGGGGGGGGGGGGGGAGGAGAAGTCTGAAAGTTAGAAGAAAAAAAAAAGAAGACTATAAATAGACCAGCTTGACAAATAAAATTGGAGAATGAAAACGTTGAAATAATTTATGTTCTCAGACCCTGATGTAATAAAAGTCAACCCCGCACTGCACAAATTTGTTGTTTAGGATTCCTTTAATTTGACTAGGACAAGTTGTACATGCAGCTTGAAAACAATGTAACTCAGGGGAAATCTTATTTTGAATATAGGCACACGATATACAGAAATTCTAGAAGAGACATACAACGAAAATAGAGGTCTCTTTTGTGCTCAAGAAAGGAAACCGGTGACTCTATCAGAATTACAGAACGTATCCTCAGTTTAATCAGCAACCTTAGTAAAGTGTGTGTGTGTGTGTGTGTGTGTGTGTGTGTGTGTGTGTGTGTGTGTGTGTGTGTGTGTGTGTGAGAGAGAGACTCTCTGTGTGTGTGTGTGTGTGTGTGTGTGTGTGTGTGTGTGTGTGTGTGTGTGTGTGTGTGAGAGAGAGAGAGAGAGAGAGAGAGAGAGAGAGACTCTGTGTGTGTGTGTGTGTGTGTGTGTGTGTGTGTGTGTGTGTGTGTGTGTGTGTGTTTAGGGGAGAAGGGGATCCCATTACACAGATTCAAACGAAAGATGGAACAATTCTTGCAGAAATGTAGGCAACCTTCTGACCGAAACGGAGTAAATCTGAAGAGATCTTCGACACTGACAAATAACCACTTCAACACAAACATGAAAGTACAGCGTTACAAGGAAATCTCTGAACAAAACAGGACATAAGGAACTTTTGTTCTGGAAACCTTGACATAATCGTGTTGTTTTCTGTCTAAAATGATGTCCCGATGGTGATGTAGGTAAATAAAAACAGATGTAATCATGACAGCAAAACATATGTGTCATAGATTAGGGGACCATGACAAGTCATCGCAACTCCCCCCCCTCTCTCTCTCTCTCTCTTTCTCTCTCTCTCTCTCTCTCTCTCTCTCTCTCTCTCTCTCTCTCTGTCTCTCCCTCCCCCGCTCTCTTCTCTCTCTCTCTCTCTCTCTCTCTCTCTCTCTCTCTCTCTCTCTCTCTCTCTGTATGTGTATGTGTGTGCGTGCGTGCATGCGTGTGCATTTACATGTATATAGATATATATCTGCATGCATGTATGTATACATGAATATAGGTATGTTTGTATGTGTGTTTTATGAATGTATGTCGGTGTGCGTGTGTATAGGAGGGAGGAATACGCTCGCCTGTGTGTGTGTGTGTGTGTGTGTGTGTGTGTGTGTGTGTGTGTGTGTGTGTGTGTGTGTGTGTGTGTGTGTGAAAATTTTCCGTCCGAGCATATCATCGTGCAACTTGCGTATGTTACGTGCGTCCCTGCATGCGTTCATGTTTGTGCCTGAACACAAAAACACAGACCTGCTGCAAAGATCAGAGTTAGTTTGGCGGCAGACATTTAGACGATGATAACTGGAGCTCCTTGGAGTACAGCACAGGTAGATTATACTGCTGCAAGGGCTGCCACAGGTTTAGGAGAAACAGAATAACATTTACAGGATGCAAAGCATATAAACTTACTCCCAGTTTCTGTTGAATACAAGTACTTTCTGAGATATTCCATAAAGAAGAAAAACCGTTTTGGGCCGTTATAGCCGGTAGTAACGGCTATTCTGGTAAAATAAAACATCGGGCATCATCCGTGACCCATAATAAACATACGTACAAATTTTCAGAAGGATCGGCCCAGAAGGTTTGTCTGGAGCGAGTGGAACACATTTCGACCACGGACAGACAGACACACTCACACACAGACACACAAACACACAGACAGCATTTCTTCGTTCCCATTGTAAAGTACTCCTTGTTCTATAAGAACTGAGAGTACAAAAAGCGGAGGACAGGTTTGGTGTAGAATGTCTATCATACAACTGATGGCAGCTATGGTGTAGAATGTCTATAATACAACTGATGGCAGCTATGGTGTAGAAGTCTATCATACAACTGATGGCAGCTATGGTGTAGAATGTCTATCATACAACTGATGGCAGCTATGGTGTAGAATGTCTATAATACAACTGATGGCAGCTATGGTGTAGAATGTCTATCATACAACTGATGGCAGGTTTGGTGTAGAATGTCTATAATACAACTGATGGCAGCTATGGTGTAGAATGTCTATCATACAACTGATGGCAGGTTTGGTGTAGAATGTCTATAATACAACTGATGGCAGCTATGGTGTAGAATGTCTATCATACAACTGATGGCAGCTATGGTGTAGAATGTCTATCATACAACTGATGGCAGGTTTGGTGTAGAATGTCTATAATACAACTGATGGCAGCTATGGTGTAGAATGTCTATCATACAACTGATGGCAGCTATGGTG
>CM031612.1:52828530-52846030 GCA_018398815.1 Conus ventricosus
CATCCTAAGAATCTGGAGATTTGTTTTTTTTTTCAGTTTTGTAATTATTGCACGATTTGATAAACATGTGCTTAAAACTGAAACAAAAGACCAAAATTAACAACCGTAGCAGCTATATGAAACAGCAGTCACAGAGTAACAGTCACTAAAAGGATAAGGACGGAAACATCTCAATCTCGTATGTAACACCGCCATCGCACACGTACATGTCCACGAACATGGCCTCGTAAGGCATTCCGCTCCCCCCCCCCCTCCACTCCCCTCCCCTTGCTCCAAAACTTCTAAAGCAAAGTGGAAAATGCAGAGGCTGAGATACAACAACAACAACAACAATAATAATAATAATAATATTGATGATAATAATAATGATAATGATAATAATTATAATGATAATAATTTGCTATCATAACCATTCTTGTAACTATCATTCTCATTCTTCTTCCTCTGCGTTTTCTTCTGTTGTTATCATTATCATTGCTATTACTATCATCATTATTGTTATCACTATTACTGTTATTATTTTCATATGATGATGATGATAACTGTTATTATCATTATTATTGTTATTATTATTATCATTATCATTGTTATCATTATTATTATTGTGGTGGCGGTGGTGGTGGTGGTGGTTCTTCTTTTCTTCTTCTTCTCCTCCTCCTCCTCCTCCTCCTCCTTCTCGTCGATCTTGTTATTATTATAATCTGTACCTTCTCGCCTTCAACCTCAGTTCCATTCTGTAATTGTAGTCAGAAGTAGTAGTAGTAGTAGTAGTAGTAGAAAGAAACTCGTGGAGAGCGTGGCAGCAGAGAGTCCTCAGAAGAGAAGCCCCTTCAAGCAAGTGTTTCGGCCTTATCTCCTGACACTCTAGGGGGGTTGGGCCACACCCGGTTCATGACTCCGGATGTCCCTCTGCTGCCCCTTTTTTTTTCCCCCATCTTGGGACGAGCCATGGCTGGGATTCGAACCCATGACCCTCTGGACATGCTCATTTTCTACTTAATGACTCGCGCTTTAACCACTGAGCCACAGGGACACCTGATATTTGTAGGGAAATTAAGCCTTATGAAGTTCACTTTTGTTCCGCCTTGACCAGATCCAGCTTGAACACCTCTCTGCCGCTTCTGCCATTGCTTTCAGGGCTCTGGTTTTTTCCTTCCCTGCAACTGAGAGCTGTTTCATGAGGCTGTATGCAGACGTTCTACAAATCCCCTAGCTCCAATTTCTGCAGTGAGGACTTTGACCTGATAGCCTTCTCTCCTCAGGCTGTTTGCCAGATCAGCATACTTTTCAGTCTTGTAGATTTGAGCTGCCTCCATTCTGTTTCATATGGCACCGTGAGCTCGATCATGATCAGCTGCTTGGCTGACTTAGAGTGGACTACTATGTCTGGTCTCATGCCACTCTTGCTGATGATCTCTGGGTGACTCTTCCATTCTGGGAGGTCTGCAGTGCACTCCCAGTCATCTGCCCCATCCAGCAGACTCTGCCTGCATGTTTCGAGTGGCACTGTTGTTCTTGGCCATGATTTGCTGCCTCCTGCCGTGAAGATGTTGCGGGTGCTTTTGGAGTCCTGATGCTCCTTTTGTGGTGTTGGTACTAGCCCAGACTACTTGTACAATCTCTTTGAGCACTTGGTTGTGCCTCCATGTGTACCTTCCTTGAGCCAGGGCTACTTTACATGAGCTTAGAACATGCTCCACTGTTTGCTTTTCATGGCAGAGGGGGCATGCAGGATCGTCTGTTTTCCCCACTTCACCAGGTTTGCATTTGAGGGCAGAAGGTCATATGCAGATCTGAGAATGAAGCTGATCCTGAGAGGGGCCATGTGCCAAATGTCATTCCAAGTTAGACTTCTTTGGAGTGCATTCTCCCACGTTGTCCATTGCCCTTGCTGGCTTGCTGGACTGCTTTTTGGAGTCTTTTTTGGTCTTCTTCTTTTCTCATCTCCTGAATCATCATGTCTCTTTTGGCTTTTCCTTTGGCCTTTGACCACCATTCAGTTTTGGTCACCCCAGTCCTTGTCTGTTGGTCTGTGTGTGTCCTGTTATTTCTCTGATCTTGAGACTTTCTTTTGCAGAATCCATCGCCTCTTGAACTTTCCATTTTCTGCCTGTCTTCAGCTGGGGCTTGATTGCTTCTACCACCTTGTCTCCTGAGTCCTCCAGCATGCTTTGAAGTCTGATCTTCCCTGCTTTGTATTCCTCCAGGATGGATTTCAGTGGTAGTTTGAGCTTTGCTTGGCGACAGTACAGCGCGATGTCAGTCAGACAGGGTGGGACACCAAGCCATTTCCTTGTGAACTTGTTGATTTTGGCTTCCATTGCCTCCACTGTGCTGGTGCAGATGTCGTATATCATCAGAGGCCATAGGAGCTTTGGTATCAGCATGAACTGCAGACACCAGACCTTGTATTTGCAGGGAGCCCACACTGGTCAATGGTCTCCAAGCCTTCTTCCGCCATCTGCTTGGTTTCTTTTGCTCTTTGTGTGTCTTTCAGCGTATCATCATACCATCTTCCAAGGCTCTTGACTGGTTCTTCTGTGACTGTTGGAATGGCCTGGTTGGCAACACTGAAGACCACAGATTCGGCCACTTTTCCTTTCCTCAGTGAGAGACTCCGTGATTTCTTTGGCTTGAACTTCATTCTGGATGAGGCAACTATGTCGTCCAGCCTCTCCAGCACATGATGTGTCTCGTCTTCTCTGGATGAAATCACTGTAGTGTCATCCATGAAGGCCTTGAGAGGAGGCATCTTGTATCCATCGCCAAGGTCTGTTTGTCTCGCGTTGTTTGTTGCTGCTTTCAAGACGAGTTCCATTGCCAGCACGAACAGTATCGGGGAAATTGCACAGCCCATTGCAATGCCCACTTCCAAGTTGATCCAATCAGTTGTGTACTCCTTGGTAGAGAACCGCATTGAGAAGCCATTGAAGTACTTCTTGAGCATGTCGCGGATGTTCTTTGGCACATGGTACATCTCAAGAGCCAACTGTATCATCTCATGGGGCACAGATCCATATGCGTTTGCCAGATCAAGCCACACTACGTCCAGGTCTCTCTTTTCTGTTTTTGCTTTTTGGATTGCGTCCCAGATCATTGTGGCGTGTTCTACACAGCCAGCCACGCCTGGGATGCCACCTTTCTGGACTGACACATCCAAGTACTTGTTTTCCATCAGGTACTTGGTCAGCCTTGCTGCCATGACAGAGAAGAAGATTTTCCCTTCGACGTTCAGTAGTGATATTGGCCTGAACTGGCTGATGTCACTTGAGTTTTGCTCTTTGGGGATGTACACACCATCTGCCGTCATCACTGGCCACTGATCTTCTGGTTTCTCCAAGCCGATCGCAGCAGCCTGTGGAGCCACTCCAGCACCTTGGGACATTTCTTGTAAAGCTGGTAAGGTATTCCGTTTGGCCCTGGTGATGATTTGGCTCTGGCTTTGTCGACCACCTTCTTGATTTCCGCCAACGTTGGAGGCTTGCCATTGAACTGTTCCTCAGGGTTGGTTGGCCACACCAGACCTTGAATGTCGAGTGGTGCTTTGCTCTGTGAGTCAGAGTATGTTTCCTCAGATGCTGCTCAAGAACTCCTTTGTCACACTTAGGGTCCAGATTTTGGCTGCTCAAAACAGTGTTCTGGCAAACTGGAAGGGGTCTCTGATGAAGCGCTCTTGTGTCTTCTTTTTTTGCTCTTCCTCTTCCTCGCAGATTCGCCTTGCTGGGGCGCTGTGTTTTTCTTTCAGGTCTTCCCACAAGTTTTTATCATGCCTTCGTTTTTCAGATGGCAGTGCGGTCTTCATATGCTTCCTGAGGTGTTCTTTTGGACTATTGGATTCTTGTCCATCTTTTCTGCGTCGGATTTTCTTTGGAGGTTGTTTTCTCTTTGAGTAGTTTTTACTCCATAGGCGTCTCTAAATGTGGCATACACAATGTCCACCATATGTGGCTAGTTTGTGTTACTGGGTTGGTCATTACCTCGGTGTAATGTCAGTGGAGGAAGGACTTGCGACAGCCCCCCCAAACCCACTAACAGCTTGATACAATCTCTTCATATATCATGCATTCGTCACATCTAACCACTTAGTAATGTCTATATCTTTACTACACATGATCATATGAACGAAAATCAATGCATACATGGGAATCAAACAAATTAAACATTCTCTCTTTCCTGAACTTCACAAAATTATTCTAAAACCTCTTTAACTAACCAGGGTATAAATAGGATTTCTACTTTACCTGGCAGGTGATCTTAACTATTCACGATTCACTGTTTTTCTTTTCTTTTCTTTTTCTTTTCCCTGTCACTTTCACAACCACGATCACAACTGCTGGCAATGGTGTTGGTCTACTTGCACGGTCAAGCTGGACTGCTGGCACCGGTCAGGCTGGACTGCTGATAATGTGGCGATGGCCATGTATGGAGGTCGAACCCCAGGGTGGATAGAACAGTGACTTATATCATCGTTTGTTCTCCTTTCTTTCTTCCTGACCATTATCAGCATTGCAATCTCTCGCTCTCTCATCGAGTTGCTCTTATCAAATGGAATTGGTTGCTTTTCATTTTCTTTTTTTTCTTATCTTTCTTTTCTTCGTCATTAGTTAGCAACTCTCTCTCTCTACTCACATCATCTCCTCAGTCTTCCTCTGCAGACTATCTCATCTAAATATATCAATCTTGGTTCTATTCTCTCCTCCCTCATCTCTCTGCTTTTCTCTCTCAGAGATTACACTCGAACTCTCTCTTCTGTCTATCTGTCGTTCTCCTCTCGTTCTGCCGTTCTCTCACTCTCAATCCGTCTTATTGTGTTCCGATCTGTCCTAAATAGGGCGAGTAAGTTACATTGGTCAGTAATTTTTCCCCTGACACCCAAGTTATCTCCCTCTAATTCCATGGGATATTCATATCATGACAGTAACGCCTACACACCGTTACTCTCTGTGGAGGTCAATTGGTCATTTAATTGATTAGCTAGTTTTCACCCCCACCACACACTTCCTTCCCCCCCCACCCCTTCCCAACTTAACTGGCGCGTGTGGTTATGTTCGCGGAAATGGTCACTCTAAATGGGCAGAGGAGTCTGGGTTGGCTCCACGTCGTTGGCGGCTGACCAATCGTGTCATTCGGCCAGACAGCCTTAGTTCGTCTGGCAGACAGTGCTGCTCCACGAGAGCTAAATATAGACTTTAATTGGCTGAGGGCGTCAGGGTGAATGCGTCGGTCAGCTATTTAGTCCGGTGGTTGGACAGACCGTTCTCTGTGGAGGATGGAGGATTAGCCTCCCCTTTGCCTTAATTGCCCTGGATCCGTACCATGGGGGCCGTCGCCTGACGCCCAGTATATTTGAGTTAGAGCTATGTCAACTGGCGCTGGTGGGCTATTGACCACGATATTTGGGTTGAGTTGAATTTTGACCGTGACAATTTCCCTTGCAAAAGACTATGCACGATGTGTCTTCAAAACAACGGTACAAAACAACAACAATCCGATTTGCCTGACCACTGAACAACGTGCAAAGTTTGAAAATACTTTACAACACCGTTTCCAAATTATATCTTATATTCATCAGTGAAGACCACTCCAATGGAGTATCATTGACGTGCACTCTTGCCGTTATTCTGATCATTTTATAACGACACTCTGTGCGGCACATATGCAAATTCCCCTACCTGCGGATTTGAGACATCTTCTCTTCACAATTTCTATGAAAAGCACAAATAGAATATGTCACGATACCCTGACAATTTCTCTGAGGAATCGCCTTCCTCACTTATTGCAATTATTGCCTTACTTCACAAGCGACTGTAGGCTCCATGCATAATACATTCACTTGAAACAAGTCTCACAAAGAAAATATGAACAAGTCTCACAAAATATGAACCATAGCCAACTGGGAATGAAACCATATCCAATCAACTATCTGTAATCAAAAAACATTTAATCAACATGCACCACCGGATATGACTGGACTTCCTCTTGAGTTGCAGCTTGCTAGACTACCACAGGCTTTAATAGTCAGTCCGGACATTCTGTCGGCAGGGAATGTACGACACTCGCTACTGTTGGGCTGCAAGGACTATTTGCCCACCGCAGCATCTGCTGTTTTTTCAACTGCGCTCCTGCGATTTGAGTGGTTGTGATCTGTCTCTTACACGAACTACTTTCCACATACAAGTATTTGTTGGAACTTCTGCACGGCCCACCACGACAGCTTATCACTCCTTCTCCACCGTTGCGTAACCTTCTTCACACTTTGTCAACTTCTGCTAGCATATTCTACACAGGAAACTCTGAACCCTTCATGCTCCTTACCAATACTGCACCTTATCCTCCACCTGATGCATCTGTCACGAACAAAAATGGTTTGGACATATCTGGTTAGATGCAAGATGGGACGGGTAACCTAGTCTTTCCAACACCGTTCTGCAGTGCTTGCTCTGCAGAGTCTGACCATTCGACACTGCCGGTTTCCACTGGCACTTGACCAAATCTCACTGAGAGGACTCGTGATCGCAGCGAAATGTGGGACAAACTCCCTATAGATACCCAATAAAACGTAGCAGACTCCTGACTTCTGTTTTGGTCTTTGGTCTCTATGTAATTTCATTCATCTTCTAACCTGTCCCTATTCCGGCTGACTTTGTGTCACCTCCGACAACATATCCTTGGAACTTCCAGGCTTGGAAAACCAACCTGCCACTTTGGTGGTCTGGCGGTGTGTGTGGCTTGTCTTCAACCTCGCTAAGACCTGCTCCAGGCTGCCTCATATGTCCTCCCTGTCTAGGTTGCTATCTGTTTGTCATCCATGTAATTCACTACGCCTTCCAATCCGTCGATTATTCCTCATCTTAGAGAGATGGACTGCAGGCGCGTTGACCTTGTACCAAAGGAAGTACTCGCCACTGGTATAGCCCCATAGGAGTGGAGAGGCTGTGACTTCCTTTGAGTCCTCACTCTGGCTATTGCAGTAACCCTTGCCACTGATCTATCCTGGTGAAATACTGCTCTTTGCTTGTGGGATCTGAGCGAACAGGTCGTACAATGTTCGGTATGACCTCTGCTCGTCCTTGGTGACATGATTCAGACGTCATATAGTCTGACACAGATTTTTCGATGCTCACCTTGACTTTTTCCTCTCTAATGACGACGGGGGCACTTATATGATGATTTGGACGGTTCAATCACCCCAAGGTCCATCATCTGTTCTACCTCCTCCTCGATCACTGCTTGGTGGCATATGGGATGGGTAGGCTTTCACATGTACGGGTTTCTGCGATGTTAACTCCCACGTACATGTTTCTAGTGTTGTCCAATGCCTGGATTTATCAGTCAGGGACGCCCTATACCGTTCTAGGAGCCCCCTAAACTTCCTCCTGTCTCTATGTCTAGCCCTTCAGACAGTGTACACATCCCCTGTATGGACTCTTCTCACTGGGAAACCTCAGGCAACCAAAATCTCCCCTTCTTCTGCTGGGTCTCCTTACTCCTTCAATGTTTGCTGCTGCGCCTATGTGCGTGCCTCTCCGATGAATATATTTGCGGAGCTAATTCATGGGAAAGTTTGATTTCCATTCTCTTCGATTTCGGTAGTCCTGATCTACCTTTTCAATGGATGTGTGGAATGGTCCCTTTTTTCCAATGCTTCAGCAGCTTGTTGTGATCCGTGGGTAGCAGCTAAAAGGACTTGTTCTCCCACCTTGAGGAAATTGCTTCCTCACCTTCCTGTCATATGCTTCTTCTGGACGACCCTAGCCTCCTGCAACTCTTCCCGTGAACCTTTCATGTCTCCTCGGCCTATTGCGTAGGTCACCACTTACTGATAAAGTGGGGATTTGTCCTCTTCGGATTCCTGTTCTACGAGACCACAGCTCTTTGGAGAATGCACACTGTCCCCGAAACTGTCCGCCCCCATACTGCAGCTCAAATGGCGAAAAGGCCTGTGCTTTCCTGAGGGGCTTCCCTGTAGGCAAACAGTGCCGCTGGTAATGTAGCAGGTCCCAATCTGCAGTGCCTTTCCTCACAGAGGCTTCTTTAAGATGCCTTCAGCACCACCGTTGATATCTTTCCACCAAGCCATTGCATTGTGGATGGTATGGGGTAGGAGCAGCTGTGTGATCCCTTGCAGGATCTGTTGACCTCCCTATAATCGCCTGAGGTGATAACTGTGACCCTGTCACTGAGAATTTGGGTGGCAACACCCAGCGAGTAAAGATGTCTACAGCCCTCTGCGACTGTTGCGTATCTTACGCCCTTTCAATGCAACCGGTTCTGGGTATCTGGGGTCGAGTAGTCCCCACAAGTGTCACACACATTCACTGTGCCAACCTGTGGAAAATGGGCGCGATTGGGCCAATCAGGTCAACAGACTCATCCTGAATGGTGTGTCAATTAAAAGGTGCTGTTTAAGAGGGCGCTTCCTCTTCACCCCTCTTGTGGCTGACCTTTGACACACGTCACATGACATGCAGAAACGCTTGATGTTGCCATTGCTCCTGGCCAATGATAGTCATTCAAAGATTCGGTCAGCGGGTTTTGCTGGTTGCCGAGATGACATCGCCAGAGTCGACTGTGACCCAATGACATGGACAGTGTCACGATAACCTGCTGGTACCTCTAAATGAGTGGTCACCTTACCTGTCTTCCCCTTGGTGAACACTCGGTACAACAGCCCGCCTTTCACAAGAAATTCTGTCTCACCTCCTCTAAACCTCCTGTCCCCTCCCCCCCCCCCCCCCCCCTTTTCCCCCATTCCCCCTGCTTTCTCTCCACTCTTGCCAACTCCCTAGACTTCACGAGAGAAGGGGTCTTGTTCCTGCGCTGCCCTAAACTCTATCAGCGCGACACATCTATGCTTGACTTCATTGCCCGGAACGACTAACGGTTTATCAAACCTTTCCCTCCTTTACTTGCCCGTGTTTGAACTGCTGCCCCTAGATAGCAGTCATACAAATCAGGAGATCCCCTGGATTACCTTGCCCTGGAATATTTCCAATGATCAAATCATGAAGGGGATTCTCCATATCAATCGCAGACAACTCGCCTGTGAAGTAAGGGTAAGTATCTTAGCAACTGGAAACTCCCCTCACAGAATGCCTTCGATTAAGAGTAAAGGTCCTGGATTTGAAATGTCCCAAAAAAATAAAAAAAATCCCCTTTATCGTCAGCGTTGTTCGCCATACTGACACCCCGCTGGTTTGATAACATCCAGGTGTCTCGTACACTTTCTACCTATGATGGCCAATCCACCCTTCTTTCCACTGGTATAAACGAACCACTCAGCCTAGGCCCTCCATCCATGTCACTGACTGCTGTCAGTGCTTGCCATAGCTGAACTCCACCCTCTTCAGACTGATTCCCCTTTGGTTCCACTGCTGGTCGTTTCCTTGACGACCCTTATCCACCTTTGCAGGCTGACTGCTTCTGGATACCTCATGCGAACAAATCCCTCGCACAATGTCCCTTCTTGTGACAATAAACACCTAATGTCCCTTTGACCCTTCCTTCTGCCCCACACTGGGTTTTGCAGAATTTGCTGAAATCTCCCCTAGTCTCCTTGCTCTCTTCTCAACCTGTGACCTAGCCACCAGTTTCTCCTGCACCTTAGTGCCAAACGTGCCTTCTATATACTCCTCAATGCGTAACTTCAGCAACTCCCCTGCTGTCTCTGGCTGGTCTCTCTTTCAAATGTATGGTAAATCAGGGCACGCAACCTGACAAAATCTGTTCTTTCATAACTAGTCTTTCTAACTCAGCGATCTCCTTCTTCGTACCATCAACTCTACCAACCAGTTTTCTCAAAATAGTGTTATAGGGACGTGCACCAAACTGTGTGTACGTCTCACCTGCTTGTAATTTAGCTGAACGATTATTTCTTCCTTGATCCCCTCCTCTGTAGAGGTCTAATCCCTTCATCAATGATTCCTTCACGCGCCGAAATCAGGATGTTGTTCTGCTGGTTAAAGCTGTGATAATTTGGAAAGCCTTACCCAGTCAGTAACGCTGACCAAGATGACTGCCCACTCTTCTGAAGGCCAACCATGACTGGTCGCAAACGTTTCGAAACGTCGATGTATGCATCAAGCGAATCGGTTCTTCAGAGAATTTTGGCAACTTAGGGCGTCGGGGAGGCATAGCCTGCGCACAGAGTACTGGAATGTGAACTTACCTTCATTCGGTGGTCTCCCCTTGTTTCTCACTTTCTCTAACTCCAATTGACACCTTTATCTATCTGTTTTCCTGCGTTTCACTAGCTTTAATCCTTTTCTGTTTCCTGCGCTTCTTATTTCTTTCTGTCTCCTGCCCCGGCTGCATTATCATTAGCATGAATCCTTAATTTTTCTGTTTCCTGCTCTGCTATTGCTCCCGCGGACACGTCGTCTTTCCGCGCGTTCATCCTTTCATCTTTTGCTGGTTTTCAACAAATGCGCGCAACTCATGCTCCCGAGTAGCCTAAATCACGAGCGACGCTCACAAGATTGGTCTATAGGGGTGTACTTTTTTCCGCCATTATATCTTCTTTTTTTTTTTTTTTTTTTTTTTGAACAAGATGTTATTACTACGACAGCCAAACTGGCGGTTACCGACACGAGTGACGTAATAGCACAATCCTATGAATGATGATATTAGCTTGGGACAAACGTAGTTAGTTTTTATAAGACGCCCAGCGCCTGACCCAACTATGAGAGCGAATTATAGGCAATCTGTGCGAAATAAGTACTCTGGGCTGAAATGCCAAGCCTAGTATTAACTATCTTGGAAGCAATGCCAAGCCTAGTATTTAACTATCTTGGAACATACAGTAAGACAACCCCTTGTCTTAGGATTACAATACTTGAATCCCACCCAGCTTCCTCTCTGAGAAGTTGACAATTAAAATAAATGGGCCAGAATATCCTGGCAGGCTCGCCAATAAATTGTCAACCTCGGTGTAATGTCAGGGGAGGAAGGACTAGCGCACAGCCCAAACACACTCACAGCTTGCTTACAATCTCATTCATATATCATGCATTCGTCACATCAAACCACTAGTAAAGTCTATAACTTTACTACACATGATCATAGAACGAAACATCAATGCAATAGGAATCAAACAAAATAAAACATTCTCTCTTTCCTGAACTTCACAAAATCATTTATCTAAAACATCATTAACTAACCCGGGTATAAATAGATTTCTACTTTACCTGGCCAGGTGATCTTAACTATTCACGAATCACTGTCTTTTCTTTTCTTTTCTTTTTCTTTTCACTGTCACTTTCACAACACGACACAACTGCTGGCACTGGTGTTGGTCTACTTGCACCGGTCAAGCTGGACTGCTGGCACCGGTCAGGCTGGACTGCTGATGAAAGTGGCGCTGGCCAAGTATGAGGTCGAACCCCAGTGAGGATAGAACAGTGACTATCAACATCGATCTGTTCTCCTTTCTTTCTTCCTGCATTAACGCATTGCACTCTCTCTCTCTCTTCTTCTATCTGCTCTTATCAAATGGACATGGTTGCTTTTCTTTCTTTTTTTCTTTTCTTTCTTTTTTCTTCTTCATTAGTTAGCAACTCTCTCTCTCTCTCCACATCTCTCCTCAGTCCTTCCTCTGCAGACTATCTCATGCTAATCTCTCAACTTGGTTCTCTTCTCTCCTCCCCTCATCTCTCTGCTTTTCTCTCCTCAGAGATTAAAACTCAGACCTCTCTCTCTCTGTCTCTCTGTTCGTTCTCCTCTCGTTCTGCCGTTCTCTCACTCTCACATCCTTCTTATTGTGTTCCGATCTGTCCAAAAAGGGCGAGTACCTTTGGTCAGTATTTTTACCCCTGACACCCGAAGTTATCCCCCTCTAATTCCATTGGATATTCAAATCATGACAGTCACGCCTACACACCTTACTCTCTGTGGTGGTCAATTGGTCATTTAATTGATTAGCTAGATTTCACACCCCACCACACACTACCTTCCCCCCTTCCCTACTTAACTGGCGCCGTGTGGCTTAAGTCGCGGACACTGGTCCCCTCTAAAGTGGCTAGATGAGTCTGGGTAGGCTCCACGACGTTGGCCGGCAGACCAATCGAGACATTCGGCCAGACAGCTTAGTTCGTTCTGGCAGACAGTGCTGTCTCCACGAGAGCTAAAAATAAGCCTTTAATTGGCTGAGGCGACAGGTGAATGCGTCGGTCAGCTATTTAGTCCGGCTGGGTTGGACAGACCGTCTTCTGTGGAGGATGAGATTAGCCTCCCCCTTGCTTAATTGCCTGGATCCGAACCATGGGGCCGTCCGCCTGACGCCCAGAATATTTGCGTTAGAGCTTATGTCCAACTGGGGTGGTGGCGATTGAAACCCCGAATTTGGGTTTAGTTTTGAATTTTGACCGTGACAATTGTGCTTTTCCCTATCAGTGCATCGAGTCTTTGGACGATTTTTGCATCCAGTTTCTCTCCCCAAACTTCAGTTTCGTTTGCTCGTGGCAGGTTGAGTTTCAGGCGCCTGGCATCGAGGGCCTGTGCAAATTCCTCATCCGAACCAACAGCGTGGATGTCCTTGGCACTGTGGTTTAAATCCTGGCCGTGGTCTTCCGACGTCTTATCTGCTGATGCAGTGCGCTGCTGCTCATTCAGATGAGTCTTCACACATCCCATCTTTGTCCTGTGGATCTTCATGCCACGGGTGGTAGCGAAACGCTTTCCACAGACACATGGATATTCCATTTGGTCCATGTTCATAGTCCGTTTGGGATTTGCAGTCGTGATTGGTTGAGCACCGATGGATTCATCATTCTCTCCCCCTTTCGGTGAATCCTGGGAGCATCTTTTCCTTTTATACTTAGTAGCCACATGTTTAAGGCAAAGTGGGGAGCCAGCCCACAGAGCCCTTGGTTCTGGTCTTTCCCAGTGTCCTCCGGTCTTTCCCGGACGTCCTCCGGCCTATTCCCGGAAGTAGTATCTCATCTCCTTCAATCTATTGCTGTTCCTTTTTTTTTTTTTTTGGTTCACCCAAGATCAACTTTTGCATCCAGATGGAAGAGACAACTAACTGTCTCATCGTCCTTCGTTGTCATTGTTTTGAATGTTAGTTGTCCTGCCTGGAGAAGGCCCAACAGGTCGAAACGCGTCGATAGCTTTATCATTTGTTTGCCTCTTCGTTGGCTGGCTCAGGAATTTTAAGGCGGGGGAGGAGGAAGGACAGGGGCGGCTGAGGGGGTGGGGGTGGGGAGTGGGGATGGGAGTGAGTTTAACGGAAAAGATCTGTTTGATCTAGCGCGACAGCCAATCAAAGTTTATGCCAACCAGGAATCTTTCCGACGTACAGATTTTTTTTTTCTTTTTTTTTTTTTTTTTTGCTGTCCCAACCTCTGCGCCACCTCAGAGGCATTGCACCCACGCCGCTCATTCCGACACCCCGTCCACAGCCACAGCCCGGTCGGCCCCGCTGCAACCCCGGCACCGGCAATCCACAGGGAGCAGTCAATGTCATGTCGCCAAGAGGCAACCTACCGGAGGAGACACTGCACTGCCGCCGAGTCACTTCGGTGCTGTTCAGTGGTGCCTGTTCTGATCTAGCACACGCAGGACACCACCTACTAATCCCCCTACTGACGACAATAATTGCTTAGTCGCGGAGCCGGCGCGAGTGAGCTCTCCCTCCGGAGGGCGCCACCACGTCCGTCCAACGACAGCCCCCATGGACTCGCAAATACCGGTGACCCCAACGGAACCAAACCAAGGCCACAGATGTGGAGAGGACATCGAAATTGAGGTCACCATGAGAGCAGGACATGAAGGGCCACATAATTTGAGACTTTTTTTTAATGCTGATCGATGAGAATGAGGATATAAGATGATGCTACGGATTTCCATTTCGGTCTGAGACTACATGACAGGGCTGTACTCTACGCTTCCTTTCATAATATATCCCGGCGTCAACCAGGTCCGAGAGATACAGGCACCTGCAGTGTTGGTCAGGAAATTTGAGCAACACTCTCAGAAACGCATCCATTAAGTGGATGAAACTCGACTGTGTGATCCCAGTCTTCCCAACTGAGCTCGCAGCAAACTCAACTCTGGGTAGGAGCCGGTCGGGGCAGAAAAACCCACATGACTCTGATGGGATTCGAACCCATGACCTCCCAGCCGGGAGTCCGCGACGCTAACCACTTCGCCACGGCGGCTGGTGACGTACAGATTCTTACTGCGCACGAGGTCCCGCAGACGTAGTGCAGATGCCATGAAGATAACACAGACAGCTTTCAACACGCGGGCTTTCAACAGACTAAGCTGAAAGCTAGCTATTTTTCCTTGAGAAAATCAGTTTGGCAGTTGCTTTGGCTGCCAGCAAAGGACTCCTGCAGGATTAGGGCTAAAGTTATGGCTGTGAAGTCTTTCAAGACGTGCAGTCCATTTTCCATGGGACAGGCCTGTTTTGACACCGTTTGTGTATGAGTCATTTGTCTATGCATTCTTTACGTGTCTTCCACAGCCAGTGTTGGTCATTTACCATTGTCTGTCTGTTCATGCCTTTGATAGTTCACTTCTGCAAGTGTCTTGGCTTTTTTTTTTTCTTTCCCCAAGGGCAAACGCTTTGATATACTTGTAAAGAAATTTACAAATGGAAAACGTGAAAAGAGAACAGCACTGAACACAATAAAACTGACAGTATGTCTTATCTACATAGACATATTACAAAGCTGTATATATAGATATATAGATAGATAGATAGATATATATATATATATATATATATATATATATATATATATATATATATATATATATATATAGATATATAGATAGATAGATAGATAGATAGATAAAACAAGTTAAAAGAGGAATCTTAAAACTATCTACAAATTTGTTTCGAGCGTGTTGCGCTGTCAGCAGGATGGTTTTTGGTTTGCCCACCGCCGATGTTATATAGCGTGTGGGCTCACGTTTGCGGTTGTTTGCACGTGCGGGTTGGCTGCACGTGTTTTTTGGGGGCTTTCAGGTTTTTGTTTTGGGTGTATTCACTAACAACGATTTCCATTTATGCCTGCAGTTGTTTACTATTTCTGTTTTGGTGTTTAAAGTTGCTAAGTGTGGTTTGCATAGTATTAACCATTTTTCAGTTAAACATAGGTTGCACCTTTTTGAAACATTGCTGTATGGTGATGCTCTTTTTATGATTTTCCAGGATATATTGTAGCTTGTTTTTGCGTCTTTAAGTTTCCAGATATATTTGCTCAGTTCTGTTTGGTTTTTATATTTTTCTTTATTAAATGACTGTTTGTGGTTTGCATATCTGGTTTTGAAGTGGTTTTCAGTGATCCCTATGTATGTTTCTTTTTTCATTTTCTGATGTCACAGTAGCCTGGTATAAATGTTGTTGTGAAGACATTTATTGTTTAGTGGGCACTGCTCCTTTCTGGTGCAATTGCAAGATTTCCTTTCTTCACCCTTCTTTGCTGCGTTGATTTTCATTTTGTTGGATGCGTCAATTAGGTTTTTGAGGTTGGGCATACATGAGTACGACAGTTTGACAGTGTTTTTATTAAATATTTGGACAGTTTGTGTTCTTTTGGAATGAAGTTGTTAGGATTTTGAAGAATTCTTTCCTATGTTTGTTTTGAGTTTCCCGTCGTATGGGGGGTTATACCATATGATTTTTCTTTTCCTATTTTTCTTGCTTTTATTGTGTTGTTGTCTGGGTTGTATTGTAATTTGTAATTGTATCCACTTGTTTGTAGTGCCTCCTGGTATTCTACTGCTGCATTGTTGAACACTCTCTCACTGCATGACAGGTTTGATAGTCTCTTGTTTATGCCATGGGGTATGGTTTTAAATATAGATGGTGGATGGTTACTTTTGGTGTGTACATAAAGAGGTGTATTGTTGGGTTTCTTGTATGGTTTATATATGTGATTGTTGAGATCCAGTGTTATGTCTAAGTAGTTCACTACCTTTTTGTTTGCTTCAATGGTAATCTTTAAGTTGTGGAAGATTTTGCATAGTTCTTTCTTCTTGTTTTCGATGGTTCTTGGATTGTTGGTTAGTGCAGCAAGGCCATCGTCTCTGTATAGTCCGACTTGTTTTCCGAGTTTTTCTTGATGTTGGACAGCATGAATAGTCCGACCAGTTCACATGTTTCTGCACCATCATATGATCCCATGGTTACGTCGAATGTTGAGTTTCTGTTGGTTTTCCTGATCCAGGTTTCATTTTTGCTGTGTAGTAATGTTTTCTTGGTGTGGAGAATGATTTCCATTTCTGACCCTGTTATGTCTGTGTGGTTACTGGCAAACTTCAGGGCTTCGGTGAGTAGTTCCTCATCTATAGATGGGTAAAAGTCTACTATGTCAAATGTGATGAATACTGTATTACTTTGTTTATTGAGTTTTTTGAACCATTGGATAACTTCGTATGTGTTCTTCAGAGGTTGCATTCAGAGTTTGATTTTAACTTGTTTTATCTAATGTTGCTCCCCAAGGGGTTGAGCACTTAAAAAATTGTTTTAGGCATTTTAAATATACTGATATATATATATATATTATATATTGAATTATAAACAAAGCTTGCTCTTATGTCTTAGATTGAAGAAATAGGGGGAGATAAGCATTCATATCTGCAGTGGTAGATGATTCTGCCTAACTAACAGTATGTGCTTGAGTGGGTGAATGGGGAAAAATCAAATAAATGCTTCTCACAATGAACCTTCAGCAAGCTTATAGTCTCCAAGGCGGAGACACCCTCCAATAGGGAGAGAAACTCACTAACATATAACTCCTGGTCATATACCGATATTTCGAAACTTGGTGGTTTCTCCTCAGTGACCGCGGAAAGTGGTAATTTGACTCCTCTGCCTTTTCAGTTTTAAGAAGAATGCAATCCCAGAAAAGGCTGGTGTGCAATACCGTAGTATGTTTGTTGAGTTTTCAAAAAACCAACCAAAGGAGCCGCCTAAGAAGCAAAAGAAAATCATGAAAGAGCAAAACAAGCTACATTTTCTTGTGAAAAGTAGAAAATATGAAAAGATATCCTCTTAAGACACAAGTGCTGAGGGTCAGTTCTTGGAATGAATCCGCAAGGGACTAAAAAATACAACAAACTAATAAATTCCAAGGATAAGTACCGCGCACCGTTCCAGCAACTTACAGAGCAGCTTGGTGTTGCAATGACTGCAAGAAATATTGAATTATAAACAAAGCTTGCTCTTATGTCTTAGATTGAAGAAATAGGGGGAGATAGGCATTCATATCTGCAGTGGTAGATGATTCTGCCTAACTAACAGTATGTGCTTGAGTGGGTGAATGGGGAAAAAATCAAATAAATGCTTCTCACAATGAACCTTCAGCAAGCTTATATTCTCCAAGGGGGAGACACCCTTCCATAGGGAGGGAAACTCACTACCATATAACTCCTGGTCATATACCGATATTTCGAAACTTGGTGGTTTCTCCTCAGTGACCGCGGAAAGTGGTAATATCGGTATATGACCAGGAGTTATATGTTAGTGAGTTTCCCTCCCTATTGGAGG
>CM031612.1:52856030-52861030 GCA_018398815.1 Conus ventricosus
GAAAATGAACTGTGATTTTAAGGAAATGAATGATAAATTTACGGACATGGAGAGGAGCATCAGTTGTCTAAATGACCAGTTCACTGCGCTACAAAGCGGTGTAAAGGATCTGAGGGAAGAGGTGGAGACTTTAAGAAAAGAAAAATCGGACCTGGTAAAACAGAACTCTGACCTCGTGACAAGAATGGAAAAATTAGAATTAAAAACTGACGATTTGGAGGGAAGGTCTAAACGTAATAATTTGATCTTTTACGGTATTCCCAGAGGTCAGAATGAATCTGCTGAACAGTGTGAAGGTAAAATTCATGACCTCATTTCGGATAAACTTGAACTGACGCGGGACATCGAGTTTGATAGAGCTCACAGGTTAAATCAAAAATCAGACTCTCCTATCATTGTTCGTTGCTCCTCTTACAAGGACAAATTGCGTATCCTGAAAGGAAAGCGGAAATTAAAAGGCAGTGACGTTTTTATAGGAGAGGATTTTTCCACTCGTGTACGCGAAATTAGACGTGGCCTGTCCCCTCACCTGAAGAGAGCAAGATCCGAAGGAAAAAGAGCAACGATGATTTTTGATCACCTGCTTGTTGACGGTACAAAATATTTCCTAGACGATCAAGGTGATTTAAAAGAGTCCAGATAGGGGGGTGGCCGGCCACGTGAGGAAAATTTTCTCAACACAGGTGTGACAAGTGAGGGGAACCACAGAAAACGGGCACCGGTAGAAACGCCTGTCACTGGTGGCAGTGGCAGTGGTGAGCGGTGTTTTGTGGGTCAGGGCGGTGAGCTTGTGCAATGTGCTGAAAACACGTGCAGTGAAGTAAAGGACACGGAATGTACAGATGTAAATAAACCGTTCTCCTTTTTGTTATGGAATGTGAATGGCTTATTTTCTAAACTGACTGACCATGATTTTCTGTCCTTCATTTACGAATTTGATTTTGTGTGTTTAATCGAAACATTTATGGAAGAGTGTCGTGCTGATTCCTTTGTTGGCTATAATGTATTTTGTAAACCCGCCATTAAACTTTCAAAACAAGGAGAAGGTCGGGAGGGGTAATTTGCTTGATAAGAAAGGAGTTCTCCTCCTTTGTTAAGACTATTGACGTTGATCATGATAATTTCTGTGTCTTTTTGATTGATAAAAAAACTATTTGGCCTAGATAAAGACGTTCTATATTTTTGCTCTTACCTACCACCTGAAGGTTCTCCGTTTTATACCCATTTTGATATTGATAGTGGTATTAATTTACTCGAAGAATGTCTCTTTCATTTGTTACTTTCCAGGGATGTTTATGTTATTTTGAATGGTGATTTAAATAGTAGAACCTCTAATAT
The DNA here is from genome assembly GCA_018398815.1 of Conus ventricosus. Taxonomy (NCBI): domain Eukaryota; kingdom Metazoa; phylum Mollusca; class Gastropoda; order Neogastropoda; family Conidae; genus Conus; species Conus ventricosus. The sequence continues at coordinate 52,857,369 of CM031612.1, forward strand.
TTCACAGGAAATTTCTGGAAATAATGATTCTGATAAACAGTATGACAGCCATCCTCTTAGTATTAACCGGCACTCTCAAGACTGCATTTTAAACAACTATGGAAAGATGTTACTGAATGTATGCACTGCTTTTGATCTGTGTATTCTTAATGGAGTGTGTAATGGCGACCATGAAGGTTGCTACACATACATTTCTGACTCTGGATGCAGCGTTGACGATTATTTCATATTTTCTAATGATTTATTTGCTCGTTTGTTTGATTCATGCAGGCTAAGTGTCTTAGAACGTATTGACTCTGATCATTTACCTGTGTCACTTCATGTTGTTTTTCCTAAAGAAAGTATTGTGCATGCCTGCAACCTTGAACAGAAAAATGTCATAGAAAAAAATGTATGGAATGATGAAAATGCTAGTTTGTTTCAAGATATGTTATGCAGTGTAGAAACTCAAGCAAAGCTAGATAGTGCAATGCATTTATTAGATGTGGATGTAAATCGAGCGTTGAACATGTTTAATGCATGCATAAAAGAAAGTGCTGTCTGTATGAAAAGATGTATACCTTTGGATAGCAGTAAAACATCGACTGATTGGTATGATAAAGAATGTGATACTAGTAAAAGAAATGCAAGGAGATTATTACGAATTAGTCGTCGCACTTTAAAAATAGGAGATAGGGACGCTTATACAATTGCTAGACGGGAGTATAAACACTTGTTACAGAGGAAAGAGAAAGTGTTCAATAAGTCTTTATTAGATAAACTCGTTTCATCAATAAAGTGCCAAAAGGAATTTTGGAGTACTATCCGCAGAGTTTCGGTCAAAAGAAGACAGCCCAGAAACAGTATTACCCTTGATGCATGGTTTCAGCATTTCCAAACCTTATTAGATTCAAATGTTGATAACACACCAATCGAAGAAGTGTTTGATGTTGGCAGTGGTGATTATATGAACCGACCAATCACACAAGTGGAAGTACTATTAGCAATAGGAAAATTGAAAAATCGTAAGGCAGCTGGCCCTGACGGCATTATTGGTGAATTATTCAAACATTCTTCTAACCAGGTTGTAAACTTCTTTCTAAGGTTGTTTAATATATTATTTGATAGTGGTACGTTTCCGGATAACTGGACTGAATCAATTATTCTGCCATTTTATAAGAAGGGCGATGTTAATAATCCCAGCAATTATAGAGGGATTTCCCTCTGTGATATCAGTAGTAAATTGTTTGGAATGATTATTAATCATAGACTGCAGGAATGGATAGAAGAAAATAACATTACAGGAGATCATCAAGCAGGCTTTAAAAAAGGTTATTCGACTATTGATCATATGTTTACATTGCTTGCACTTGTACAAAAGCAGTTTTCTTATAACAGAAAATTATATGTAGCTTTCATAGACTTCGAAAAAGCTTTTGATTCGATAAATAGAAATCTTCTGTGGCCAGTCTTGCATAAAGATGGTATTAGAGGTAAACTGTATAAGTGTATTAGAAGTATGTATGATAAAGTAAAAACCAGGGTCCGCTGTGGATCGAAACTTACAGATTATATTAATTGTTCAAAAGGAGTAAAACAGGGCGATGCATGCAGTCCCGTTTTGTTTTCTTTGTTTATTAACGAGTTAGCAATTGAAGTAATTAATAATGGTAAACAAGGTGCTTCACTTTCGCTTGATGCTTTTGAATGTTTATCCTTTTGTTGGCTGATGATGTTATTTTGATGTCAGAAACTGTTGTAGGTTTACAAACACAACTTAATAGTTTACACCGTGCTGCTAGATATCTGCAGTTAACAGTGAATATGGATAAAAGCAATATTATAGTATTCCGTAAAGGTGGATATTTAAGTGCTCGAGAAAGATGGTTGTATGACGGTAATCTTATGCCAGTTGTCAATGCCTATAGATATTTGGGTATTTTATTCTCAACTCGTTTGAGTTTTGTTGGTGCATGCAAAGACCTGTCCAGTAAGGCTAAAAATGTTTTGATTTGTATCATGAAAAAGTTACATGTTCTTAATAATTCATCTTTTACATTATTTATCAAACTTTTTGATACCCAGGTTTCAGCCAATCGTACAATATGGCTCTGAGTTATGGGGATTAGATAAAGTGGCTACTTTCTGTGAATCGGTCCATGTTTTCGCATTGAAGAAGTTTCTAGGAGTTGATAGACGTACTCCAAATGATCTTATTTATGGCGAAACTGATCGATTTCCTATTTACATTGTCTCTGCCGTTAAATGTATCCGATACTGGCTGAAATTACTTTACATGGATGATACCAGAATACCTCGTAAAGCGTATAATTTGTTGCATGACTTAGATACTAAAGGTAAAAGTAACTGGGTGACAAAAGTGCGACTCTGTTTATTTGAATATGGATTTGGATTCGTCTGGTTGAACCAAGGAGTCGATAATATAAAAGGCTTTTTGCAACTTTTTCGCCAGCGACTAGTGGACTGCAGATGGCAGAAATGGTCTGACCATATTCATAGTAGTGAGAGGTTTGATTTTTATAGGAATTTTTCATATACTCATAACTTGAAAACTTATTTGAACATAGATATAGATAGACATTTAAAGCATGTAACAGCAAAATTTAGAATAGGCATATCAGAATTAGCTTGTCATTACCTTAGATATCGAACGCATACTGTTTGGGATTTGATGTGTCCTTTATGTAGAGAGTCACAGGAAACAGAAATACATTTTGTTCTATGCTGTCCAGCTCTCAGAAACATCAGAGAAAAGTACATCAAGCCTAAATATTATAGACAGCCATCTTTGTTTAAATTAAACCTACTTCTGTCTTCCACTTCTGCTTTAGTTGCTAAACAATTTTCATTGTTTCTGTACAAAGCCTTTAAATTGAGAGAAAGTGTTTCTTCTTGAACATATGACAACGATTTGCTTTTTGTTTCATTATGTATTATAATTGTTTATACTTATTGTGCTGTGTATGTTCACATACCCCTTCGTTAGGGGCCATGGCCTATTACGAATAAATTATCTGAATCTGAATCTGAATCTCTTCTTCTTCTTCTTCTTCTTCTTCTTTTTCTTTCTCTTCTTCTTCTTCTTCTTTTTCTTCTTCTTCTTCTTCTTCTTCTTCTTCTTCTTCTTCTTCTCTCATGTTGTATTATTAATCTGTCTCTGTCCTTTGTTCCCCACTCCTCCACCCCACTTACTTCAGCTCTCCTTTACCCTCCTTAAAGAAAAGAGAGAAAAAGAAAAGAAGAGGGGAATGAAGGGGTGAGGGTTAAGGGAGAGAATAAGAGAAAAAAAAAACCAACCAAACAAACAAAAAAAAGGACGCCAATTGAATCTCTTGTGGCCAGGGGGACACACTACGCTTACAATCCAATCTGACACTTTGCCAGTGTTGCCATCGTCAGCCGTCCTCTCGCCCCCGCCCCCCTCCTCCACCCCCCCCCCCCCCCCCCCCCCACCCCTTCTTCCTCCCACTCGGTCTTTCGCCATAGCCCTTTACCCATCCCACCCCCGTGCTCCCCCCCCCCCATCCCTTACTCCCCACCCCCACCCCTCCGCACTACCTCGAAAGCTCGTCATTTTTGTTTTTTCATAGAAGTCATGTTCAATCTCTCCTGCTCTTGCCCAATAATAGTCTTTCACTTTTTGTTTGTTTGTTTTGCTTTCT
>CM031612.1:52883530-52901030 GCA_018398815.1 Conus ventricosus
GTCCTGCTTCCTAATGTGTCATGACTGTCGTGATGTACTGGGCATTTTGCGGCGGCAGCAGCAGCAGCAACAACAGTAGTAGTAGTAGTAGAGTAGTAGTAGTAGTAGTAGTAGTAGTAGTAGTAGTGGTGGTGGTGGTGGTGGTGGTGGTGGTAAGAGCCGTGACGAAGCACCGCCAGCAATAGCAGTGCTAGAAACAGCAGTATTCATTGTAAGCGAAATATAATACTGATAGTTGCGACAGGTATATTGTTACTTGTAATTACTGCCACTGTTGTAATTTTCAGGGTTTTTTTTTTCCGTATCACTCAGTGTGTGTGTGACTCACGGTGAAATCCACTTTTTTTTCCTTTTTTCCCCCCTTTCTTTTACTGACCCTCCCCATGCCATCTTCCCTCTCTCCTTCTGCCCTCCTCCTCCTTTGTAGTAAACCATAAAAATTGGGAAACATGTTTAGTCTGCTTCTTTTTCTTTTCTTCTTTTCACAAAATGTAAAGCAGGTATGGGATATGGAATTAATTATTCAGCAGTGTAAACAAGCATAGGTAATCACTTTGCATTCAACAAAGTATTAAGTTCGATTCCTCAATTAATTTGAACCATTTCTGTTCGTTTGAAGAGTTTCAAGTTCAATTCTGATAGGGTTTAACATGGTTTACATTAAACACACACACACACACACACACGCGCGCGCGCGCGCGCGGCACGCACGCACGCACGCACCACGCACGCACGCACGCACGCACGCACACACAAGCAAGCGCGCGGCGACAGACACAGACAAGCTTCAAGACAGAGTACATGAACTGGCCAGAGCGAACTCTGTGCCTGAAACGCACGTGAAATAAGTGCCTGTGGGTGTTTGTCGTGTCGCGTGATTTTCCGTCGTCCAATCAGCGCTTGCTTTTATGACCTCACGACAAAATCTCTTGCACGTCACCGGACGGCGCCATGTTGCAATGCATGCAGGAAGGACTGGAAAGGTGAGTGAGTGAGCCATTTTTTGTTATCGTGCTTTTTGAGGTAGACATTACATAATCCAACTGTTCATTCTTTTTCTAAACCTAAGTTTTAGCCACCCACCCACCCTATTCAAACCACTTTGGGTAAACATGTACTTTAGAGTGCGAAATTCATGGGGCTGTTTGTACGCACTTTTTCGGGTGTTTTCGGTTCTTCTCGATGCAAAGAGACGTAAGACACCCTCACCTGCCCACTTTGACCTGTCCTGCCCCACTTGTGGGTGCAAATAATTTATTTCACTTCACAAGTAGGGATATGCATGCACATCCAATGCGCCATGTTGGTTGCTGATCACATGGGCACAACGTCATCACTACTGGGGTTCTTGTCTATAAATAGTAACCGCATGGCCTTCAACCACGTGTGTCAGTGCAACACTTGTTTTCCTGCGGTTACTATTTATAGACAAGAACCCCAGTAGTGATGACGTTGTGCCCATGTGATCAGCAACCAACATGGCGCATTGGATGTGCATGCATATCCCTACTTGTGAAGTGAAATAAATTATTTGCACCCACAAGTGGGGCAGGACAGGTCAAAGTGGGCAGGTGAGGGTGTCTTACGTCTCTTTGCATCGAGAAGAACCGAAAACACCCGAAAAAGTGCGTACAAACAGCCCATGAATTTCGCACTCTAAAGTACATGTTTACCCCACTTTGAAATAACTGGCCTTTGAAAGAAAACTTTTTCCACCCCTAAAATGAAAGGTCGCACTTGTCTGTTTGCTTGACATTTCAGTGTGTTTCTAATCAGGGGTATGATGTCCTTGTGTACGCCTCTCCTTCTCCTACTCAAGAGCTTCTTTACTACAGATATTTGGGGCTGTTTGTTTAAAGCTGATGCCACTGAACGTACTCTTTGTCACGCTAAAAGGGTTGTGGCGTCCCAACTGTTCAAGATGTTGGGACTGAAGGAAGCGTAGGTGTGGAAGAAGAGGTGGCGGGGAGGGAGGGGGGTGCGAAAGAAAATCCGTCTGATCAATTTCAGTCCGATTTTTTTTTTGGAGAAAAGAAAACACGACTGAAAGAAATAATTGAAGGCGAATTAGTGTTGAAAGAAAGGGGCCATTGAACTTCATGTTTGCGGGAGGAAGGAAGAAAGAGGGTGACCCCTAAGTAATGTGTGAGTGTGACCTCATAGACTCCAGAAAACTACGTCAAATGCTTAACATGCTTGCTCGTTTGAGTCAAATCTCTGGTTCTGCTCATCTCAGGCTGGCAGAATTAACACTGCCTCCCCTTTTTTCCCACCCGACCCCTCACCCGACCCCCCTTCTTTTTTTTTGCTTTATCGCACACACCTCTCCATTTAGTGGTAACATTGTTCAAATTTCAATAATGAAATTGAGGAGCGATAATCTCAGTTTATGTGGTTATATTCTCAAACGTGAAAAAACAACTATCTTGTTATAATCCAAGTTCTCCCATAAGTCAGGAGAGCGGTTAGAAGAGTTACCCCTCTGATTATCGGCCCTAGCCCATTCTATTCAATTGTCTTGCTCGTTCCAGCATCATCTCTCCACCCCCATCCTCACCTCAACTTTACTACCTTCTCTCTTAATTTAAATCTGTAGTAAATTCAGCCTTCCCTACCCCCCTCAACTCCCGGTCCCCCATAGCCAACCCACCCACGCACACTAAGTCTGCCCCACAACCCTCCCTCTCCCCTCCCCTCCCCTCCCACCTTCTTAGTTTAATCGTGCGAGATGGGAGATAAGAAAGGTACTTCTTCCCTTCCCTGACCCCTCTTGGCGCACCACTTCCTCCATCCACTCACCCCACACTCTCACGCTTTCTTCATTGATGCAAGTCTAATCGGCGGTAATGCTAGGCTGATGAGATTTCCTTTCTCTGCCTTCAAATTTAGACATAGATGTATCAAACCTCGATGCTGAACTGAGCATGAAAAACGGTTAATCTTCACAGTTTGGTACTTTAGTTCAGAATCTGCTGACCCATCAGTCGTATTAACTGCAACCTGATTTTGTGTTGACCCGGTCAATTGACCGTGAATGCTGATTTAAACCTAATTGCTGTCAAAGGCTATATCCACATGCATCCCTGTCAGAAGTTCTGCACAGTAGTTAATTTAAGGAAAGAAGCTTAACGATGTATTCTGAAAGCGTTACTTTCCCCGTAAGTGAAATGTATTCAATTCGGGAGGTGTATAAGCATACAGCCACAAACTCTGGCTTGCGATATTTCCTTTCTCTCCCTTCATTTAATGGTTGAATATGGTAAGCGTTGATTATTCATATTGATTGTTTTAAGTTTACTTAAATCGAGGAAAGAGAAAACAAAACCGCGCACACACACACGAAAACTCCAACTGTCAGAATAAAATGCCAGGCGGACCGAAGAGGGGTTAAAAGGTAGTCCTTCCAAGTCCAACACACACCAAACCCCCTCCTTCCCAGACGCTGTACCTACCCCCAGCTTCACAAAATTATCCCCCCCCCCCCCTTACACTTTTTGCTAATTTAGACACTTAACATCCCATAAGCTGAAACTAGCAGAATGATACCGCATATCCCCCCCACCCCGTCCCCTCCAAGGTATTGATTTTGATCGGAAGGGTAGAGAACTGTCCGTTTAGGACAATTGTAAAGGTTGGCGCCTGCTATGTCGCCATCCCGCCAAATCACCAACCCGCTATGTTGCCGTCTTGTCATCCCGCCAAATCACCAACCCGCAATGTTGCCGTCCTGTTGCGTCACATCCCGCCAAATTAACAACCCGCAATGTTGCCGTCCTGTTGCGTCACATCCCGCCAAATTACCAACCCGCAATGTTGCCGACCTGTCATCCCGCCAAATCACCAACCTGCAATGTTGCCGTTCTGTTGCATCACATCCCGCCAAATCACCAACCCGCAGTGTTGCCGTCCTGTCATCCCGCCAAATCACCAACCCGCAATGTTGCCGTCCTGTCATCCCGCCAAATCACCAACCTGCAATGTTGCCGTTCTGTTGCATCACATCCCGCCAAATCACCAACCCGCAGTGTTGCCGTCCTGTCATCCCGCCAAATCACCAACCCGCAGTGTTGCCGTCCTGTCATCCCGCCAAATCACCAACCCGCAATGTTGCCGTTCTGTTGCATCACATCCCAAATCACCAACCCGCAGTTTTGCCGTCCTGTCATCCCACCAAATTACCAACCCACAATGTTGCCGTCCCGTTGTGTCACATCCCGCCAAATCACCAACCCGCAATGTTGCCGTCGATTTGTGTCACATCCCGCCAAATCACCAACTTGCAATGTTGCCGTCCTGTTGTCACATCCCGCCAAATCACCAACCCGCAATGTTGCCGTCCTGTTGTGTCACATCCCGCTAAATCACCAACCCGCAATGTTGCCGTCCTGTTGTTACATCCTGCCAAATCACCAACTCGCAATGTTGCCATCTCATTGTGTCACATCCCGCCAAATCACCAACCCGCAATGTTGCCGTCTCATTGTGTCACATCCCGCCAAATCACCAACCCGCAATGTTGCCGTCCTGTTGTCACATCCCGCCAAATCACCAACCCGCAATGTTGCCGTCCTGTTGTCACATCCTGCCAAATCACCAACCCGCAATGTTGCCGTCCCGTTGTGTCGCATCCCGCCAAATCACCGACCCGCAATGTTGCCGTCCTGTCATCCTGCCAAATCACCAACTGCAATGTTGCCGTTTGTTGCATCACATCCCGCCAAATCACCAACCCGCAGTGTTGCCGTCCTGTCATCCCGCCAAATCACCAACCCGCAATGTTGCCGTCCCGTTGTGTCACATCCCGTCAAATCACCAACCCGCAATGTTGCCGTCCTGTCATCCCGCCAAATCACCAACCCGCAATGTTGCCGTCCCGTTGTGTCACATCCCGCCAAATCACCAACCCGCAGTGTTGCCGTCCTGTCATCCCGCCAAATCACCAACCCGCAATGTTGCCGTTCTGTTGCATCACATGCCGCCAAATCACCAACCCGCAGTGTTGCCGTCCTGTCATCCCGCCAAATCACCAACCTGCAATGTTGCCGTTCTGTTGCATCACATGCCGCCAAATCACCAACCCGCAGTGTTGCCGTCCTGTCATCCCGCCAAATCACCAACCCGCAATGTTGCCGTTCTGTTGCATCACATCCCGCCAAATCACCAACCCGCAGTGTTGCCGTCCTGTCATCCCACCAAATTACCAACCCACAATGTTGCCGTCCCGTTGTGTCACATCCCGCCAAATCACCAACCCGCAATGTTGCCGTCGATTTGTGTCACATCCAGCCAAATCACCAACTTGCAATGTTGCCGTCCTGTTGTCACATCCCGCCAAATCACCAACCCGCAATGTTGCCGTCCTGTTGTGTCACATCCCGCTAAATCACCAACCCGCAATGTTGCCGTCCCGTTGTTACATCCTGCCAAATCACCAACCCGCAATGTTGCCATCTCATTGTGTCACATCCCGCCAAATCACCAACCCGCAATGTTGCCGTCTCATTGTGTCACATCCCGCCAAATCACCAACCCGCAATGTTGCCGTCCTGTTGTCACATCCCGCCAAATCACCAACCCGCAATGTTGCCGTCCTGTTGTCACATCCTGCCAAATCACCAACCCGCAATGTTGCCGTCCCGTTGTGTCGCATCCCGCCAAATCACCGACCCGCAATGTTGCCGTCCTGTCATCCCGCCAAATCACCAACTGCAATGTTGCCGTTTGTTGCATCACATCCCGCCAAATCACCAACCCGCAGTGTTGCCGTCCTGTCATCCCGCCAAATCACCAACCCGCAATGTTGCCGTCCCGTTGTCACATCCCGTCAAATCACCAACCCGCAATGTTGCCGTCCTGTCATCCCGCCAAATCACCAACCCGCAATGTTGCCGTCCCGTTGTGTCACATCCCGCCAAATCACCAACCCGCAATGTTGCCGTCCTGTCATCCCGCCAAATCACCAACCCGCAATGTTGCCGTTCTGTTGCATCACATGCCGCCAAATCACCAACCCGCAGTGTTGCCGTCCTGTCATCCCGCCAAATCACCAACCTGCAATGTTGCCGTTCTGTTGCATCACATGCCGCCAAATCACCAACCCGCAGTGTTGCCGTCCTGTCATCCCGCCAAATCACCAACCCGCAGTGTTGCCGTCCTGTTGTCACATCCCGCCAAAACACCAACCCGCAATGTTGCCGTCCTGTCATCCCGCGAAATCACCAATCCGCAATGTTGCCGTTCTGTTGCATCACATCCCGCCAAATCACCAACCGCAATGTTGCCGTTCTGTTGCATCACATCCCGCCAAATCACCAACCCGTAGTGTTGCCGTCCTGTCATCCCGCCAAATCACCAACCCGCAATGTTGCCGTCCCGTTGTGTCGCATCCCGCCAATTTACCAACCCCACAATGTTGCCCAAATCACCAACCCGCAATGTTGCCGTCCCGATGTTTCGTCGCCCCGCTATGTCGCCTTCTCCTCCTCCCCCCCCCCCCCCCCTCCCTCTCTCTCTTTCTCTCTCTCTCTCTCTCTCTCTCTCTCTCTCTCTCTCTCTCTCTCCCTTTCTCTGACACACACACGCACACACAGACGCACTCTCTCTTTGTCTGCCTGTCTCTTTCTCTGTGTCTGTCTGTCTGTCTGTCTGTCTGTCTCTCTCTCTCTCTCTCTCTCTCTCTCTCTCTCTCTCTCTCTCTCTCTCTCTCTCTCTCGCACACACACACACACGGGGGGGGGGGGGGGTGCTGTCGCTCACCATCGTCTTGTTCACCCACACCGATCACATTGGTGTTCCCCACAAGTCGCCACAAATCGATATCCACGCTCGGCATTCTTATTACTGTTCTATATCCGGATATGATCCGTTTAAGAATACCTTCGACGGGTGGTGTTCTATCATGAGATTGCTACCTGTGAAACGGTAGAGATGACGCATTCAAAGTGTAGGTACATTTTGACCTCGCTTACTTCCTGTTGGGAGTTGTCAAACATTGGCTCAATGATTTGGGGCGGGGAGAGAAAAGGAGAGGGGGGGGGGGGGGGGTCCTTTCATACCCTCTTCTCGCACAAGAGCTGCTTTCCGTCAGAGGTCACAGTCGGTTTTGTTGCAGAAAAAAATTAGAATCTCCTAGAATGCAAACGAAGGGTACAGTGCTTTTAGATTTAACTATTTCAGCTTTTAACGAAACGAAAATTTTTTTGTGAAACTTAAGACATGAAAGGAAATCTGAGATTTCATTTTCTGTCTTCCTACCTACCTACTTACCTATCTACCTATTATTATCATTAACATTATCGATCAATCGGTACCTTTTTTTAAATTATGTTATTATTATTGTTATTCTTATGACTGTTGGTATTATTATTATTATTATTATTATTATTATTATTATTATTATCATCATTATTATTGCTGTTGCTTAATTTATTTTAGCGTTTTCTTCTCATTTCCGGATTGTCCCCATCACTGAGTGCCTCGGCAGGCCGTTAGTGTTTGTAATTGTTTACCCGGTGGTGGCAAGTTGTTCGATGAGCAGAGTAACCAGAAAAAGGCCTGCTATGAGTTTACCCAGGAGACGGACATCGACACCACAAAGGCGTAACACCTGGTTTTGTTCACAAATAGACCTTGATGGTCCCCAGTGGCTGTTGATTAAGCTTTTGTTTTTAAAGAATTTAACGTTCTCTATCGGCCCCCATACTTTTTTTTTTACTAAGAGATTGCGAAGTTTTTGTCATGATGATAGGATTGCTTGTGTGCACTTTTCTCTCACTATGTATTTGATCAGTATTTAAAAGACTTGACAGCTAGAGGGATATAGATAAAAGAATAGATAGGCTAAAACGAGGGGGAGAGGGAGAGAGATAGTTGGTGTGCAGATTGAATGATTCAGGAAAGACAGGCAACATTTGTGTATAATTGTTAGCCAAATAATGCGTTCAGTCTTGAAGCGATTTGTGTAGCAGCAATGCAGTCCCCCCCACCCCCCACCCCCGGCCGATTTGCTGACGTAGTTTCTGGAATCTTGAGGATTGTAGGACTCGCGAAGATTTTAGAGACTCCCAGAATTTTTAGAGTTTAGGGGGGCAAATATGAAGGCGAGATGGGATCGGTTTCTTTGAACAAAGTACGTCGTTTCAGAGAATTCTTAATACGTTTTTATGTCGCAAAGATAACTTCTTAAAATGCTATGAAGGTAAAAAAAAAAAGAAATGTTGGCTTTCCTTGCCCAAACAGGTCTAAAGTTGCACCGTTTTCTCTGTATGTGATACTCATTTTCTTTTCTTTTTTCAAAATACAATCAGTTCCACTCCATGGGCAGCTGTGTGCATTTGTATTTGTTTTAATTCGCCGGTGTATTTTACGGTTTTCAAACAAGTGGTGAGGGTATGTGCACAAACTAAACGGATGAGGAGGGTTTGTTGAATGTCGTAGACACCAGAGACAACCATACCCGATTGTGAAGGCAAAAGACTTATGTCGTTTGAATTCAAATCGTACAGTGTGCCAAAGGAAAAAAAAAGCGTTAATACTTGCGTTTGTTGAAAGCAGATTTTTAAAAAAGAAAAACTATTTAGATTTGTGATTTGGTCCTTATATACATGTTTTTTTTCCACAATCTCGATTCGTTTAAGTTCACCTCTCTCTCTCTCTCTCTCTCTCTCTCTCTCCTCTCTCTCTCTCTCTCTCTCTCTCTCTCTCTCTCTCTCTCCCCCTCCTTCCCTCCATTTTCTCTCTCCACTTTAGTTTCCCTTTGCATAGATTGAACAAGGGTGTATCTTGCCTTCGAGCAGACACTCTCATAAAAAAGTACTGTGAAATGCAGTGTGTGTCAACTGGTGGTCTTTGAGCAATATTCTACCTGTGATGATTTGGATGTACGTTCCCAAGTGACTAGCAATGCGGTAGCATCATTCTCTGCGCCTGAGAAAGAAAGAAATGTAAGAGAATGCATCGACTGATTTCTCCTGTACAACCTTTTAAATAGGAAATCATCGGCAATTTCCAGTCTCGTGTGACGGGCTGGTCTACCTGGGATTAAAACCATCCCATGTACCCAGACAACTTGCTGTTCAGTTTTTTTTCCGCATTCCGGTTTGACTCTTTACGTTTTCGAGCCCTATTCATACTATAAAGTCATTAAGTCCGATTTCAAAGCCTGATTTGCCACCGTTTGTATTTGATACACCACCGTAATTCCTCGTTATGTCTGTTCTGCTCTTTGTGTTTCGTGTTTCCTTTCTTTCTTTCTGCGTACGCAGGCTGATACTCCTGCGGACACTACCTGTATATATAGTGTAGACCGGCAGTGGAGTTTTGTGTGTATGACCATACTGACACAGTGCCTTGTGTTGCAGTGCCCGCTGTAGCGGTCTGTTCTTCCTTGCTGCGGTGTTCACCAAAGATGGACGATGACGCGCATCCAGCTTGGAGGTCTTGAACCAAGGGGCACACTCACATACAGGTGAAGACTTCTGTTATTCTGAAACGGACTCTTGGTCCAAGCTTGGCAAAACGGTGAGTTTTTGACAGATGTATAATGCAGATGTTACAAACAACAGAATAAAAACATGAACAGGGAAATACTCCACAAAGTGTCAACTTCAGATTGATACTGAATAATCCATGAAACATTATTGCCTAGATAGGAATTGTTTTGTGCATTGTCTGAAATTTAATACGTGTGAAGAAAGCAGTCAAAAATGTAATGGTCCGTTTGCTATTGTATATCAAATGTACGTTTTTTATGCTTTAAGTGCGTTCATGTTTTTTTTTTTTTTTTTTTTTTTTTTTAAACTTCACCTTGCCTTAAACAACTAAAACGTTGCTTAGTTGTGAAGATCAGACGTTAAAACAAAATACGGTTTACATCAACAGAACTGAAGAACTCCTGCATCAATGGCCATGGAAGCGGAGACCAGGACAGCTGAACTCGGGGGGGGAATGCAGCTAAGTGGTCTTCTATTTACTCATCGTCCCATTCTTCATTCTCCTTCATTTCTTCCAGTATAGTGTGCCTGTTGTTTTCTCAGTCGAATGGACTGTCGTGGGCTTATATTGTTCTTGAACAAAGTTTAGTACCTAGTATTAAAGTGTTATTTCAGATTATTTTCTTATTGTCGTTATATAGCGCCTACCATCGTTAAGAAATCAAGCTGTTCGTGCTTCACAGTCCACACTCGCATTTACACAAGTGGCTTCCTACCTGGGTGGAGCCAAACGAAGAGCCGCCTGCTGATGCAGATCATTCGTTTCCGTCATCCAGGTGAACATAGGTCACTCAGACGTTTTCACGAGGCTGAGTGTCTCTTTATCCCACAGAGTTTCATGTCCATTTTTTATGAGGCTTAGTGTCTGCCCTCCCCCACCCCTCCACGGGGCTTCGTGTCCTCTATCTATAAGGCTTAGTGACTCTTTTCCCACCAGTGGGTTTCCTGCCCTCTTTTTTATCTTTTCCCACCAGTGGGTTTCCTGCCCTCTTTTTTATAAGTGTTTTTGTTCACTCTCTACCCCCCACCCCTGGGTTTTGTGTCCCCTTTTTCCAGAGACTTGGTGAGCCTGTCCCCTGCACCCCTCCCCCCTCTCCCCCCGCGAGTTTCGTGCCCTCTCTCTATAAGATTTGGGGTCTCTTTACCCTAGCGTTCCGTGTCCTCTCTCTATAAGATCTGGCGTCTCTTTACCCTAGCGTTCCGTGTCCTCTCTCAATAAGATTTGGCGTCTCTTTACCCTAGCGTTCCGTGTCCTCAGATTTGGCGTCTCTTTATCCTAGCGTTTCGTGTCCTCTCTCTATAAGATCTGGCGTCTCTTTATCCTAGAGTTTCGTGTCCTCTCTCTCAATAAGATATGGCGTCTCTTTATCCTAGCGTTTCGTGTCCTCTCTCTATAAGATCTGGCGTCTCTTTATCCTAGCGTTTCGTGTCCTCTCTCTATAAGATCTGGCGTCTCTTTATCCTAGCGTTTCGTGTCCTATTTCTGGAAGGTAAGGTTTCTCTTCTCCCTCCACTGGGTTTCGTGTCCTATTTCTGGAAGGTAAGGTTTCTCTTCTCCCTCCACCGGGTTTCGTGTCCTATTTCAACCGGGTTCCGTTTCTGTTTTTGTCTTCTTTCTACAGTATTCTATGTCCTCTTTCTATAAGGTTCAGTGCCTATTCCTCCACCCCTCCCCCACCCTCCCTCGGTTTCATGTCATCTTTCTGTAAGAATCGAGGTCTTCTTTTCCCCAGGCGGTTGCGACTCCCATTTGTATGAGGTTGGGGGTGTCTTTATAATAAGGTTGGGTGTCTCTTTATAATACGGTTGGGTGTCTCTTTATAATAAGGTTGGGTATCTCTTTTCCCGCCACGTAGCTTCGTGCCCTCCATTAAGGTTTGGTTTTGTTGTTTCTTTTCGCCCATTCAGGGTTTCGTGTTCTTTTTACAAGGTTCGGTGTCTTCCCTCCACCTTACTCCACTTCTACAGGATTTTATGTCCTCTTTGTTCAAGTTTCGGTTTCTCTTATTCCCTGTGACTTTGTTGGGTTTTTTTCTATCTACAAAGCACGGCATATCTTCCTCTTTGCCTCTGTAGGGTTGCTTGTCTTTCCATAAGGTTTGGTGTAGCCGCTCGTCTCTCGCGCCCCCACTCCGGCTTTCTTTTTTCTGTAAGGATCGGCATATCCACCCCCTTCTCCCGGATTTCCTATCCACTTTCTCTAGCGTTCGCTATCTCTTTTTCCCACCCCAACTCCCAGTGTCTCGTGTCCTCTAAGGTTCGGTGTGTCTTCATACCCCCCGCCGCCGCCCACCCCTCCCACCCTCATCCCCCCTCCCCTAACATCCCCGGGGTTTCTTGTCCTCTTTAAGATTTGTCGTCTCTTTTCGCAGCCACAAAGTTTCTTTCTACTGAGTTTGTGTCTCATATCCCCTCTCCAGTGTTTCGGGTTTTCTTTCTACAAAGATAGTCCTCAAAACACACACCCAGCCCCCCCCCCCCCCCTCCTCCCACGCCCCCCTGCACCCCTGTCCTCGGGTTTGGCTCCTCTTTCTACTTTGTCCTGTAGCTATTTTCTCCCCACAGAATTTCCTGTCCTCGTTCAATGTCTCCTTCCCCCTTCCCCCAGAGTTTCGTGTCCTCTGTCTGTGCCCCTCCCCATTTCCCTCCCCCCCCCCCCCCCCCAAAAAAAAAGTTCTCTATTGGATTTTTTTCTATAGCATTCAGTGCCTTTTTTCCCATCGCTTGGTCTTGTGTCCTCTTTCGGTGTCTTTTCTCTTTCAAAGTTTTGTGTTCTCTTTATATAAGATTCTGTGTCTTCCCCCCCCCCCCCCCCCCCCCCACACACACACACACCTTCCAGGGTTCCCTGTCCTCTTTCAAGAATTGGTGTCTCTTTTCTCTATACGCGATTTTGTGTCCTCTGTCTACAAGGTTCGGTGTCTCACTTGTCCCTCACGGGTATTCATGTCCTGCTTCTGTAAAGTTTCTCCCCCCCCCCCCCCCAAATCCACCTACCCCAGGGTTTTGTGTTTTCTTTGTATAAGGTTCGGTGTCTCTTTGACCCCAGACAGGGTTTTGTATTCTCGTTCTTTAAGGTTCAGCCTCACCTTCACTTACCCCCACCCTCAAAAGGGTTTTGTGTCCTCTTTCTGTAAGGTTCGGTGCCTTGTCCTCTCCCACATGGTTTCGTGTAGTCTTGATGTAAGTAGTCTTTCTCTAAGGCTAGGTTTCTCCTCTGGCCTTGCAGGGTTCCTTGTTCACTTTCTATAAGACACTGTGTTTTCTTCCCGTCACGTTCCGCCCACCCCCATCCTAAGACACGCACACAGGGTCCCGGTTCTCTTTGTCAATGAAAGAGTTTCATGTACTGCTTTTAGGTTCAGTATATGTCCTTCCTTGCGCCCCCCTCCCCTCCCCCAGGCCTTTGTGTCCTCTAGGTTTCAATGTTTCCCCCCACCCGTTTTTAAAAAAAATATTTTATTAGGGTTGGTGTCTTCTTCACCTCCCTCTACCGCCCCGCGCCCACCTTCGATGCATGTCCACATATAAGGTTTAGTGCCCCCCACTCCCCCACGGCTTTGCTATTTTTCTATAAGGCTCGGTGTATCCCCATCCCACCCCCACTGCAGGTCGTCTCCCAATCTATCCCCTACTCTTTAGTGCCTGCTTTCTGTAGGGCTTAGCATCTCCGCTTCTGAGGCTTTTGTGTCCAATTAGGCATAATGTCTCCCCCCCCCCCCCCTCCCCCGTCCAACGTTTTCCTATCCTCCTGGAACGGTTAGTGTCTTTTTTTTCTCCTACACGTTTCCATGTCCTTCCATTAGGCTTAGTGTCTTTTTCTCCTCCAAAGGGCTTCGTGTAACCTTGCTATAAGGTTCAGTGTTTCTTCCACCCCACCCGCTTCCAGGGTTTTGTGTCTTTCAATAAGGTTTGGTGTGCCTTTACACCCAACACGATTAAAGGTCCTCTTTCTATATGGTTTGATGTCTCTCCCCCAGGCGTTTCGTGTTCTCTTTCAGTAAGGTTCGGCGTCTCTTCCGGCCTCCAGTGCTTCATGTCTTTCTATAAGAATCGGTGTCCTCCTCCTCTCCCCGCCCTCCCCTGCTTTTTCTCCTCCCATAGGGTTTCTCTTTTATGGGTTTGATGTGTCTTACCCCCACCCCCACCCCAGGGTTTCGTGACCTCTTTCTATAGCTCAGTGTCTCTCGCCCCTCTCCCCACCCCGCCCCCATCCCCATCATGGTTTCATGTCCTCTTTCTACAGGATTCGGTGTTTCTTTACCCACAATATGGTTTCCTGTACTCTTTCTGTATGGATCGTTATTTTCCGCTATCACAGGGTTTCTTGTCCTCTTCTAGAAGGTTGGGAGTCTGTCTTCCCACAGGGTTTAGCGTCTTCTTTGCCAGAGTTTCCGGTGTTCCTTTTTCTCTCCCCACAGGGTTTTGTGTCCTTTGAATGTTTACCACTCCCTCAAGCCTTCTTCCCCTGAGTTTCGTGTCCGCAGTTTTGATGTCTCCCCTAACCCCATCACCCCTTCACAGGGTGTCCTGTCCCTTTATTAGAGTTGGTGCCCCCCTCCCACCCACCCGACTTGTGTGTCCTGTTCCTATGGGGCTTAGTTTCTTCCCCACCCTCAGCTCCCAGGCTTCAATGTTCTCCTAGAAGACTTGGGGTCTCCCCCTCCCCTCGCCCCCAACGCACACAGGTTTTTGTCTTTATTCTCGGTGTCTCTCCGCTCCCGCCCCCCTCTCCATTATTTAGTGTCTGCCAAGTATAAGGCTCAGTAACACATCCCCCCCCCCCCCCCCAAGCTTTGTGTCTTCTTTCTAGGTCTGGTGTCTTCCCTCCTCCCCTTCCCTCCCATCCCCCACCTAAGTTTTGTGCTCTCTTTCAGTAAGGTTCTCTGTCTCTTGTCTTTACAAGGCTCGTGTCATCTCTCCTTGAGGTTCAGTGTCTATGTTCATCTCAAAGTTTAGTGTCCTCTTTCTACAAAGTTCTAAGTTCCTATTCCCCCCCCCCCCCTCCCCTATGTCTTTCTATAAGTTTCTGTGTCTTTTTCACCTTCCACATCCTCAGTTTCGTGTCCAATTTCAGCGAGTTCGGTTTAGCTTTACATGCAACAGGGTTATATGTCGGTGAGGTACCGTTTCCGCCCTTTTTCATTTTGCCCTGCCAGGGCGAACTGGGACTTCCACAACACGTTTAGGTGAGGTACCGTTTCGCCCTTTTTCACGCCAAAACTCAGAAATGTGTGAGCACGACTTGGCCTAACGGCCTTCGTTCATTCGTCCTTCGTCCTCTCTCGGGCTTCGCCCTACTCTAATCTAAAGACCATCGATTCTGCTTTGAGTAGACTGGGTCCCTCCGTGACTTTTTTCCCGTTGACTTTCTTTCCCGTTGACTTTCTTTCCGATCACCGCGGCACTCAAAGGAACGTTAGGGCGAAAAGGGAACAGGACGAAATGGGAAAGGGCGAAATGAAAAAGGGCGAAACGGGATGACACCTATATGTCCTCTTTCAATAAGTTTCAGTGTCCCGTCCTCATCCGCCCCCCCCCCCCCCCTCGTTTTTCGTGTCCTCTCTAAGGTTTGTTGTCTTTATTTCTGTAAGGTCCGGTGTCTCTCCACCTCCACCTCCCTACAGGTTTCATTTTCTCTTTCTATAATATTCAGGTTTCTTCCCCCTCCACCCACCCCTCGTGTTCGGTTTTTCTTTGGAGACCTCGGGGTTCCTTGTACTGTTCCTGTGTCTTTCAATGTCTCTTTCCCTTCTCATAGGGTTTCCTGTGCTCTCAAAGATTTGGTGTCCCCCCCCCCCCCTCCACACCACCCCCCCCCCCCCCCCCCCTCCCGCGCTCCCTCCGAGTTCCGTGTTCTCTTGATATAAGGTTCGATGTCTCTCGACCCCGCCCCACCCCCCTGGTTTGTCCTCCTTTCCCTTTTTGTGTGCAAAATTCTCCCCCCCCCCCCCCCCGGCTCATCGTTTCCTCTCCACACACAGGCTTTCATGTTTTTTTTTGTAATGTTCAGTGTACCTCCACAGTGTTTTTGTGTCCTCTGCTTGTAAGGTCTGGCGTCTCTTCCCGCTCACCCTCCCGCCCCTCACCCCAAAGTTTCGGGTCCTCTATACACAAGTCTCCATGTCCCCCCCCCCCCCCCCCTCTCCATTCCCACGCACACACTGAGGATTTTGGGTTCACTTTCTGAAAGTTGTTTGTGTGTCCTCTCCCCCCCCCCCCCCCCCCCCTCCCCATTTCCCCTCCAATAGGTTTAGTGTTCTCTTTACACAAGGTTCAGTCTCTCTTGCCCTCCCTAGGGTTTTGCGTCCTATTGAAAGTTTGTGTCCCTTCCTTTTTCCATACTTTGTGTCCGTTTTATCTTGGAATTGATGTCTGTTTTGATCCCAGGCACTTTCGTGTCCCCTTTCCGTAAGATTTTGTGTCTGTTCCCTGCCATAGGGTTTTGTGCCCTCCTTTCATAAGGTTTGGTGTCTCCCGCCCCCCTCCTTGGTTGTTGTGTCCTCATAGAATAAGCTCCGTTTTCTGGTTCCCCGCTCCTCACGCCCCCCCTTGCCAAGGTTGAGGTTCGTATTTCTGCGTACACCAAGCTTGACCAGAGACTGTGGCTATGACCTGCCCCCCATTTACAAGTGTGTGCGGAACACCAATCACTCTACTAGAGATGACAACTCGGAGGACGTCAACACCCACCACAACTACCAGTCAGTCTGGGCAGATGAAGACCAGCAGTAGCTGGCCGAAAATTTCCCTCGGGTAAATTTCATTAGACTCTGAGTCAGAACACACAAACACGGGATTTCTTGTTCTTTTACCATCAGTGTTTTGTGTCCTCTTAATGTAAGGGTCGGTGTCTCCCCCCCCCCCCCCCCCCCCCCCCCATCAATCCCCCCCTCCCTCCCAAAAAAAGTTTGGAGTCATTTTACTGTGAGCATCTGTGTTTTTCTCGCTCCCCAACCGTCTGCTCCCACCTTCCCATGTGGAGTCGTCTTCCTATAAGATTAAGCGTTTTCTTCCCCCCCCCCCCCCCCCAGGTTTCGTGTCCTCTATCTAATGTTTGGAATCTCTCTTCACCACCACAACCCCTCCCACAGGCCATCCCTCCTCCCATGGATTTATGTCCTCTTTCTGTAATGTTCAGCGTCTCTTTCCCACCTTAGGTTTACTTGTACTATTTCTGTTTGCTTCGTTTGTCATCTCCCCCCCCCCCCCCCCTCTCTCTTCCACCCCCCCCCCCCCTCTCTCTCTCTCTCTATCTCTGTCTCTCTGTCTCTCCACCTCTCTCTCTGTCTCTCCATCTCTCTCTCTCCGTCTCTCTCTCTCCATCTCTCTCTCTCTCTCCTCCATCTCTCTCTCTCTCTCTCTCTCTCTCTCTCTCTCTCTCCTCTCTCTCTCTCTCCTCTGTCTCTCGTCTTCCTTCTCTAAGAAGTGGTGTCCTCTCTTCAGCTCGCACAATTTCGTTTCCTTTTTGTATAAGTTTTGGTGTCGCTTCCTCCCACCCCACCCCCATGGTTTCGTGTCCTCTTTCTATAGTTTCAGCGTCTCCCTTCCCCGCATACTGCATTGTGTCATACTGCATTGTGTCCTCTTTCTATAGGTTTCAGCGTCTCCCTTCCCCGCATACTGCATTGTGTCCTCTTTCTATAGGTTTCAGCGTCTCCCTTCCCCGCATACTGCATTGTGTCCTCTTTCTATAGGTTTCAGCGTCTCCCTTCCCCGCATACTGTATTGTGTCATACTGCATTGTGTCCTCTTTCTATAGGTTTCAGCGTCTCCCTTCCCCGCATACTGTATTGTGTCATACTGCATTGTGTCCTCTTTCTATAGGTTTCAGCGTCTCCCTTCCACGCATACTGCATTGTGTCCTCTTTCTATAGGTTTCAGCGTCTCCCTTCCCCGCATACTGCATTGTGTCCTCTTTCTATAGGTTTCAGCGTCTCCCTTCCCCGCATACTGTATTGTGTCCTCTTTCTATAGGTTTCAGCGTCTCCCTTCCCTGCATACTGCAT
>CM031612.1:52913530-52944615 GCA_018398815.1 Conus ventricosus
TATGTCCTCATTTCACAGGCGTTAGCATTCTCTTTCTGTTCGACCCGGTGTCCTGTTTTTGTAGGGTTTGGTGTCCTTTCATAGAGTTTAATGTCCTTTATACAGTATAGTGTCCTGTGTTTTTTAGGGGTTAGAGTAATCTTCTGAAGGATCAAGTGGCTTCTTTCCCTCGAATTTAGTATCCATTCATATGTGTTTGTCTTTTTACAGGACTTAAGTGTGATAAACTCCTAGCAGAAGGGACGTCCTCGAATCAACACAGCCATGACGTCGGTGCCAGAACTGCGCGAACGCTTGGGGAACCACATCTGCGATGCCACCTGCCAATCCGCCTCGGACACCTATGGGAAGAATGAGGACTGGTTCGAAGCAGGAATCGTGGAGATGGAGCCAACCACTGCTGCTATAAGCGAGCCGCACTCCTAGATCACAAGAGAGAGCCCCCAAAGAAGACGCTGGCCGCACTCCGAAAAGCTCGCAACAACGCTCAGGGGATCGCCCGTAAATGCGTCAGTGAGTACTGGCTGAACTTGTGTCAGAGCATCCCGATCTCCGCCGACTGCGGCAACATCCGCGCCATGTGCGAGGGCATGAAGAAAGCGTTCCGCTCTAGTGCCATCAAGATCGCTCCTCTAAAATCTACGTCAGGGGATGTCATCACCGACTGCAGCAAACGGATGGGGAGGTGGGCGGAGCACTTCCAGAAGCTGTACTCCAGGGAGAACTCAGGTCACCCACACAGCCTTCGAGAACACCAGCCCTCTGCCTGCCATGGAGGAGCTGGACGCCCCACCCACCATTGAACTCGGCAAGGCATCCACTCGCTAGCCTGTGGTAAAGCCCCGGTTAGCGACGGCATTCCGCCAGAAGTCATCAAAGCCGGCAAGGGGAGTTCTCTCCTCGGTCACCTTCATGAGCTTCTGCTGCAGTGTTGGGAGGAAGCGACCGTACCCCAGGACAGGCGTGGTGCAAGCATCACGCTATACAAAGGAAATCGCAGTGACTGCAACAACTATCGTGGAATATTCCTCCTCGGCATTGTTGGCAAAGCCTTCGCCCGCGTCGTCCGTAACAGGCTGCAGCTACTCGCCGAACGAGCGTACCCAGAGGCACAGTGCGGCGTCAGAGCTGCGAGGTCGACGATCGAAATGATATTCTCCCTGAGGCAGCTGCAAAAGAAGTGCCGCGAACAGAGACGACCCTTGTTCATCGCCTTCATCGACCTGACCAAGACGTTCGACATGGTCAGTAGGTCAGGCCTCTTTTTCCTACTACACCGGATTGGATGTCTCCCCCCTCTCCCCCCAAAGCTCCTGAAGACGATCACGTCATTCCAGGACAACATGAATGGCACTGTCCAGTACAATGGTTCATCTTAGGACCCATTCTCGATCAAGAGCGGTGTCAAGCAAGGGTGTGTCCTCGCTTCGACGTCTTCGGCGTCGTCGTCGTTTCCTTGTGCTGCGCTACGCTTTCAGCAGTCTGAAGACGGCATCTTCCTCTATACTAGGAGTGACGGAAACCTCTTCAACCTGGCACGCTTCCGAGCAAAGACGTAGAGGATCTCCCAGAAGATTACACTAACAGCTAGAAAAACGGAACACTATCCTGTATAAAGGACATTAAACTCTATGGAAGGACACTAAACTCTACGAAAACCCGCCACCGCATCGAAAAGACAGAATGCAAGGAGATGGTCTTTGCAGACGACGCCGCCATCGCTGCTCACACCGAGGAAGCGCTACAACGGCTCATCACCTGGTTCTCTGATGCTTGCACCGAGTTCGGCTTCACTATTAGCTTGGAAGAATACGAACATCATGGGCCAAGACGCCAGCAGCACTCCCTGCATCTCCGTCGGTGATCACACCCTCGAAGTGGTCGACGACTTTACCTACCTGGGCTCATCCATTTCCGGCAACCTCTCTCTGGACTCCCACTGAACATGCGGATCGGCAAGGTGGCAACAGCGCTGGCAAAGAGTCTGGGACAACGCCTTACTGACGTCAAACGCCAAGATGAAAGTGTACCAAGCCTGCGTGGTGAGCACTCTTCTCTTCGGAAGCGAAGCATGGACCCTGTACTCTCGACAAGACTGAACGCCTTCCACCTGCGCTGCCTCAGAAAATTCCCGGGCATTACTTGGCAGGACCGCATCACTAGCAAAGACATCCTGACCCAGGCAAGGATGCCTAGCATACTCGCCATGCTGACACAGAGATGCCTGCGCTGGCTTGGCCACGTCAGCTGCGTGGACGACGGTCGCATCCAAAAGGACTTACTCTGCGGCGAGCTGGCTATGGGCTCCAGACCCACAGGACGGCCAGTCCTACGCTATAAGGATGTATGCAAGCGCGACCTTAGGGCAGGCTGCCTCGACCTAGCAGACCTGGAGACAGAAACTTCATACCGAGTCAGCTGGCGGTCCACCATCAAGGCCGACATCAAGCAAGCAGGGCAGAGCAGAGAGGCCCAGTGGGAAGAACAGTGACGTCGCAGACGGCAAAGAATAGCGTTGGCACCCACACACTCATGACAGAGACTTGACCTGCAGCAGCTGCAACAGAGTCTGCCACTCGAAGATCGGGCTCTTCAGCCACAGCAGGCGCTGCAACTCCACAACTGACTGATCCACGGCGCAACACTATTGTCCCTCGAGACAGACGGATGCCGTCATTATCGAGTGTGATGAGGTATGAGGCCCTCTTTTCATATTGGTTGGTGTCGCTCTCTTTAAGGATTTATGGTCTTCTTTTATAGGATTATTGCTCCGTTTTATGTTTTTAATGTGTTCCATCCATAGAGCTTATAGCCACTTCTGTCATCAGCTTTACTTCTCTCGTCTTCCATCAGGTTAGCATCCCCCGTTTGCACAGTTTAATAACATTATCTGCTTCCAGAGTGTTCGAGACCTTTTTCGTAGGGTATAATAACTTATCAAAGGTTTAAGTCGGTCTATATTCAAAGGATTTAGAGTATTCTTTCTTAAGATTAAATGTCTTTCACTGGCTTTTAGTATCCTCTTTAGTTTCGCTGTTCATGAACTAAAGGCCTTAGTGTCTTCTTTGTATGATATATTTTCTTCTTTCTCGTGGTTTAGTGACATCTTCAAACTTTAATCTGACGCTTTTCTTTCGGCAGGCCATTCAAGGGTGACCGCTGTTCGAGAATAAGTATCAGTCTACCAGAGAACCATTGTGCTACGTCTTCCAGGACAGTTACCATCCTCACCAAGAACATTCAAGTCTTGGGAGTGGATTCTCAAGAACACTGCTACGAAAGACAACTGACGATGATGTAAGTGTAAATTCTGAACTTCGAAGCAGTTCTTAAGCTGGTATTTAACTGGTAAGTTTAGTTCTTGCAAGGTAGTTAATCGACAGGTAGGCAGGTAGGTGTAGTTACAGTAATTTGTTTGATTTCAGGACTTTGTAGGTTGTTTGCTTTCTTTCAAATGGATTCTTGTAGCCCCGTCGCCCCCTTTTTTTATGTTTTGTGGAGTGGATCTCCAACTCTCCCTCTCCCCTCCCTCCCTCCAACCCTCCATTCTCCCTACACCATCTCTCCGTGCTTTACCGCCTTTTTCCTGCGCCATCTTTACCGATTTTACTGACTGATCTGTCACAAGGAACTCAACTGTCACAGTAACTTGGTGCCGAGGAAAATACTCTGATATACATTTGTTCAACCCACAGAATATAATCGACCTCAAACGCGTATTCTGGAACAACAGGAACAGAGAAAAGGGGACAAAGTTTGAGAGGAAATTGATTTCAGCAACAGTGCAGAAATCAGATTTTCATTGGGGTGAGAGATGGAGAAATGAGGTGTGATGGAAGAAGATTACGCTGAGCCATGCAAAAAGGGGATGCTAAAACTGATGAAAGAAGAGAGCGTAAACATTCTTAATTAAATCGATCACACACACACACACACACACACACAATGTGCCCACAAACAACACCACCCCCACCACATACAGACATGTGCACTGTAATATTTTTTTTTTTGACAAGCGTACATATTGTGTGTGCATACGGATAGGTAAAAAATGATAATTTGGGGGAAAATTCAAGAATCGCCCAGACTTTAAAAATGAAATTACTTTTGTGAATTTTGTATTTGAGAAGTATTTGCACAAGAATTCTGTTGTTAAACGCATTTATGTTTACACCAACAGGGCAGAGAACTCGTGCATCAACGGCTGTGGAAAACGGACCAGGACGAGCGAACTCGGGGAATCCTGCTTATAACTGCTAGGAGAATAGGCACGGTGGTCTTGTTCTGAAATCTTTAACTCTTTTTTTCTCATTCCTTCTCCTGCACTTTTCCAGAACAGCCCCCCTCCCCTCCCCACCCGCCTTACTTCTTTCATACTTTAGTTGTGTTTTGTTGACCTGATCTTGTTTTTCAACCAGAGTTCAGTCCCTGGTTCGTAGGAGAGGTTCACCGTGTGCTTTCAGATGGTTTGTCTTCTTTTCCTGAGGATTCAGTCTCTTCTTTATTCACAATGTTTCTTGTATTTTTTTTCAGTTGTTTTATCTCCTTCATTAAAAGGGCCTTGTGTCATCTTAATCAGGATTTATTGTCTTCTTGATTCACAAAATAGTGTTTTCTCTCCCCGGGTTTTGTGCGTCATTCTAACGTTAGTTTCAGTCGTTCATATGCTTATAGTTGCTCAGGTTTCTTATGTCGGTGTTCTGTGGTACAGGGACACAAAACAGGGGTACCAGAGGAAATATTTTCTGGAAGAGCATGAATGGTTGACTCCGCTACGTAGCAGGTCTCCTACTTACCCAGGGATCTGGAACATGGACGCATGTTTTCAGATCATCGGGGACTGAGCTGCAGAGCTGTTGAGGAAGTCTTCAGAGCTCTTCCTGAAATATTCCCTAATGCGCACCTGGTACCTCCTGATCTGAGCGTCCTTTAATACACAGAACATCTGTCAGTGGCATGGTAATCGGCGGGAACATGTGGATCCTTTGTGTTCTGTAGTGTTTTCACTCCATTGATACAGCATCTTAGTATCCGAGGTTTTAATGTTTCCCTGTCTTGCAGCAGTAGATTTATTCCATGCGTTATTGATAGATTTAGTGTTTCCCTCCCGTAGGGCTTATAAACCTTTTTGTCGAGAGCTAGTTTCGGCTTCTTGTATACGGAAAAATGTTACCCCTTTCATATTTAGTGTGAGCGTCTTTCAAAATGCTAGTCTTTTGTTCTGTTGTTCTGTAATGTTTTCACTCCATGGCTACGGCATCTTACTATCCGAGGTTTTAGTATTCCCTTGTCTTACAGCAGTGGACTTATTCCATGAGTTACTGATAGTTTTTGGTGTTTCCCTCCCGTTTGTTTAAGGAAGTCTTTAAAGCTCTTCCTGAAATATTCCCTAATGCGCACCAGGTACCTCCAGAGCTGAGCGTCCTTTAATACACAGAACATGTCAATGGCATGATGATCAGCGGGAACGTGTGGATCCTTTGTGTTCTGTAGTATTTTCACTCCATAGATACGATATCTTACTATCTTTTAACTTTGTTCTGTAGGTGGTTTTGTCTTTTCTAAGGCTTAAGCCTCATTCACAGTCTTCTCTTTCCTAGTTTTACTATCTTTGTTCATGGATTTTACTGTCTTCCTTATTCTCCGCATGTTTCAACACCATTCTCAGGCATTAGTTTTCTTCTTTTCAATGCTTTAGTGTATGCTTTCTCGGAGTTTTCACTTCTTTTTTTTACGGTGTAGTTTCATATTTTTGTAGGGTTTAGTGTCATCTTTCCGAGAGGTATAGACGCCCTTTCATATGGTACCTTGTTGCGGTTTAGTTTCCTCTTTATACAAGGTTTAGGGTCTTCCTTTCATGTGGTTGTGTCCTTTTTTAGGGTTTTAATGGTCTCATTTTTTTTCCTCTTTCAATAAGTTTTAGCATCTTTCCGCTATAGGGTTTACAGTCTTTTTTTTTGTCTTAACACTTAGCTCCTCTTTCGCCTCTCATAAAGATTAGTGTAAGCTTTCAGAATGACGGAGTCCTGTTCCGAAGGTTTTTTTCGTTTTGATTTGTTGGTTTTTTTTAGGGCATATGCTTCCTTCACACGGTTTATTGTTGTTTTCCCATGTTTTAATTGCTCGTATCAAAGGCATTAACATTTTTTTCCACGTCCGGTGTTTGTGAACTTTTTCTGTAGCTTTGGTCTCTTTCTTCATAGGGTTGTCTTCATTCTCACGGTTGAGCGATTTCCCTTTCGTCAGAACTTTTTTTTTTTAGCTAGACCATAAAGGGTGATCACTCTCCATGAATCGGAACCAGTCTCCCTGAGGACCATTGCACTACGACTTCAGGACAGTTCCCAATCCAGCAAGGGCATGCACATCTAGGCTGTGGATATTACTGTCGTTGCGTTCAATGCAGCAGTACTAGAAACTTCTTACACACTCTTTCCCCAAGGTATGCAGGAGGCCATGGATGCCCTACGTTATCTTCTTAGAACTTAACAAACCACTATTGTCAGGCCTTGAAAAGGACATTGGCTGAAAGTTGAAGATCGTCCTTAACCCTTCAGCCAGCGCGGGCGAGTGGAGTAGACGGTGCAGCATGTCCTGCAGGAATGCCCAAGCCACGTTGACCTGACAGTACCCGGCCAGAAGTGCCGAGATGTGCCAGTGGCTACGTGCAATTCGGATAGTTTGAGAACAGTTACGTTTTCAATGGATCAAGTGATGAGCTCGGAAGAGTTCGCAGCGTTGAAATCATTCAGTTTCAAGAGCGGTGCAAGAAACATTTTTACGGATAGTAATGGGTGTAAAGTGGGAATTGGCTTGGCTACACGTTTTCCTTTTCCTCTTTTTCTGCCGAGGGTCGGCATTCTGTATTTCACAAAACATTTTTTTTCTTTTGAAATGGTTGACGGTGTCATCGTCAAGGGAACCCCGATAACGTGCTTTCTTCTCTCCCTCGCCTCCCCCATCCTCCCCTTGTTGCCCAGTCTCCTCGAATCCCTTCCCACTGCCAACATGTGTATGCACATACACACACACACACGCACACGTACGCACGCACGCATGCACACTCGCGCGCTTTTTTCAACCCACACCACACAAATGAATTAAAACTGCTCCGAGACAGTTGGAGAAGAGAAAGAGATTAAAGTCTACTGAGATCCTGATAACAGTTGCAAGAACAGTGCTCAAATAAGACAAGTGGTTACAGGAGTAGGGGGTAAAGGGTTGGTGATAAGCTTGGAGGCGGGATGGATCTCGAACATTTTTGCGTTTCATTTCGCATCCATGCAGCATGTGCACGTGTGGATTCTATCCCTTGTCTTAAAGATAAGAACTTTATGCATATACCACTGCAACAGATTGTTCAAAATGACCTTTTTCCCCAGAGGTTGAAATTTGAAACGAATGCCTACTCACGCGCGCACACACACACACACACACACACACACACACACACACACACACACAAACACACATACACACACACACACACACACAAAGGTGAGAGGCTGAGAAACGTTGATTTTTTTTTTTTAATATTTCAGTGAAGTTACTGGCATACCATGCGTTACTAAATGATTCTCTACCGAATGTCCGGTCGACCAGTTTGTTTATCGCAATCTCTGTCTTAAGCTATGTAAAATGAAAATGAGTGTGGAGTGATACTGCACCGTTTTCTAACGGAAGATTGTTGAAACCTTTTATGTTCACATAAAAAATTGTATTAACCAAAATATCGTCAGATTGCAAGATAACAGAATGCACAGATACTTTGCAAAATCAAAATCATTTCGCTGAATTTTAGTGAGTGAGAATCATTTGCGTAGAATATTCAGTGTTCACAGAAAATGTCGGTATTTTTGTAAATAGGGGCAAGGCACTCGTCCATCAACGACCGTGGAAAAGGGGACCAGTAAGAATCAACTCGGGGAAGGCAACACAAATACCAGGAGAGTGATTTTTCATTTACTCTTCTTCTTTCTTCTTCTTTTCCCAAGACTTCAAGTGTTGTGCAGGGTTAAAATCTTCTTGCATAGTGTTTTGATCGTGGTTCTTTGGAAGTCTTTGACGTGTTCTTTCGGATGGTTTGCGTAAAAATCAACAACATAGTTACAGGGTTGCATCTAGAGCGCGGCATTGCGGGATTCCCGCAAAATTATCGGCATGCCCGCAAAAATCCAAACACGCTGCGGGAAAAACCCCCCAAATTCTGAGAAATGCCGCAAACGAAAAGATCGCTCGAAACTGAAAGTAACAGAGCTGCGTTGTAAGCAGCGAGTCAAGCGAGATGCATTACTTTCCGAAAGCAGAGAACAACAAGTATTTTGATTGGGTCTTTTCAGTCTTTTCAGCCAATCAACGGGCTCCGCTTAAATTTACCAACTTCTGGCCGGTTGGATTTGCAGCGTGTACTGCGAAATCATGGCGTCGATTCTGGATTATTTCAAGCGTTCATCGGAAAAGAAAAACGAGAACAGTGATACTGAGATAGAGGCGTTGGAAATCGACGAACAAGCAACCTGCGAACAACCTTGTTCCTCTTCGGCTGCTGGCGATATAGATCGTGTCAACAGTGATTTTGAAGATTCGAGTGATCAAGACTGTGAAGCTGCCGAAGATCAAAACTTGAACTGTGCTAGCAGTGTCTCCGAACCACCGTGCAAACAGCGCAAACATGATTTTATGGACAGTTGGACGAAGAGTAGGCCTTGGCTTCGTTACGATAATGAAGCAAAAGTGATGTTCTGTGACTGGTGCTTACAAAGCAAAAAGAAGAATACGTTTACCAAGGGTTGTCGGAATTTTCGCACGTCAACGCTAGATCGTCACGTCAGTCTCCCTGACCACAAGGAAGCAGTACAAGACATTTCACTCAGAAAAGAATTCCAGTCTTCACATAAGACAGCTGTTGATCAGAAAACTGAATCGTTGACTAGTGCTTTGCATTGTGCGTACTGGATGGCAAAAGTAACTTCGCATTGCAAGTGTTCAGTGTGACAGTATTGACTTTTGGAGAAAAGGAGTGTGCAGTGGGACAGTTATTTTTTCAAGAAAAGGAGTGAACATTATGACAGTATTATTTTTCTCAAGAAAAGGAGTAAACATTGTTACAGAAGAAAAGGAGTGCAGAAATTTTGCAAGGTAGAAAACCTTTTTCATTGAAAATGTGATTTTATGTGAAAAGTTAATTTAAAACTAAATATGTGTTCCTTTACTCAAGCCCCCTTATTGCTTCCAGATCCCCCCAAATTTTCATACCAATGGGGGCAAAGCCCCCCATTTTAGAAATTTCTAGATGCAACCCTGTAGTTAACTCTGTTGAACAGGGTTCCGACTACTCATTGTGTGTAGATGATTTCGCCCTCTATGCAACTGAAAGCTTGTACCCTAGTGTTCAGCGCGGGCTCCAGCTCTGTGTAGATAAAACGCATCTGTGGGCAGAAGAAAATGGCTCTACCTTTTCTGTTACGAAGAACCAGTGCATTCACTTTCATAATTTTTGACAGCTCGTTGCTGATTCTGAAATCCGAATAGGAAAATCTCCAATTCCAGATGTAAAGGCGGCCAAATTTCTTGGAGTTATTTTTGACCCAAAGCTGAACTTAGTTACATTAAACACTAAAACAAAACTTCTTGCCAGAAAGCTCTGAACATTCTGCGGGTCGTAGCACACACTGACTAGGGCGCTGATAAAACTTTGCTGCACCTCTACAGAGCCTTGGTCCGTTCTAAACTGTATTATGTGTTGTGTACGACTCTGCGAGGCCCTCCTATCTAAAACTCCTGGATCCTATTCATCATCAAGGGCTTCACGTCTGTCTTGGAACATTACACACCACCGCTGTGTACAGCCAGCATGCAGAGACCAGGAAACCTCATTCAACCGCAGGCTAAAACTACCCTTGAACCGGAAAATCCTGCTTATGACTGCGTTTTTAATCCTCTGTTTCAAGGTAAGTTTGAAGAAAATCTCATGTGTATTCCTCCATTTTGACTTCGTATGCAGCCCCATGCGCAGAATGCAGGTCTTGATCAAGGAATTGTCTGACTTCTCCAAATTTCCAGATAAGCCTCAATGGACCTTTTTCGCACCAGAAAACCGCGTTGATCTTGCTGTTTTTCTTAAAGAATCCACCAGTCCACGGGCGTACAAGGTATTGTTTGCCGATCTCTGTACAAAATTTCCATCCTTTCAGAAAATGTGTATTAATGGTTCATTGTTCGGACGTGGAGTGGCTTGTGCAGCCTATTGCCCAAGTGTTCTTTCTCAAATATTATCAAAGCATATTCTGTCAGATACTTCTGTTTACTCAGCTGAACTTACTGCTTTGGTTCTAGCACTGAAGATTATTTCTCAATCTACATACGAGGACTTTCTGATTTTGTCAGAATCGCTGTCAATTTTGGAGGCAAAAGCTGGCCGTAACCTCCATCATCCTGAACGTTTAAACTTTTTAAAAACTTTTTACCTCTTTGAAAGCGGAAGGTCACAACATTGTTCTAGCTTGGGTTCTCAGTCATGTTGGCATTCGGGGAAATGAAATGGCTGATCGTTTGGCCAGGAATGCCACAATGAAAAAACTGTCCAACATATCTATCCCCCCTACTCTGATTTGAAACCGAATGTTAATGCCTAAACTGTTGCATCGGAGATCTGTCAGGAGGACTGGAAACACAGGCGGTTAACAAACTTCTCCAGACCCGTCCAAACTTTAGTAGTAGTAGTAGTAGTGTGTAGGGACGTAATCAATACATAGGCCGTTAAGCCTTTCAATGTCCCCTCGTGTTATTTTACTTTTATGACAGGGTTGAAAATGCATGCAATATAAATTTTCCTTCTTATTCATCAAAGCTTCTAAACTGTACTTTAAATTCAAGTCTTCATCCAGCAAATTCTTAAAAACGTTAGTATTTTTAGCAAATTTAAGTGCAGTTGGCAAACTGTTCCAGTTAGCAATAACTCTGTTACTGAACTTGAATCTCCCCATATTAGTATGAAACTGCTTAACAAATATTTTGCCTTCCGAATTTCTTGTTCTATCTGTTTTAACAGTCTCAAAAAAATAGTCCCACTGTATGTCCGTTTGCTGGTGAAATATTTTGAACACTTCAATCAAATCCCCTCTAACACGTCTGCCTTTTAAAGAGTGCAAATTTAAGTAATTTAATCTATCTGTATAAGACATGTTTGTACATTCTTGCAAGATTTTAGTAGCTCTTCTCTGTACTCTTTCGATTGCTATTGACTGTCTTTTCAAGTGTGGGTACCAGATTATATTGCCATATTCAAGATGCGGTCTAACCATAGCTTTATATAACTTTAAAAACGTTTCTTTATTTAGGTAAATAAAAGTTCTTTTTATTAATCCAATCATTTGGTTTGCTTTATTTATACACTTTTGAATGTGAGTATCAAAAAGTAAATCTTTATCAAAGATTACACCCAGATCCTTTTCTTCCTCACATTTCTGTACCAGCCTATTTCCACCATCTATTTTCATGTTGTATTCATGTTCTGGATTGTTTTTGCCAACATGCAAAACTTTACATTTTTCAACATTAAAATATAGATTCCACTTGTCTGACCAGTTTTGGAGGCAATTTAAATTTTCTTGCAGACTACTATAGTTATCTGATTTGTCATATATTTTTGTATCATCAGCAAAAATTTTACAAAAACTATTTACCTCATCTGGAAGGTCATTTATAAAAATAGTAAACAGTACAGGTCCTAAAATGCTCCCTTGGGGAATACCACTCATAACATCTTTCTCTGTTGACATACAGTTACCCACTCTTACTCTTTGTTTTCTATTTGACAAAAAATCTCTAATCCAGTTTAGCAACTTACCTACTATACCGTATGCTTCCATTTTTTTCAATAATCTCTCATGCGGAACCGTATCAAAAGCTTTACGGAAATCAAGGTAAATTATATCAACAGAGTACTTATTCTCTAGCATGTTAACTAAATCTTCCATAACTTCAAGTAGTTGTGATATGCAAGACCTTTTTTTTACGAAAGCCATGCTGGCATACTGCAAACAAATTATTATCAGTGAAGTGAGATACTATGACATCTCTTATAATGGATTCTAGCACTTTGCATGCAATGCAGGTTAAGCTTACCGGACGATAGTTGCCTGGCTCAGATTTTGACCCTTTTTTAAAAATAGCAGTAACTTCTGCCGATTTCCAGTCGAGGGGTAATTTTCCTGTCTCTAATGATTTATTATAAATCTTACTGAGCGGTACAGCTAACTCCTTACTTAATTCTTTTAGAACTTTAGGTGGTATTAAATCAGGTCCCTGCGCTTTAGACTGATTCAATTCAAACAACTTCTTCTCTACTGCAGCTGAAGTAATTATTATATCTGTAACTGAAATTCCATTAGATTTACTACATTCTATAAGATCAGGTATGTTATTTGTATCTTCATTAGCAAAGACACTTGCGAAGAACTCATTTAAAACTTCAGCTTTCTCCATATCTGACTCGGCCAACCCTCCTTTACCATCATTTAGAGTATTTATCCCTGCGTTTACTTTTGTACGTTCTTGCACGTATTTCCAAAAACATTTGGGATTTTTTTTTACATTGTTCTGCTATTTTACGTTCATAAGCTTTTCTTGTTGATTTGATTTCATTTTTGCTCTTATTTCGCATTCTTGCATATTTACTGTATTCTTTCCCATCTTTCGTCAATAAATACCTTTGAAAAAGATTATATTTTTTCTTAATCATTTTAAGTACTTTATCATTCATCCAAAGTGGTTTAAGCATTTTATTTTGGCTACAATTAGTCTTTGGAATACATTCGTCCATACTTTTTAAAACTTCGCATTTTAAGACATTCCACATTTCCTCAACATCCTGATCATTTGTAAGCAAGGAGTTGACACTCTCTGAAAGCATTTTCCTCATTTTATTATAGTCTCCTTTCTGTAAGTCAAATTTGTACTTAGGGTTTTCTTTAGTCTTTTCTTTGGGAATATACAGTTCAAAAGTTAAAATCAAGTGATCACTTTTGCCCAAAGGGTCACTATATTCAATATCAGAGATCAAGGATTCTTCATTAACTAAAACTAAGTCATCAATTGTTGGCTTCTGTCCTTCCCGAACACGAGTTGGGCTAGTCACTTTCTGTATTAAAAAAGCATCTCTAAAGTTTTCAATAACATTATTACTTTTATCACCATTCCAAGTTCCATCCCATTTTACATCAGGAAAATTAAAATCACCAAATATACATATTTTACTATATCTACTCATTTTTTCTGCTTTTAGCAAGTTAAATAACTCATAATTGTTTTCATCATTTGAGTTTGGGCTTCTGTATATACACCCTACTAATAATGTCTCATCGTTACCACCCCTGATAGTACACCATAATTGCTCTTGAAATTTGTTATTTTCAAACTCATCGCAAAGTTGTGCATTTAACTCCTTAGCAAAATACATGGCTATACCCCTTTTAGGTTCCTTATTCAGAAACATATCAAAGCCAGCAATTTCAAATTCAACATCTTTTGCTGCATATAAAACATTTTTTGCTCTTACTTCCGTTAGGCCAATAATATCTGGCTTCTCCTCATTTATACGAATTAAAAACTCATCCTTTTTATTCAGAAGACTATCTACATTACTGTACAAAACTCTCATTGAGTCATTACATTTAGATTTACAATTATTTTTCCCTAGCTTAGTCTGGGATGTAACTTTTGTAAGATTGTCATTAACTTCAGAGGAATAAAGATTTTGCTTTGTACAGCTATGTGGTTTGCTTGACAGTCAGTGTTTCACCTCAGGGGTCTGGACCTCGTCCGGACACTGATCTGAGACAGCAGCACCAGCTTGGTTCTGTTTGGGTGTGAATGTCACAATCTTGCCAGCCTTATAATCAATCTTTAAGTTTGTCTCCCCATTTGTCTTTCTTTGGTTCAGTTCAGCTTTCAACGATTTGATCTGTTCTCTTTCTTTTTTTGTGGTGTCATTGTTTATGTAAATCTTGCTTTCTCCTTCCTTGACATGCTTGTTTAATCCTTGGACATTTTTCATTATTTTCTTTTTGGCTTCCTCAGTTCTGACTTCCATTCTCAGGAGTCTTGGTTTAGCATTTCTGCCTACCTGGATTCTGCCTAACCTGACTGGGTTATTGACTTCATTTCTCTGAACATCAGTGATTTTGCCCACCAAATCTCTGACTCTTTCCTGGTCTTCATTCTTCCTTTCCTCTGGAGACTCTGCTGAGCTCTCTGGTAAATTGCATATTATTATGTTGAGCTTCCTCTTTTCCCTCTCCTCACTTTCTTCCATGTAATCTTTGACCTTTCTCTCTACCACCTCCTCTATTTTGCTTTCAACTTCTCTCAGACTTTCTTTCTGTGTACCCTCTAATCTGTCCAGTCTATCATGAACAGAGGTCAACACTCTCAAAATACTGTCCATTTTTGCCTCAAGTCTTGATTTATGCCCTTTTTCACCATTGTCATCGTCTCTACAGTCCTCACAAAACCATTGGATGAAATTGCCCCCATGTTTAAAACAGTTAAACTGTGCCCCTGTCAACTCAGTGCATGTCTTGTGGCACCATTCTTTGCACCCATGGCACTCCATCACTTCATCACTGCCTTCAAGAAGTTCCTCTCACCTACCTCTGATGGTGGCAAAGAAGAAACGGTTCCACGCCAACTGCACACTGGCCATCCGTTTTCAACTCATTCGTTTCTTTTAAAGACTGAAGATGCTCCGTGGTGAATTCTATGTCATGTACCACTCACAGTGAAACATATTCTTTTAGTGTGTTGGGACTTGCATGATGCCAGACATAAGCATTTTACAGCAAACTCTATGGAAACCTTGTTCAGAGAAGTCCCACCTAATATAAGCTTTGAATTTTTGAAAGAGATCAACAATTTTAATCTGATCTAAGATTTTATTACAGAAGAATTTTTTTCTTATAGAATCTCCGGTATGTTTTTAGAAGGTGTATGTCAAAGAGATGTGTGAATGACTTCAGGCAGGGCAGTCCTGATATGGCCCTTTGCGATCGGCTGGGCTAAAAGCAGCATTACCTTATCTTTCAAATGGTTTGGTATTTGTTGTTTGTTTTGTATTTTTCCTAAGAACTCGGGGTCTCTTCGTTGACAGGTTCACAGTCCTTTTTTCAAGGTTCGGTGCCTCCATACAAAGGATTTAATGTTATTTTTATCTAGGTATCGTGTTTTATTCGGTCACAGGTTTTAGAGTATTTTTTCCTTGCTTTACTGTCTTCGTCATTCACAGATTTATTTGGCTTCTATCTTGGAGGTTAGAGTCTTCTTTTCTAGGATTAGGTGTCTGTTCTTCATATGGCCAGGAAGATGAGACAGTTTCCTACGTCGGTGTTCTGTGGAACAAGGATACAAAACGGGGAGTACCAGAGGGAACAGTTTCTGGAAAGGCATGAAAGGCTGACTCGAGCTGTGGAGCAGGTCTCGTGAATCAAGGGGCCTGGAACATGGACGCATGCTTTCAGATCGTTTTGGTTTTAAGCTGCAGAGCTCTTGAGGAAGACTTTAATCCTCTTCCTGAAATATTCCGTAGTGCGCACCTGGTACTCCTGATCTGAATGTCCTTTATCCACAGAAAGTCGGACATGGTAAGCAGTCAGCACGTGAAACCTTTCATAGGTTTTAATGTCCTACTCTTTTGGGAGCTGGTGGTCACCTTTCAGATAGTGCAAATGTTCTCGACCTCCCGTGATAACATTTGGTATCCTGTCCTTATGTGTTCTTTCAAAGCGTTTAGTATCCTTTTTAAGTGGCTCGTGTAGTAGTTCTAGGTGGTGGTTTCCCCTTTTTAGAAGTTGTAGTGTTTTCACTCCACAGATAATAGTACCTTCCTTTCAAAGGTTTTGGTGTTCTCCATTCTTACAGTTATGGACTTCTCCTTTTATCGGTTTATTGTCTTGTGATAGATTTTAGTGCCTTCCCCGTATAGCGCTTGTCGGAAAAGCTGCGGAGTGCCACAAAACTAGTAGACAGAGAGATCTGGGTGACTCCCCATAGACAGTTGAGTACGTCCAAGAGAGCCATGTGAAGCCTGGATCTTGGAGGCGTCTCGGAGACTGAGATTAAAACCGAACTTGCATCCCAAGGTGTCACAGTTCGCAAAGGAACTGAGAGAGTGCCCACCAGCACCCTCTTTCTGACATTCTGTACCCCTTCGTTGCCTCAAGTCATCAAAGTGGGTTATATGAATGTGCGCATTCTGTTTTGGTGATAGATCGAGAAAAGGGCTTAGGGAAATTGAAGACGGAGACGGGATTGGAGGAGGAGTTAAGGGGGGGGGGGGGGTCTTTTGTCTTTCGCCCTTCAGAATCGCCATGGGAACGCTGGGAGATCATTCTGCGTTAACTGCGTTCTCATCACCCACAACGTCCTCCCTCACTGGTGAAGAGTGGACACCGATCTACACGCAGCGGTTTGGCGACATTTGGCCTACACGTTTCCCCGAGTCGGCCTCACGGGGCACAGGAGCGTCGCCGCTCAGCACGAAAATGGGCGCCCGGTAGGTTGCCCTGACGACGGCTTTGGAGGGAGGGCCACAAGGAAGACGCCATCACCACGACTGAGCACGAAAGACGGACAGCATTTTTGACCAGCTATAAACGAACACCTTGACACAGGCTTCTGCCTGAGGGAACCGACTACCCTGGGTACCTCCTCCCCGCCGCAGATACAGACTCCAACCAAGCCTGCCAGCTGACAAGTCTGCCAGACAACAAGATAAAGCACGAGGAACTTGAAAGTAAACACAACTGCAGTCCCATTTTGAGTTCAGTATGGACATGCGTGGACATGTGTGCATGTCGGCACAAAAGTTCCTAAGGCCAACAACACACCCAGGCCGAGAATGAGCGTCACGAGATATTAACAATAAACTGTTCGCCGTGAGGTTTTCTTCCTTGAATCACACAAGCAACTGGATCAGGCACTGTTGACACACGCGCACACGTACGCACGCACACCCACACACGTACACGTACGCACGCACACCCACACACGTACACACATTCTCTCTCTCTCTCTCTCTCTCTCTCCTCTCTCTCTCTCTCTCTCTCACACACACACACACACACACACACACACACACACACACACGCGCGCGCGCGCGCAGGTGGCTGGTGGAGGTATTCACACGCGCACACACACACACACACACACACACACACACACACACACACACACACACACTCACTATCCACACAGGACCGGTCACTGGAGAATCTCTGGTAGACTGTTTAAGACACCACTATGAGAGAAGCTGTCACCTGTCCGAGTAGAGAGCAACCATTGGAGTGGAGGATGGGGGGAGATGGAAGGGGTGGGGAGGGGGGTTGGTAGCATGCTTTCCATCTTGTTTCACCAGACAGCACCGCACTGACAAGTTTGTTTGCAAGAAAGACCGGTGAGACATAACCAACACATATCCAAGACATAACACACTAGTGATGGAGGTTGATCTCTGGACAATAAGACACTGGAGTCAATGAAGATAAGAATGTTGAAAAGAGCCGGACACTGGAAACGCCAAAGTACAGAAAGCCTCAAAACGTGTCCATGCCACGCTTAGTCGTGACACGGTGAACACTGTCCTGCATTCTGACGAAGATGACACCGTCAGTGACCCACGTGTTGTCAATTTGTTTTTTCCTCTTTCTGTCCCGAGCGATAGCGGCGATCTCTGCCCTGGTCTTGGTCAGGTCGTCGTTCAGGTAGACCCGTGGCTTGACCGATGCTGACTGGGTGGAGGGCCACTGGACTTTAGGGAGAGCCCGCCTGATATCCACCTGTGCCAGTTTCTTCTTTTGTGTCATCAGGAGCTTCTTGTGACGATAGGAGACCATCTTCACCAGGATGGGACGGGCGGCTCCGCTGGGTGATTTAGGACCTACACGATGCGATTGTTAATCATCTGGTCGTCGATCACGACATCGATTGACCGAGCAACAGTCTTAACGATCGCATCGGTGTTCTCATCAGCGGATTCCGGAATCCCACTTAATCGTAGACAATTGCGTCGACTGTATTGTTCCAGTTCGTCCACCTTATCTTTGAGGGTAGTGATTTCCTTATCTCTGGCAGTCAGTTGTTCCTTAAGGGTATTGATCTTTTTTAAAACATCGGTGAACTGAGCGGCCACAACCCGTGAAATCATTTCTATAATCTCCGGTTCGCATAACAGTGACTGGAGTTCTGTCTTCAAATCAGGACCTGTCGCCATAGTAGGTATTGTTTGACTATCAAAAAACTGCTCTGTGTCTGCGACAGTACTTGACAGAAATTCTGGATTGATGATAGTGGCGTCAAGATCACTGTCACTAGCACTGTCTTCCTTTAGTCTCTTCTCTTCCTTGTCATCACAGATCGGGAGAAACAGCTGTGCGTTTAGTTGACATGTTGACCGCCGTGCATGTTGAATGAGGTACGAACCCGTTCCACCAGTTACAGAGATATCAACACACACTCCCTACACAGCAAAGCCGCATCTACACTGCCGCACAGCACACCGTGGAATGTACACGAATAGCACGTGCAGAAAGCAGGTTAAAGTGACACCTGTTTCATGTCGACGACGCCCAAGATCGAAATGAAATATGAAAATAATGGGGAAAGTTAATATGTCACTCAGGTAAATACGACCCTACCGTGCCATCACAATCAGAAGCACATATAACATCCACCGAACAACGGAAAAGACCAATGACAGTCCACAAACCACATAGTTTTGAAAAAAATCTTCGGACACAACACTCAAGTTGTCATGCAGCAGCCATTACGCTCACTTCTTCACAAATGCAATCTCATTTAAAAAAACAAATTGATTCGACAGTTTTGAGATCTGCATATTGACGATTTTCTATTTTTACTTCCCCAGATATTTTACTATTACCTGGGCCTGAATTTGGCCATTGCTTTTAACTTCTTGAATATCGAGTGCGACCCTTGTTGCCAAATTTGCTCCAGGGCCAACAGTCTGAGTCGCACTGTTTTATGTTATTTTATTTTACTTTTTAACATGCGCGCTGGTGACCTCGTTTTTGAGTGAACCAGTATTTTAGGAAGAAGAAGAAGAAGAAATGAACTAACACCATTGTCCCCACCGTCAGTTGAACTAACACCATTGTCCCCACCGTCAGTTGAACTAACACCATTGTCCCCACCGTCAAATGAACTAACACCATTGCCCCCACCGTCAGTTGAACTAACACCATTGTCCCACCGTCAAATGAACTAACACCATTGCCCCCACCGTCAGTTGAACTA
The DNA here is from genome assembly GCA_018398815.1 of Conus ventricosus. Lineage (NCBI taxonomy): Eukaryota > Metazoa > Mollusca > Gastropoda > Neogastropoda > Conidae > Conus > Conus ventricosus. Next base: position 52,932,839 of record CM031612.1, read on the forward strand.
ACACCATTGTCCCCACCGTCAAATGAACTAACACCATTGCCCCCACCGTCAAATGAACTAACACCATTGCCCCACCGTCAAATGAACTAACACCATTGTCCCCACCGTCAAATGAGCTAACACCATTGCCCCACCGTCAAATGAACTAACACCATTGTCCCCACCGTCAACTGAACTAACACCATTGTCCCCGCCGTCAAATGAACTAACACCATTGTCCCCACCGTCAGTTGAACTAACACCATTGTCCCCACCGTCAAATGAACCAACACCATTGTCCTCACCGTCAAGTGAACTAACACCATTGTCCCCACCGTCAAATGAACTAACACCACACTGAGTGCGCCCACGCCTCGGCTTCTTGGTTTTCTTTCCAGACAGGACAGGAACAAACCAGGAGACAATGAAAATGAATCCATTGTATGCGGGGAAGGTGAGGGTGGGAGTTGGGGGGGGGGGGTGGGGGGGGGGGGGGGGGGGGGGGGGGGGGCAAACAGACCCGCTGGCGATCAGTTTGTGTCCACCTCATATTGTTCGTGTGGATGGGGGAGGGGCGGTTTGGGCAGGGAAGGAAAAGGGGGTGGGGAGCATAAGAGGGAGGAGGGGGCGGGGAGGCGTTCAGTGTGTGAATGCGTGCGTCCATGTGTGTTTGAGCTGCAGGTCGCGCGTGTGTGTGTGTGCGTGCGCGCGCGCGTGCGCACAAATGCACGAAATATAGTTTGGGCGTTGACTGTCTAAAAACATTGAGACAATGAAAATTAAAAAAAACAGTGACAGATGAGCGGAGACCATACCAAGGCGAACAAACGAACAAAGGCAAGAAAAAAAAGAAAAATCACAAAGGAAGTGAAAAAGTTCAAACCAATTAACCCACCTTTATCTCTCTCTCTCTCTCTCTCTCTCTTAGTTCAAGCAGATTAAGGCCACCAGAAAACGGTGACACACAGACCGACGGAAACAAGAAGAAGAAGTAAGTAAGAAAGAACGAAAGAAGGAAGAGAGAGAGAGAGGAGAAGTAAGTAAGAAAAAGGAAAGAAAGAAGAAGACGAAGAGAGAGAGAGGAGGAATCCCCGTTTGCCCCCTGTCTGCTCATTTACCAGAAGATTTAAGGTGCTGTCGCACGGGGATTTAACGGCCGACAGACGGCTGGAAAACGCGCTGCTTACGGCAGCCGAATGTGACACCGATCATGTTGCAATTAAAACTTCACGTGAGTCGAACATCACAGACTGGTGGGGTATCCATGTCCTTACTAGGAGGGACGGGAGGGGGGGGGAGGAATGAGATAGAGGGGGAAAGGGGAGGGCGGGCACCGGAAAAGGCGGGGGAGGCAGGGGGGAAGAAGGGGTGTATACTGAGGGTAAATGCTAAAAGGAAACGGTCTCTTTCTTTCTGTCTCTTTCCTAACACTCGCCGCATTCACCTCATATTATTGTTACAACTGTTGTTGTTGTTAAAAGTAGTCGTGGTATTGATACTAGCAGCAGTAGTAGTAGCAGTGGTAGTAATAGTGTTTATGGTTGTAAAATTATTGTTGTTGTCGTCATCGTCGTCACCATCATCGTCATCGCGACCATCATCATTATCATATTGTTATTGTTACTGCTGTTGTTGTTAATGTTATCAATGATATCATCATCGTCGTGATCATCACCATCATCATCATTATTATTATTATCATGATCATTGCTGTTGTTATTGTCATCATCATCCCCATCATCATCATCATCATACGTATTATTATTACTTCTTCTTCCTAAAATACTGGTTCACTCAAAAACGAGTAGGTCACCAGCGCGCATGTTAAAAAGTAAAAAAAATAACATAAAATAGTGCGACTCAGACTGTTGGCCCCTGGAGCAAATTTGGCAACAAGGGGTCGCACTCGATATTCAAGAAGTTAAAAGCAATGGCCAAATTCAGGCCCAGTTAACAGTAAAATATCTGGGGAAGTAAAAAATAGAAAAACATCAATATGCAGATCTCAAACTGTTGTATCAATTTGTTTTTTAAAAGAGATTGCATTTGTGGCAATCTTGATGGCACCCGGCAGTGAGTTCCACAGCCGTACAGAACTGGGATAAAAAGAATGTAAGTGGCTGTCAATATTTGATGCAGGTATGGTATAACACTGACCGCCACTCCTGGTGCTACTTTTATTCAATACTAGTTGTTCCATTGGAATATCAATTACTTTAGCTCTGCCTTTGAAAAAGGTGTTAAGTTTAATAAAAAGCTCTTCTCTCTTCTAAGGGTTTCCATTCTAATTTCCTCATGTTCTTCCTAGTATTCCCCTTTTCTCTGATGTGGTTCCCTGTTACGAACCGTGCTGCTCTCTTCTGAATCTTTTCAAGGTTATCAATGTCCTTTAGATGGTAAGGATCCCAAACGAGCAACCATATTCCAGTACTGGTCTAACCAGTGTTTTGTAGCAGTCGTCTTTAACCTTTTGGGGCAGTCATTGATATTCCTGTGTAAGAAAGCTAAGATGTTATTTGCTTTCTTACATACTAAATTGTAATGTTCTTTCCATTTGAGACGACTATCTATAATCACGCCTAAATATTTTGCAGCATTAGTTTCTTTAAGAATAGTATTATGGATAGAATAATCTGATCTAATTAGTGAGCGTTTGTTACATATACGCAACACTTGGCACTTTTGAGGATGAAATTCCATTTTCCAAGTTCTTTCCCACTCTTGTAAAGCGTTTAGATCTTCTTGTAGAATGCGTGTATCATTCTTGCTTCTAATTGTTCTATATACTAAACTGTCATCTGCAAAAAGCCTTATAGTAGTTCCAGGAGAGAGATTTCTACTTATGTCATTTATATAAATTAAGAAAAACAATGTTATTGTTATCATCATTATTACTATTATGATTACCATTACTATTATCATTATTTTCTAGTGCTATTATTTTTACTGTTTATACTATTATCATGATTATCGTCATTATTTTTACTATTACTAGATTACTATTTTCATTATTATTATCAATAGTTGTTGTAGTATCACTCTTGTTGGGTGGATGGAGGTGGTGGTGGTGGTGGTGGTGGTGTTCTTGTTATTGTCGCTGTCGCTATTGCTGTTGTTGTTACTCTTGTTGTTATCATTATTGGTGGTGGTGGAGGTATGTTCTCGTTGTTACTGTCGCTGCTGCTGTTGTTACTGTTGTGGTTCTTATCATTGTCATCATAATCATGATTCGATTATCCCATGACGGTAGGTCTTAGAGGGAGTGGGAAGGGAGAAGGGGGTGAAGGGTGGGGACAGTCAGGGCTCTCTGTTACCCTTCTGTTCCAAGTCATGTGCCAGGGATTGGGGTGGTGTCACCAGTCCCTGTGTTTCCATTGTCCACCCAGGATGTCTTCGGTCTGCCTGCTTTTTCCACGTCCACCCTCCTCCTCTGTATCCTGCAGAAAGGGCATTGGACATGACTCATGGTGACAAATGTGTCTCTGTATCCTGCAGCAAGGGCATTGGACATGGACTCATGGTGACAAATGTGTCTCTGTATCCTGCAGAAAGGGCATTGGACATGGAGGCATGGTGACAATTGTCTCTGTATCCTGCAGAAAGGGCATTGGACATGGAGGCATGATGACAAATGTGTCTCTGTGTCCTGCAGCAAGGGCATTGGACATGGAGGCATGGTGACAATTGTCTCTGTATCCTGCAGAAAGGGCATTGACATGGAGGCATGATGACAAATGTGTCTCTGTGCCCCTGCAGCAAGGGCATTGGAAAATGGAGGCATGATGACAATTGTGTCTCTGTATCCTGCAGCAAGGGCATTGGACATGGACTCATGGTGACAAATGTGTCTGTATCCTGCAGCAAGGGCATTGGACATGGACTCATGGTGACAAATGTGTCTCTGTATCCTGCAGAAAGGGCATTGGACATGGAGGCATGGTGACAATGTGTCTCTGTATCCTGCAGAAAGGGCATTGGACATGGAGGCATGGTGACAAATGTGTCTCTGTGTCCTGCAGAAAGGGCATTGGACATGGACTCATGGTGACAAATGTGTCTCTGTATCCTGCAGAAAGGGCATTGGACATGGAGGCATGGTGACAAATGTGTCTCTGTATCCTGCAGAAAGGGCATTGGACATGGAGGCATGGTGACAAATGTGTCTCTGTATCCTGTAGAAAAGGGCATTGGACATGGACTCATGGTGACAATGTGTCTCTGTATCCTGCAAAAGGGCATTGGACATGGACTCATGGTGACAAATGTGTGTCTGTATCCTGCAGAAAGGGCATTGGACATGGACTCATGGTGACAATTGTGTCTCTGTATCCTGCAGAAAGGGCATTGGACATGGAGGCGTGGTGACAATTGTGTCTCTGTATCCTGCAGAAAGGGCATTGGACATGGAGGCATGGTGACAATTGTGTCTCTGTATCCTGCAGAAAGGGCATTGGACATGGACTCGTGGTGACAAATGTGTCTCACGCCAGGCAAGCCCCTATCACCTATCCCGAGTTTTGAAGACCTTTGGGGCGCCACAGACGACTTTGCAACAAGCTTCCTCCATTCGTCCCGGTTCTCATGCGCTCTTAGCCAGGTGCTGAGTGTGAGGCCAGTTCATTCACTGATGCTGTCTTCCCATCTCTTTGTCTGTCTTCTCTCCTTCTGCCCCCTCGCATTGTTCTTTGTAGAATTGTTTTGGCGAGTCCTGTTGATCTTGATACATAACCATACAATCTCGTTTTACTTCTTTTCACTGTGGACGACAGGTCAACGTAATAATCCAATGGCTTGCCTTACTCTGGTCCCGGACATCCAAAGTTTGTATGGTCTTTGCATGAGATGCCCAGGATCTTGCTGAAGCATCTCATCTCTTCTGTCTGAATCCTTCTCTCAAGTTCAGCTGTTAGTGTCCACGTCTCACAGGCATAGAGAAATATGGCAGTGACCAGGGAGCGCATCAGTCTGATCTTGGAACTGATGGTGATGTGTCTGTCATTCCAGATGATAGAGAAATATGACAATGACCAGGGAGCGCATCAGTCTGATCTTGGAACTGATTGTGATGTTTCTAACATTCAAGATGGGTCTCGGTCTGACTACCGCTGCTGCCGTTTGGCGCAACTCTGGAGAGCACTTCAGGTTTTGATCCCTCATCGGAAACGATTGCCCCGAGGTACCTGAAGCTCTGAACTGTCTCTCGTAAACGCGAGCAAACAAAATACTTGACTCCAACATTTCTTCAAGGTTAGATAAACGAAAAAGGACAGACAAAGTAGAACTCGTGCAAATAGAAAAGAGCTACCACAGATGTATTTTTTTTCCAACAACAAAATTCTGATATAATATTTGAATATTAAATGACTGTTTAAAGTATACCCATGCACACTTATTTATCAAGGGGCTGGCATACAAACTGTTATCTTTTGCTAATTAAAAAGTAACCACTTTTCTTATTTTTTTTGAGCGTTATGAAGTTTTTCGTGCCTGATTAATCGTTGCATTTGATGACGCTCTGGTCTTTTGCACATAAACTCTATTTCATTTTGTAATGTTTGAAACTAACTTAAAAAAAGCTGCTTTAGGTAACGTTAATGAAAATATGTTGGCTAGCATACCCTTCCTCTCTCTCTCTCTCTCTCTCTCTCTCTCTTTCTCTCTCTCTCTCTCTCTCTCTCTCTTTCTCTCACACACACACGCACGCACGCACGCACACACACGCACGTGCGCGCACACACACACACACACACACACACGCACACACGTTTTCAACGGTTTTTCTTCTCGAAAGAACAACCCTATTGTCTCCTCTTCAGCCTCGGTTTCCATTCCTAGCCTTTTTGCACTCCGCTCGAAGAGATAATTAGCTGTCTGATCGTACTTCGTTTTCATTGTCTTGAATGTTGTTTGTCTTGCCTGAAGAAGACCAAAAAGGTCGAAATGCATTGCGTTTGTTTTGTAATTAGTTTATTCCTACGTCTGGCGATAAAGTAATTCGTTCTTGTTCTTGTTTCAATTTCCGCCTGTTGTCACCCCACTTCGAAACCTTTTCTTGTCAAGTCAGTTTTTGAGAGAGAGAGAGGAGGGACAGACGGACAGACAGAGAATGTTGCTTATAGCCCAGCCGACCATTTAAACTGAGCTGACTGTAGGCGGAAACTGAAACAAACTTAAAAGAAATTTCACTGAACGAAAGAGACGAACGAATTACAAGACGAACAAGAGTTTTTTGCTTGCTTGCTTGTTTGTTTGTTTTTTTGTATTTTTTTTCTTTTACGTTTCTTTCCTTTTCAAGATTTCTAACCTTACGCTTGATTTACCCGGTCTTGCGTAACTGTGACCATTTTTGTATTTCCTTGATTCATTTCATCTCGATTCAAGCAAAAAAAAAAAAAAAAAAAAAAGATGCAAAGCATATAAACGTACTCCCAGGTTATCGTGAATACGCGTGAGATATTCCATAAAGAGGGCCAGAGGGCAGGGATAAAGACCGTTTTGGGCCGTTATAGCCGTTAGTAACGGCTATTCTGGTAAACATCGGCCATCATCTGTGACCCATAATGAACATACCTACAAATTTTCAGAAAGATCAGCCAAGTACTTTCTGAGATATTCCATAAAGAAGAAAAACCGTTATGGGCCGTTAGTAACGGTAAAATAAAACATCGGGCATCATCCGTGACCCATAATGAACATACATACAAATGGTCAGAAAGATCGGCCCAGAAGTTTTGTCTGGAGCGAGTGGAACACATTTTGACCACGGACAGACAGACACACACGCACACACACACACACACACACACACACACACACACACACACACACACACAGAGCATTTCTTCGTTCCCATTCTAAAGTACTCCCTGTTCTATAAGAACTGGGAGTACAAAAACAAGAACAAAAAAGGGGGAAAAAAGGCTTATAAAGCAGGGAAGGACTAACACAGTGAAACGCTTGAGAAGATGTACTATTTTTGTCCGTCGCTTTTCCTTGTCCAGGTCGTAAAAGACCTCATTGTCCAAGTATGTTGAGTGTTGTCACTTCGTTCCGCTCACCTGACAGTCACGTAGACCTCTGTCCACATCGCTGGTGTGTGTGCGTGCGTGTGTGTGCGCGTGTGCGTGTGTGTGGTTATTCACAAGTACATTTCTTTGACAGTTGTCTCATCTTACTTGCTATAATTCCAATTTTTGTCTTCGAATGTTTCTTCCAAAATAATATGACAAAGTACGTTCAACGTTTAATCTTTGTGATTTGATATAGGTCATCGGGGAGGGGAGGGGTGTGGTCAAACAGTCCGTGCATTTGCCTATGGAGCTGATGGTCGTACGTTCGAACCACGCGTGAGATCGGGTTTTGTTTTTGGTTGGTTGGTTTTCTTGAAAACCCTCTCTATCCAACCGGCAGTAGATGGTGTGGCGGATACAAATTAGAGAAGGTTATAGGCAGCGGGAGCAGTGGAATGGGCTGCGCCCTCCATCATACCGCACCCTAGACACAGTGAACCCCTGATAGCTAATGCCTCTGTGGCCAGTAGGCATGGGACTTTCACCTTAAGATAAAATAGGTGAGTGTATGTATGTATGGGTGGGTGGATAGACGGGTAGACAGACAGATAGATAGATTTATAGATAGATAGATGTATTGATTGATTGATTGAGAGGATGCGGAAGGAAGTCGAGCAAGGAAAGAAAAGAAAGAAGAAAGGCAGGAAAGGGAAAGACAAGGCAGGAAAGGGAAGGACAAGGCAGGAAAAGGAAGGACAATGCAGGAAAAGGAAGGACAATGCAGGAAAGGGAAGGACAAGGCAGGAAAGGCAAGGACAAGGCAGGAAAGGCAAGGACAAGGCAGGAAAGGCAAGGACAAGGCAGGAAAGGGAAGGACAAGGCAGGAAAAGGAAGGACAATGCAGGAAAAGGAAGGACAATGCAGGAAAGGGAAGGACAAGGCAGGAAAGGCAAGGACAAGGCAGGAAAGGCAAGGACAAGGCAGGAAAGGGAAGGACAAGGCAGGAAAAGGAAGGACAAGGCAGGAAAGGGAAAGACAAGGCAGGAAAGGGAAGGACAAGGCAGGAAAGGGAAGGACAAGGCAGGAAAAGGAAGGACAAGGCAGGAAAGGGACGGACAAGGCAGGAAAGGGAAGACAAGGCAGGAAAGGGAAGGACAAAGCAGGAAAGGGAAGGACAAAGCAGGAAAGGGAAGGACAGGGAAGGACAAGCAGTAAAAGGAAGGACAAGAAAACAAAGGTAGAACAAGACGGTGAAAAAGAATGACAATGCAAGACAGGGTAGGACAAAGAAGTAAAAGACAGGATCACGCGTGAAAACGAATGACAGGGTAGGAAAGATGGGACAAAGCAGGGAAGATATGAAAAGACAAGAAAAACGTGGGAAGAAAAACAGAAAAAAAAAAGTAGGACAAGAAAGGAAATCGCATGGAACGTCGGGACAACGTAAGGAAAAGCAACATAAGCATGACGAGACGAGAAGGCGCAGTGGAAAGTCGGATGAAACCCAAAAAAAAAGGTCAGAAAAGCCTGCCTTAAGTTAACGTACTTCGTGCATACGACCAAGTATGTGCATCAGAGACGGCGCCCAGCTATGCACTGCATGTGTTGACAGCAACAAGCGAAAGGATAAATTGAAAGAACTTCACACACACACACACACACACACACAGAGGGGAGGAGAGAGAGAGAGAGTAATTGGGATGGATGGAAGGTGGCGGATGGGAGATGAGAGGTGTGAGTGTTGAGGGGGAAGGGGGGGGGGGGGGCGAGAGAGTGTCGTTCGCGGAGTCGGTGTTACATAAATTCCCGTTCTAATGCTAGCTTGACGTGCGCGCTTTGTGGGAGCTGACGCTAGACGGGCAATTTACGAGGAAGCCAACAGAGAGTTCCTGGGGGAGCGAGGTCAAAACCCACAGATCCCGTTACCAACAACCCTCGGCACAGTTTTCCTTCATCATTGCGTTCCTGTGTTGACAAACACAGAGAATGCAGGACCTACAGAAACAACACACGTACGCATGCACGCACGCACGCATGCACGCACGCACACACACACACCACGCACGCACACGTACACACACACACACACACACACCGTAAACGCACACGCACATCCCGCACGTACGCGCGCACGCACGCACGCACACACACACATATGTGCACACACACGCGCGCGCGCGCGCACACACGCACGCACACACATGCACACACGTGCGCGCACGCATAGAGAGAGAGAGGGGGGGGGGAGAGAGATGCGTGCGGAGAGGGCAGAACGAAGTGATGGGAGGCTGGAAGGAAAGTAGAAATGAGTGGCTGAAGGGCGTGAGGATGGCTAGGAGAAGGGGTAAACGTGGGGGGGGGGGGGGGGGGGGGGGGGCAAGTGAACATTATGTGCGTTTGGGTTGACAAAATTCTTTCCTTTCCATGTTGCCACGCACATGCTGGGTATTGTTCCTGCGTTTCCATCACCCGTCGAACGCGGGCAGGGATGACTTCCTACTCTTTCGCTAAGAAATGTAAATGGGCACCGTTGAGCAGTCGCTCTTCACTGCTGAAAATCCGTCATCAGAAGATCGAAACATAATTCCGGACACTCTTCTAATTGACATTGCGAAGACTTTTGTGAGGCTGACCAAAAGAGAGAGAGAGAGAGAGAGAGGGGGGGGGGGGGGCAGACCACCATCAACCGCACGTGCAACATGTGACGTCGCCACTCGTGTGTTCCTGGGACCCGCAGGCCAATCTCGGTCATATCCCCCACCCCACCACCGCCACCAGAGCCATACCACCATCAGTCGTTCAACAACCCAAGTCAATGAGCGCCTCGAGCAGTGTCCCCATATAGACCTACTGCCACAGGTGAAGAGGTAGTAAGGAGACCTCCGAGAGGAGAGAGTGAGAGACGGACAGGCAGGGAGACAGACGGATAGACAGGGACACAGACAGAAAGAGAGGGGGACAGACAGACACAGACAGAGGCAAAGAGAAACAGAGATTGACAGAAAGCGAACGAGACGGAAAGACAGAACTCAAAAGAGACAGGAAGAGGGAGAGAGAGACAGGGAGGAGTGGGAGTGTCAGGAAAAAGTGTGAAAGAGAGAGACAGAGGAAGAAAATGAGAGAGAGAAGTGGCTGTCATGGACAAGTAAAGGAAGGGATTAGGTCTCGCCAGTGTGTCCAAGCCAGCCAGTCACTACTGGTCAAAAACATTGACCCGTCCAGAGACCTCGGAGATGGTGTGGCCACACGCCACAATTAGGATGTTTAACTAAAACATTATATAATTCATGTAAGCGTTTCGAGCCCGCGTTTAATGTTAAACTGATAATTGGTCAAAAGAACAGCTCCCCGCCAATTATTTCCCTTGTTTGTGGGGATTTTCACGGATGAAATCACAAACAAGCTTTAAAATCATGAACTTCCCCTTGGCTGACATCACATGTAAGTACCATTCCTTTGATGTTAATCTGTCTACTTGGAACCACCTGGCTTGTACCTTGATGGCCATATGAAAGAAAACGAGGAGCATCAACCGTCAGACACAATAGTCTAAACACAGCAGACATGGGGACGGGGCGGGGAGGTTGGGGGGGGGGGGGGTGTATGAATAGCTCCGTTGGTAGAGCACCGAACTCGTAATCCTAGTGATCCCGGGGTTCCGGGTTCGAATCTCTGCCGAGCTGTTTTAGCACAGGCGGATTCTTCCCTCGGAATTAATTTTGGTTCTGACTCCATTTCTCGAAAAGCCCGTCGAATGAGACAATAAACCGAGATTCCATATGTAAAGGCGCGCATAACATCTTGCATATCCGTGAAATCCCATCACCAACATTCGGAAGAGAAAGCCAGTTTGGCCGTTGGCTTGGACGACACGTATACACACAGCATGCATCTCCTGTTGATAACAATGGAAAGAATAATAAAGGTGTCTTCGTAGTCTCTGTAGCGATCGACTGTAGTTCGACGGACACTCAACATTTGGGTGGGAAAGGCTCGGTGACACGTTTTGTATATATGCGAATCTTCAAGACTGTGTTTGACTACTAATTCCTGATAAAGTAGTATGTATGTAGTAGCATGTATGGGGTGTGTTGAGAAGTGCGTATGGGGTGTGTATGGAGAAGTGAGTACGTGGTGTGTATGGAGAAATATGTATGGGGTGTGTATGCAGATGTATGTATGGAATGTCTTTGCAGAAGTATGTATGGGGTGTGTATGCAGAAGTATGTATGGGGTGTTGTCACGGACGGACAGCCCTCCATCCTGCTTTTAATGTAGTTTGTCAGTTTATTACCATTTTTTTTTATGTGTGTGTAAAAGAGGGATGGGCAGCTGTGTGCTGTCAACTTTTCAGGGAGAAAAGTCTACCCGTCCGTGCGGTTTGCGTGCATCCTTTTGCACCGCATGAACATTGCTTTTTGTGAGATACCCGTATAGTTGTGAAAACCCGTGGAGAGCTCACTGAGTCATTGGAAGTTATTCCCCTTGGATCGGCAGCTGGCGTTTGGGAAAATTCTTATGTTCACTCGGATTGGAGCCACGAGTGGAGAGACCACGTTCTCTTTGGCGAGGCATTTCATAACCCGTGACGAAGGCCACTTGTCTGCCTGACGGTGGTAGTCTCAGGGTGACAGAGGAATCCCTATTCCTGCCCACCAAGTCTTCAACTTGACCCTCTTCGCTGGGGGTGACCAGCTGTCAGCCATCCCATGGTGAAGGGCTGTGGTGCGTCGGCTCGAGTTCGGACAGTCTTTCGCGAGATCGTTGCGGCACAGTTCATCGTGGTAC
>CM031612.1:52951575-52961575 GCA_018398815.1 Conus ventricosus
CATTTTTTCCCTATCCCCCCTTTCTGATAGTCGTCCTTCTCCCTATTTGGAATGAATATTTTCCCATTTTTTAAAAAATTTGCTTTTTTTGGGTTTACTTTTTTCCCATGATGTTGATTTATTGTAGTTTGTGCCTGCCTGTCCCTCTCCTCCCTCTTCCATCCTCACATCCTTGATACGTGGACCTTGACCGCGACAGGTGTGTATCAGAAGTGTGTATGGGGTGTGTAAGAAGTATGTAGGGGGCGTGTATAGAGAAGTATGTACGAGATGTAAATGGGGAAATATGTATGGGTCTGTATGGAGTAGTATGTATGGGGTGTGTGTGAGAAGTATGTATGGGGTGTGTATGGAGTAGTGTATATGGGGTGTGTGTGGAGAAGTATGTATGGGGTGTGTATGGAGTAGTATATATGGGGTGTGTGTGAGAGTATGTATGGGGTGTGTATGGAGTAGTATTATGGGGTGTGTGTGGAGAAGTATGTATGGGGTGTGTATGAAGTAGATATATGGGTGTGTGTGGAGGAGTGTGTATGGAGTAGTATGTATGGGGTGTGTATGGATAGTATGTATGGGGTGTGTATGGAGAAGTATATATGGGGTATGTATGGGGTGGTGTGGAGAAGTATGTATGGGGTGTGTATGGAGTAGTATGTATGGGGTGTGTGTAAGTATGTATGGGTGTGTGTGGAGTAGTATGTATGGGGTGTGTGTGGAGTATGTATGGGTGTGTGTGGAAAGTATGTATGGGGTGTGTGTGGAGAAGTATGTATGGGGCGTGTATGGAGTAGTATATATGGGGCGTGTAAGAAGTAACATACTTCAGTTGTGTATGGATAGTATGTATGGGATGTGTGTGAGTATGTATGGGGTGTGTATGGAGTAGTATATATGGGGCGTGTAAGAAGTCACATACTTGAGTTGTGTATGGATAGTATGTAGGGATGTGTGTGGAGAAGTATGTATGGGGTGTGCATGCAGAAGTATGTATGTGGGTGTGTATGCAGAAGTATGTATGGAATGTGTATGTATGGAATGTGTATGCAGAAGTATGTATGGGGTGTATATTGAAAATTATGTGTGGTGTGTTGATGGAGAAGTTGTATGGGTGTGTATGGAGCAGTATGTATGAGGTATATACGGAGAAGTATGTGTGGGGTGTGTGGGACAATTATGTATGGGGTGTATATAGAGAGGTATGATGTGTGTGAAGTATGTACGGGTGTGTATGGAGAAATATGCACGGGGTGTGTAATGGAGTAGTATATACGGGTGTGCATGGGAAATATATACAAATATGGTTTGTTTGGAGAAGTATGTATAGGTTTTGTTTGGAGATATGTATGTGCGTGTATAGAGGAGTATATTACGGGTTTGTAAGGGGAAGTATGCATTGGATGTGCATAGAAAAGTACGTATGAGTGTGTATGGAGAATCATGCACAGGGAATGCATGGAGAGGTATAAAATGGTTTGTATGGAAAAGTATGGAAAAGTACCTATAGGGCATTTATGGAGGACTATATGTAGAGTTTGAATTGGAGACGTATGTGTAGGTGTGTAGAAGTATGTAATAAGGGTGTACGCAGAATGTGTGTGTGTGTGTGTGAGGGAGGTGCACGGAGAAGTGTGTATTGAGAAGTATATATGAAGTGTTCATAGAGCCGAATAACACTACTGAGAAAAGGGGCTGGGGGGGGGGGGGGGGGGGGGGGGGGGGGGGGATGGCGGCGGTGAGATGGAGGTTGAGGAGAGGGTGGAGTGGACATGAGAGATAATTCGGCAAAAAAACAAATACCACTTGTGACGGGTACTCGGGACCAGAAACCCTTTCTACAAGACAGCCCAACGCGGTCTGTGGAAAGGACATCATGTGGTCCCATGCAACGACCGATCAGAAAGTGGTGGAGGCACAGAGCTCATCCACAGCATTCAGTCCGACTAACATGAAAACCCGACTCCGACAGTATGCCCTTAACCCTTTCACCGCCAGACTTTGTTTTGCATAAATCCCCATCACCAGCCATTGTTCAGAAAATCTATTTCATACCAGCATGTGTGAAATGCGGCGTAAGGGTTAATGATGGGATGCACAAAAAAGTAATTACTAATGATAGTGACGACAGCAAAACAACAACAACAATAATGATAAACAAAGAAGAAGAAAGAGAAATGAATCGCGAAATCTCCAAGCAACATCTCTTTCAACATGCATTCAGGTTTAATGTCAACGCCCTCATAGGTGATATGGAAGGCAATAGATTTCCCGGAGAGAATAGGGTTGAGTATGTGCGTGCATGCGCGCGCACGTGTGTGTGTGCGCGCGCGCGCGCGCGCGCGTGTGTGTGTGTGTGTGGTGTGTGTGTGTGTGTGTGTGTGTGCGTTCTCGTAACTATATCTAGCAGCATCGCTAAATATTATTGCAACATTAAGGTGCAGGTCAAAGGGGACACAACTCTGTAATGCCTATTCAAGTACAGTGTTATTTCCCTTGGAAAGTCTGGAAATGCGTTCCTTTTACATCAATTTCCGTTCATTCGGTCTTATAGTATTTTTTTTCTGCTGCAATCCTTGCTTTTCACCTATTTTTTCCCCCGATTTTTTAAGTAGTTTAGCTAATTTGGAGATCCCCGCACTCATTTTCTTAAAGCGAGTGTACCATTGTTTACGGGTGAGATTCTGAGAAAACCGAAAAATAGTCCTACTTTCACCCCTATATTAGGTACCCTTCACCCTGCCATTTGATCAGTTCGATGTAGTGTGTCAGATTGAAAAAAATGGATGAAAAATGTACTGGGTCTGTTTTTTTTTTTTTCCCAAACAGATTTGCAGTGTCATTTATGTGGGTGGTTCCTTCATACGATCTTATCCTCTCTTTGAACAAAATAAAAAAGGGCTTTTTTATTCGAAGTTTTAACCTGCAAACGTATACGTTTTTCCCTTCGAAATTTTTTTTTTTTTCTTTTTAATGTTAAGTCGGGAATAATGTTTCTGCATTAACTTTACATGTAGCCATATGTCCACAATCAATATCTAAATTTCGTTTTCCCATCTCTTTTTTATTGCTTAGTTTACTTTACTTTGATAATATACCAATCGTCCCAAATAAATATTATACAGACAAAGTGAACATACTTGGGGGTGAAAGACACTTGAAAGTTTTTGTATCTAAAAACTTGCGGAAGTAAAACGAGTGAGGGGGTGAGGGTTAGGGTGCGCTTAAACAATTTTTTTCAATGGATATCTTTCTTCTAAAACCTCAATAAGGAGGAAGTTACAAATCATGATTGATCTTTTTTTTTTTAACGAAAGATGGACCTTCGTTTTCTAAATCATCACAATAAAATTCCCAAAAGTTTACTTTGTTAAGTTAATTACCTAAGAAAAACTGTAGTAATAAACAATAATTTATAATAAAAAAAACAACAACAAAAAAAACGTCATGTCAGCTTTTTCACACAGATTCCCTCATCCGCTCTCCTAGACATTTGTGTCCCTATCCCCTTCATTCATTCTCTACAAATTTCCACAATACATGTTTTTTTGAAAGAAAAAAAAAGGAAAAAAAAGAAACGTGGCACAGCATTCTGAATTAATGCAAAGCAGTCTTTTTGGCGACATACGATGTACACCCTTTCCCTCCCCCCTTCCTCCATCCCCCCTTTCTCCTCCCCAAACACTCTCATTGTTTAAAGGCCGGCAATGTATATTTCTTAAAGTTTAGCAAACGAAATGAATCGTCAAATATTCATTTATGGGACATTAATGGAAGGTACGGGCTATGCATTTATGATAACAAATATGGTGTTTTTCCCGGATTGGCTGGAAGACACCATTTTAGATCGCTTCATTTAAAAAATAATAATAAAATTAAAAAAAAAAAGTATCGGGGTTTCCTTAGGGGAAGACGTCCCTTTTGTTGATGTTGGTGGTGTTGGGCCCGGGCCAGTTTTTTTTCCCTTCTGACTTTTTTCTTCCTATGGGGGAGGGGAGGAGGGGGAAAAAGGGGCGGTAGGAGGGGCAGAAGCGTATTTCTCCGACCAAATGAAAGAAGCTAGATTAGCGACCACACATTTTGTCTCTGAGGCTAACGAAACGAGAAAAATGGTGGCTGAACACAATGCATAAAACAGCTCTCTGTTCTGGACCAGACATCCTTCTGTTGCTGATTGCCTCAAAGACTGAAGACGACTGTTTCCTGCACGGTTGTGTCGCCGTGACGTCTACAACTCGGTGATCGCCTACCGATTCCCTGCCAACTGGAAAACCAACACGATCCCGTGGTTATCACCATTCGTTTAGGAATTGACGGGATGCGCCCATCGCAGGCGTGATACATGGTTAATCTATAGAGAGAAAGAGAAGAGATGGGAAAATTAAAAAAAAAAAAAAAAACATTAAACGAACTCGTCGCTGATTCAGCTCCTTTGGTTTGAAAACCCATTTCCTCTGCAATATAATGCAGCCTCAGGAAAATGTGTCTTTTGGGGTTTCCCGGGGGTCGGAAAGGAGGCCTAATGCCTAATCTTTTCTAAGTGTGTCGTCCCGAATTTCCTCTATGGGGGAAGATGACGTCATTGAGCCAAAGACAGGCAGTGGGCTATGCTTCTTGACACTTTCACACCTCGATTATGTTTGGTGATGTTGCTTGCCAAGTGGGGTTTCCCTCGCAAACGTGGAGCGAACTGAAACGCGCAGTACAGAAAGGAGCGAACTGTCGCGACAATTAGCACAAAACGTTTAATTGCATAACTCTGACAGAAAGTTAATCAAGAATTTGCTTAGAACATGTAAGATCTGTTCTTGTTTACCTTATAAAAGCCATATGAAAACGCGACAAAACAAAATGATAGAAGTAGAAATCGACAATTGAGCTTTTTCCCTCCCGCTAGTTAGCCACAATGACATCGGGTTTTAATGTCGAAAAAAAAAAGTTCTTAAATGATTCGTGATTAATTTGATGCCCGATTTGTGCCGAAAAACTTTTTGTAATAGTTAGTGGCGGCGCTTCCCGTTATGCATAGCAACACCGGTCAATCAACGATCTTAACGCCCGGTTCATTAGGAGGCAATCTCTACTTGTGGCAGAAATTGTTTAAGAGCGCAAGAGAGTTGCATCCCTTCCGTGGGCTTTCGTTCTTCATTGATCTGACACATGACCCTACAGTTGCAGGGAGATAAAATAAAACAAAACAAAAAAAAACAAAAACAAACAAACAAAGAAAAAAAAATCAGTAGTAACCTCTGTCAATTAGAATACGAACAGTGCACAGAATACTGACAAGTGACTTATTTGTAATGGTTCGTGGAAAGAATTTTTCGGGGGTACTTTATCACAAAAGATGTGTATACGTGAGCAAAAAATAAATAGATAAAACAAACAATAAAATAATAATAATAATAATAATCAGTAGAGGGGAAGAACAAATGCAAGCTCGCACTGATTTTCCCTTTGGCGTTACAACAATTACTCGCCCCAAGATTTAGAAGGGGGGGGGGGGGGGGGGGGGGGGGGGGATATAGAAAAACGCGAACAAACCAATAAGGGGAAAAATGAAATGAGGGAGGAACAGTAAACCCAAAACACAAGTTGGGTAACTCTTTTCTCCCACGATGAAACAAATGCACGCTCATAATGTTCCTTTCTTACTGTTTCATCGTGGGAGCAAAGTTTACACTTTCTTTACAGTCCCCCCTTCCTACTCTTTTTCCTTTTTCCCTTTTCTATCTTCCCGTTTCTCTCTCTGTTTCTGTCTGTCCTGTCAGTCTGTCCCGCCGTCTGTCTCTCCCTCCCTCCCCTAACTCATTGTCTGTCTGTCTGGTCGTCTCTCTCCTCTCCCCTCTCCCCTCTCTCTCTCTCTGTGGGCTCTTTTTTAAAACCCCCCCCCCCCCCCCCCCCCCCCCCCCCCCCCCCCCCCCCCTCTTTCAGATTTTACATCCTCAGCTTAAAACTAGTTTCTTGTCAGTTAGCCAGTATGGGTGGCATAAAAGCTGCCTCAGGGTGTAGTGTGCCTGTGGTTTATCAGTTTCTTCCTACTTGCCGGCTAAGATATCGGGCCGATATCTGGATGGTCGAGAGCCTGACTGAACTGTAGGAGGCCCCAAGTGCAATTTGCTCCAAAACACTAGCCTGAAAGCGTGACTTCCCGGGTAGGAAAGGTGAATGGTGAACGTAAAACCCCCCCGACCTTAATAGTCGCACAGCGCGAACAATGGCTTTTTGCCACAAGGTACCGGACAAAACTACTGTTCGAGAATGGTGTAGGAACAATGTGCCAGCTTAGTTGCGGTGGTTGTACCTTTCCCACATGATACCGTGGAGAGAAAAAAAAATAGTAAAGTCTCGTTTCATCAGTCAAAGAGAGAGAGGGACAGAGAAAGAGAGATAGAGAAGAGAGAGGGAGGGTGGGAGGGAGGAGAGAGGGGGTTGAAGGACAGAGAGAGACACACACACACACACGAAAGAGAGAGAGGGGGGGGGGACGGAGGGGGTGGGGAAGAGGGGGAAGGGACAGAGATAGAGACGCATAGGCCCTACACACGAGAGAGAGAAAGAGAGAGAGAGAGAGCACAAGTTTATTTTGCCTGCCATTCGGTTGAACGGTCTGCTGTGTGTAGTTTTATACGTGCACACTCTACGTGTGTGTGTGTGTGTGTGTGTGTGTGTGTGTGCGTGCGTGCGTGCGTGCGTGCGTGCGTGCGTGTGTACTGCATGACTGATTTGTAACCCAGTTGCAATTCATATAGGCGGGCCCTTGATTCTGAGATTTCCCATTTCCTGAGTATCAACTTTGACAGGTAAAGTGGCGGATCGCTGTTCTTATAAGAACAGCGATCCGCCACTTTAATCCTCTCAAAATGCGTCTGTCATTTGGCTTCTCAGTGTGTAAACGTGTTCATAATTGTACTCCATAAAATGGCATTGAGAGGGCAGGGATGGGGAAGGGTCGTATCTGTTTCTTATCAACGTAGTAGGAAAATTTGTGTGGATATTTGCACAATCTTTGAAAAGAAACATCCGGTTTCTCTCCGGAAAAAAGTCCCGGAACTCAAACATCGATTGTTAGTGGTGAACGGCAAATTGCCACACACCGTTTCCCACCAATCCTTGACGAGCACACAAAAGTCACAAAGGCTTATTATATTCAGCGTCGAGCAGACGACAGGCAGTTCTCGGGACGCGCGCGACCTGTTGGAGTGTATTTCTTGTTTTGAGACTGGAACTGTTATTGCAGCATAGGGTTCTGTTCGTTACTGTCAAAACCAGGACAGGTATATTGTTTTACAACATTCCCAGCCAAGCAGACCGGCCCAGATTAATAATCGATGGCAAATCCAGGTGAGACGGTCTTTTCTGTAAGGCTTTTGGCGTGTAGTTTCCATACACTTTCAGTTTGTAGGCTAATTAGTCTTTCGTAGCAGGTTTTTGTGTTTACTTTTTTTTCCCCTTGAAATTTCTCTCATTTTAATTAGATAATATGGAAGTTGATATATGTACGCTTAAAGACTGCGCGGATAGTTTAAACTCATAAGAGGCATATCCATGCCCATCTCCATGCATGGCATGCATATATTTTCTAAACCTACTGGAAAAAAAAAATTGAACACCGTGAAAGGTATTGTGCACCCATAGAGAGCAATCAACAGAGCATAAATTGTTATAATCGGCTTTTCTTCTGTGTGTGTGTGTGTGTGTGTGTGTGTGTTGTGCGCGCGCGCGCGCTTGTGTGTGTGTGTGCGCGCGCGCGTGCGAGTGGGTATATGTGTGTATGTGTCCGCGCGCGTGCGCGTGCACGCATATGTACATGCGTATGTGCGTATTTTTACTACTTCGCTCATAAGAAATACATTACATTTCAGTGATACTAAGAAAACTGCGAGTGCTAACGTACAGAGGCTACTCCAATCAAAGAATGCTTCGAATGGAATGATTCTGTCACGTACCCACTCAGGAATTTATGAACACTGATTTTTTTTTTTTTTAAGTGAGTTTTCGGCCACTTGTCTTTTCACAGTATTTCTATCCTGTTCTTATTATACTGGCTTTAACAGATTGTGACGAGAAGCCATTTATTGAATTTCCTCTATGGTAATGAGAACACAGTTAGCAGTATACTATTTCTGATTGATATGGTGGGCATACCAGTACTACCAGTGCCTGGTTTACAATCAGTCTTGTCCAAGGGACGAGAGCCGATTGAAGTCAGAGCCAGCATAATGCAGTCAGTGAAGAGTAGTTCAACTCTCTCTCTCTCTCTCTCTCTCTCTCTCTCTGTCTCTGTCTCTCCTCTTCTCTTCTCTCTCTCTCTCTCTCTCTCTCTCTCTCTCTCTGTGTCTCTCCTCACCCCAACCCACCCATTCCTTTCCTCCACCTCTCTCTCGCCCCTTTCATCTGTCTCTTTCCCTTTAAGCTGATTAACCTGCATACAGATTATTCAGCAAGCACGCAACAATGTGCATGTCGCAGTTATCAACCCATCAGCTGCAGTGCATTGTGCTTGATCTTTTTTTTTTTCAGATTGGCATAATAACTATAGTTTCGTATCTACTATTAAGATTGAGGGGAATGGCTGTGAAACGGCGTAGAAATCATCGCCCATTTGTGTGCGCTATGCATGCCTTTGGCGAAAACGCATTAAACGAGATTCTCTCTCTCTCTCTCTCTCTCTCTCTCACTCTCACACACACACACACACACACACACACACACACACACTTAAATTGCTGCTACAAACAGGCCTGGCCTAGTAAACTCTATGGTTGTAATATATATTCTACTTGTCGTTGTTTTAAGTCATTGTTGCAACCAGATGAATACCGTCGACATTACAGTAAATTAGAACTCGCACTGGCTTTTTTCAAATGTAGACGGGTCGATGCGATAGAAGCACTTACAAAAGGTACACAGGAAAGTCTTATTCCTGCCCCCCTCTCTCCCCCCCCCCCCCCCCCCCCCCCCCACCCCACCCCTTTTTTTAAAAATACTTTTACAAGAAAAAGTACGTCATCAGTTTCTGTTACTATGTACAGTGTATCCATTGTGACTAGTGACCTTCATTTTTCTTAAGAACGTAGACGAATATACGCATTTGAAAATAATGTTACAAAGCGAAAGCAGATTTTGGACTCGTTACGTAGCAATGTTTATTGATCAGATTTTGTGGAAGAGTGAAGAAGAGACAATACGTTAAACTCTGATTATGTAATGTTTTTGTCTTCTATTAAAAGAAATGGTAAAATGAAGTATCTGCTTAGAGAATACCATAAAATTGTATCCTAAATTGCTCACCCTACCATAGGGTATTTCTTTGCAGATTCTCAATTGTTTCTTTTATGCGTGTTCTTTTTTTTTCATTTATTTATTTGATAAATTGTATGTTTCGTAGGTCCTGCATGTACTCCCTTTGCTTACAGACCCGTTGCTTTGCAGCAGAACATTTTCTGAGTTTTGATATCTCTCTCTCTCTCTCTCTCTCTCTCTCTCTCTCTCTCTCCTCTCTCTCTCTCTCTCTCTCTCTCCGTGTGTGTGTGTGTGTGTGTGTTCTCGTAATAACGGAAGAATTGTCAACCGGTTCTAAACGCTTTCCTTAGTATTTGCTCCACTTCAAAGAATATCTCACTTATATTCACCAGTTCCCGTTATTACCTTACCTACATCGGTTTCAGTGGAGGTACACAGACCTGCTATGTGGCGTGTGACCGCCGGGTTGTTTGCGACTGTTATCAGGCCGCCTCCATGCCCCAGTTTCCGCCTGAACATTACACAGCGCTGTTTTCTGCCTCGTACAGACGCGCGTCAGCTGCCCCAATACAAGGCGTGCTATGGCCTTGCCCAACAGCAGTTGCGTGCTATCGCTGGGGCCCCCAAATGTCCGGGCTTTGTTACTGATAGCATCGTTGATGAGATTGATATAGACAGATAGACAGATAGATAGATAGATAGATGGACGGACGGACGGACGGACGGGCAGACAGACAGACAGACAGACAGATAGAGCATG
>CM031612.1:52966575-52991575 GCA_018398815.1 Conus ventricosus
TATTTTATTTTATTGTGAAGAACTGAAGTGTACTATGTGTGTATCCCTCAAATTTTGCCAAAGGTCTAATCTGCCGTTTATAGAAAAGAAGTTTGAAAATATATGTGGATAATAACATTCTGCTCAGAGAGAGAGAGGTGTCATTGTGCATATTCTGTCGCAGCTGTTTATAGGTCTCAACTGACGATGCATGCCATGCAGTGTGTGCTTGCCTATAAAAAAAAAAATATTAAAAAAAAAAAAAGAATCCACTCCCCCATTTCGTAAACGTTCCCGAAATAATCGTCTTCTTCAATGTGAATATTGTGCCCCTCTGAACGTTTAGGGGAATTGTCAAGTTTGAAGGAAGATTTTATTCTGCGGCAAGAATTTCAAACCGGAATATTTTTAATGGGTGAGGGAGAGAGAGAGAGAGAGAGAGAGAGAGGGAGTGATTGTGGACGAGTAGCAGAGGTAGGTGCAGAGTGTTACGGACCCGGACCCAGCAAATAGCAGGCTTTGAAAGAAAACATAAGCGGAAGCCAAACAAGGTGGTGAAATAACGCGTGCACGGACCATTGAACTGATGTGTGGCAAGGACAATAATGGAGATGAGTATCACATGCCGTGTTATTTCAGGTAGCCCAACAGTACGTCATGACACAGACCTCTCTCTCTCTCTCTCTCTCTCTCTCTCTCTCTCTCTCTGCTTTGTTTCTCCACATTGCTACGCTCTCCTCTTTCTTCTCTTCTCTGGTATTCGGCCAAGAAATTATTACAGACGTTTGAATCGGGACAAACGCAACCCGATAGGTAAATGGTAGCCTCTGAGCTGCTTGTACCAGTATGGCCTATCACTTCTCGGTTGTTCAAGGGACAGCAATCACTGAACACCTGGTGGAAAAGCCAAGAAGCGGTTCATTAGCGATGCGATTCAGTCCAGTTCAATCGACGTTGTCTACTGCACAGCCGACTGCGAGGGCTCATAGCAGGGCCGTCATGTCGTCAAGAATCGATTCCACACACGTGGAGAACTCACAACAAACATGTTCAAAGACAACCGTCTCTTTCTCGTGAACAAGCGGTTACGACTACAACAAACGCGTCCAAAAGCTAGGTGTACTTAAAAGATGATGACGGTCTTCAGCGGACACTCCTGGTAAATGTCAAGAGGTGGGAGATTAGAACAGGGAACAAAGAACGCAGGGAAAAGTAGAAATCAAAGCGGTAAACAAATAAATATAAGCTTTGGGACAGGTTATCCTGTGTTGCCGTGCCACCTCGTGTCATTATTGACAGTGGGCTCATCTCGTCTTAAACAAAAAGTTCACCTTTCACACGCACGCACGCGCGCGCGCGCGCTTACACACACGCACGCACACATACACGCACGCACACATACACGCACGCACACAACGCACAACGCACACACACACACACACACACACACACACACACACACACACACACACACACACACACACAGGGAAGTGCTTTACATTTTCCCCTTAGTTATTTCTTTGTACGTTTCCAACATTCAATTCACCACTGTTTGGACCTCCCGGGATCGACTTGGCTATAAACAAACACACTGGGCTGTGAATAGCATACTGTGCTGTGAACAACGTGTATTGGGACATAAAGAACACTGGGCTAAAACAACACACTGGGTTATGAACAACGCATAAGCAGTGCCTTGGGACATGAGCAATATGCTCAGCTATAAACCACATACTGGTTTATGTACAACACGTAAGCAATGTACTGAGACATAAACAACATACTGAGCTATGAACAACACACTGCTTTATGAACAACACATAAGCAATATACTGAGACACAGCACTGGGCAATAGCAACACACTGCTTTATGAACAACACAAGCAATGTACTGAGACATGAACAACATGCTGGGCAATAATAACACACTGGCTTATGAACACACATAGGCAATATACTGAGACAGAAACAACGCACAGTGCTATAAACAACACACTGGGTTATGAACAACACATAGGCAAGGCACTGGGACATAAACAACATGCTGGACTATAAACAACACACTGGGTTATGAACAACACATAAACAATGCACTGGGACATAAACAACACAGTGAGCTATAAACAACACACTGGGTATGAACAACACATAAGCAATGCACTGGGACATAAACAACACAGTGAGCTATAAACAACACACTGGGTATGAACAACACATAAGCAATGCACTGGGACATAAACAACACAGTGAGCTATAAACAACACACTGGGTATGAACAACATATAAGCAATGCACTGGGACATAAACAACACAGTGAGCTATAAACAACACACTGGGTATGAACAACACATAAGCAATGCACTGGGACATAAACAACACAGTGAGCTATAAACAACACACTGGGTATGAACAACACATAGGCAAGGCACTGGGACATAACACACAGGACTGTAAACAACACACTGGGTTATGAACAACACATAGGCAAGGCACTAGGACATAAACAACACACAGGACTGTAAACAACACACTGGGTTTTGAACAACACATAGGCAAGGCACTGGGACATAACACACAGGACTGTAAACAACACACTGGGTTTTGAACAACACATAGGCAAGGCACTAGGACATAAAACAACACACAGGACTGTAAACAACACATTGGGTTTTGAACAACACATAGGCAAGGCACTAGGACATAAACAACACACAGGACGTAAACAACACACTGGGTTTTGAACAACACATAGGCAAGGCACTGGGACATACCACACAGGACTGTAAACAACACACTGGGTTTTGAAACACATAGGCAAGGCACTAGGACATAAACAACACACAGGACTGTAAACAACACACTGGGTTATGAACAACACATAGGCAAGGCACTGTGACGTAAACAACACACTGGGGTATAAACAACACATTGGGCTTTAAACAATCTGCTTGGCTGTGAACAATATACTGTGCTATGAACAATTTACGGGCTATAAACAACATGCTGAGCTATAAAACAGCTCACAGAGCTATAAACAACATACTAGGCTATAAACAACATACTGGGCTATAAACAACACACAGGGCTATAAACAACATACTGGGCTATAAACAACACACAGGGCTATAAACAACATACTGGGCTATAAACAACACACAGGGCTATAAACAACATACTGGGCTATAAACAACATACTGGGCTATAAACAACATACAGGGCTATAAACAACATACTGGGCTATAAAACAACATACTGGGATATAAACAACATTCTGGGCTATAAACAGCACACAGGGCTATAAACAACATACTGGGCTATAAACAGCACACAGGGCTATAAACAACATACTGGGCTATAAACAACACACAGGGCTATAAACAACATACTGGGTTATAAACAGCACACAGGGCTATAAACAACATACTGGGCTATAAACAACATACTGGGCTATAAACAGCACACAGGGCTATAAACAACATACTGGGCTATAAACAGCACACAGGGCTACAAACAGCACACAGGGCTATAATCAACATTCTGGGCTATAAACAGCACACAGGGCTATAAACAACATACTGGGCTATAAAACAATATACTGGGCTATAAACAACATACTGGGCTATAAACAACATACTGGGCTATAAACAGCACACAGGGCTATAAACAACATACTGGGCTATAAACAACATACTGGGCTATAAACAACATACTGGGCTATAAACAGCACACAGGGCTATAAACAACATACTGGGCTATAAACAACATACTGGGCTGTAAACAGCACACAGGGCTATAAACAACATAGTGGGCTATAAACAACATCACACAGGGCTATAAACAACATACTGGGCTATAAACAACATACTGGGCTATAAACAGCACACAGGGCTATAAATAACACACAGAGCTATAAACAACACACAGGGCTATAAACAGCATACAGGGCTATAATCACCATACAGGGCTATAAACAACATACTGGGCTATAAACAACATACTGGGGGGCTATAAACAACATACTGGGCTATAAACAGCATACTGGGCTATGAACAACATTCTGGGCTATAAACAACATACTGGCTATAAACAACATTCTGGGCTATGAACAACATACTGGACTATAAACAACATACTGGACTATAAACAGCACACATATCTATAAACAACATACTGGACTATAAACAACATACTGGGCTATAAACAACACAGAATTATAAACAACATGCTGGGCTATAAACAACATACTGGGCTATAAACAACACACATAGCTATAAACAACATACTGGGCTATAAACAACATACTGGGCTATAAACAACATATTGACTATAAACAGCACACAGAATTATAAACAACATACTGGCTATAAACAACATACCGCGCTATAAAACAACATAGTGGGCTATAAACAGCACACAGAACTATAAACCACATGCTGGGCTATAAATAGCATACTGGACTATAAACATCATGCTGGGCTGTAAACAACACACACGCCTTTATACAACACTTTGGGCTGTAAACAGCATACGGGGCTATAGACTACATGACATGGTCTTGGGGAAGAGTTGGGTTTGATGACAGCATTTGATCACGCCAAAATGTCTCTTCGCTAATCCAGTGATACCAGTCACCGCCAAGGAATTTCTGCAATGTGCAAACTATTTGTGTGGAAAGTTGCACACCTGTTTGCGCTCTCTCTCTCTCTCTCTCTCTCTCTCTCTCTCTCTCTCTCTCTCTCTCTCTCTCTTGTGTGTGTGTGTGTCTGTGCTGTAGTGTGCTGCTTTTGCTTTTTGCTGTCGTGTAGGTTTGCCAATATATTGAATGCTGATGACGCAAAACTGACATTGTTATGTGTGAAAATAATGAAGGCTACAGATGGATTTGTCCAGTTAATTGCTTGTTTGAGTCACACACAAAAAAAGAAAAAAGAAAAGAAGAAGAGCCAGGCGCCATAAACAAGGGTACATATTTGAACAGGTCTCAGCAAAGTTGAGACTTCTGTTTAATGGGCTCAAAGCCGTGACACTGGGTCGCATCAGATGCTTTTATGCTTAGCTCGCGAGACTGAGAATGATTTTTTCCCTCTTCTTAATGGTTAATATTAGTTGTATTCACATTTACATACAATAGCGTTATCTTTGTATTTCTGATCTTACCGATGACCGCATGAGTATTAGAATGCTAAGGAAACATAATGGAGAAGAGTTGTTTAAGCGTGCAGAACTCTCTCTCTGTCTCTCTCTCTCTCTCTCTCTCTCTCTCCTCTCTCTCTCTCTCTCTCTCTCTCTCTCTCTCTCTCTCTCTCTGTGTTAAATTTTAAATGTACTCAGTTTTCAGATCATTGATGTCGTTGTTGCTGGCTTTATGTTGATCATTGTTATCATTATTATAATACATGAATTAGCATTGGTAATATTGACTGTTGTTTTCGTAATCTCTTGCTCTTATACGGATGGCGTGAACTATTAGGTAGTAACTGTACCCATGCATTCTGAAAATTCTGGGGTTGTAATTCTTTTTTCTCACTCTCTTGTGTGTGCTTCTCTATTTGTTTGTGTGTTTGTTTTGTGTCCACATTGTGACAGTGGTAGTGATAATAACAGTTATAGTAATAGTAGAAGCAGTAGAAGTAGTGGCAGAATTATTATTGTTGTTACTGTTATTGCCATCCTTGTACTTCCTTTTAGGTTTTATTATCACCATGTTGATATTACAACAATAGGCAGATAGTCACATTTACGACTTGCAAAATGCTTATTGGATGAAAAAAGAGAAGGGGGGGGGGTTTACTGTACGTCCTTTGTTTCCATTGTTTTGAATGTTGTTTGTCCTGCCCGAAGAAGACCCGGTAAGTTGAAACGCGTTGATCTATTTATAATTTGTTTGTTCTTTCGTTTGACGGTTCAGAAATTCTTTTCTTTTTAAGTCAATGTGATGTTCTATTAAAACTATTAAGAGTTATTCAATGGGCAAAAAATTGAAAGCTGTAGACATCTGTAATATGCCAGTGGTATCGAATCAATGCGGAATGCTGTCACTTGCTGTCGGTAATCAAGCTTCGCAAAATTCTGTAGTGATTTCATCTGTGAAAGACATTACATCTTTAGCTTCAAGCGGCTATGTTTCTTTGTTTGTTTGTTGGTGGGTTTTTTTGTGTTTTGTTTTTTTGTTGTTGTTTTGTTTTTTTTGGGGGGGAGGGGGGGGGGGTCGGTCTCATTTTCCAGCCACCTTAATAGCATTGCTCCCATGTCGCTCATTCCGACCCCTGCCCACAGCGTGGCCAGTCATGCAGCAAGACTGCGTGACAGGGCTGTAATGTTTGCTTACTTTCATGATATATCCTGGCGTCAACCAGGCCCAAGACCTGCAGTGTTGGTCAGCAAATTTGAGCAACACTCTCAGGGACGCATCCGTTAAGTGGATGAAACTATTATGTGTGGTCCCAGTCCTCCCAACCGACCGACCCCATTGCAAGCTCAACTCCGGGCAGTGCCGGACGGAGCAGAAATTTTTCACAAATGGAATTGATGGCGACAGTGGGAATCGAAACCACGTCCCCCCAGCCAGAAGTCCGTGAACGCTAATCGCTTCACCACGGCAGCTGGCGAATTTTTTTAAATCTGTTTTCATATTAATGTTTTCCTCCCAAATCCCTCTTTCAAATCATTGTTGTGGATTTTGACCGAATAAACAATTTTCTTCACAGAAATTTCAAACTAATGTGCGGTTGCGTGTTATTCCGAAAATGTTTCGAATTGAATGCATCTGCCAGGCGTGTTGTTTGGCCAGATTCAAAAAATGAAAATCAAGAACGTATTAAACATCTCATTTTGCGCTGTACTTCCACTGTTGTCGAGGCACAGTTTGATTCAGCACTTGCAGTCTTCCAGCCGAGATGACAGGAAACAACCAATTTATCAGCACTGCTCACTCATATGAGGACTTCCGAAGTCCGGCATGACAAGCTTATATTAAACTGACTGAGGGTTATACGAGAATGTACAATACAGTATGATAAAATAAGATAAATCTTAATTTCCAATAAGATGTACCTGCTTTTTCTTCTTCTATCCAGAGTGAAAAAGCGACAGCGGCGGACAGACACAGATGTAGATAGATAGATAGATAGATAGATAGATAGATAGATAAAAACAGTCAAAGTAGATGAAAATCCAAACAAACAAGATTAAAATATCCCAAATCTTCGGCTTTATTTGCCTTCGTCACGGGGTACAGACTGTGACAGTAAAAAGCTCGCATTGTCCACCCTCAGATCCTGAACACGAATCACGAATGTATACAGTAGGGAAAAGGCACCTGAATTAAAATGTTTTAACTTTAAAATAAAAAATAGAGACAGAGAGTTTCCTAGCGCCTTTGATTCCAGAAGAATTTTTTTTACGATCCTGGGCTGTTTTTTTTTTTTTTTTTTTGCAGGATACTTAAATACTTGTCACTGATGTCATTGTAAAGTTATCACCGTCTTCAAGTTCTCGTCGTATCATAGATGTGAGCAAACGGTAGTTGCGCCAGAATGGTTCTCTCTCGAATTTGGTATACTGATGAAGCGACACTGATTATACACAGATCATTGTCGCCGCATCATTGATAATCTTCGTCACATGTTAGTGGCAGATGTGTTAATATTAGCAAAGACGGTGTCTTTTTTTTTTTTTGCCAATATAATATGACCTTTAGAATGAACAGTTGAGTAGCATAATAGCTGTTGCTGCGCAATGTCATCCTTGTCACTGTGGCGGTGGCTGCAACAGTTGTAGTCGAAGCTGTAGAAGTAACGGTAATTGTGCGTGTATTACCATTCCCATCAGTTTGACTGGCTTTGTCGGCTAGAGCGGTGGCCAGTCGGGAGATTGGACTTGGAGATCTGTGGTACAAACGAGTAAATTCAATGACCACAGGTCTGTCTGTCTGTCTGTCTGTCTGTCTGGACTTGGAGATCTGTGGTACAAACGAGTAAATTCAATGACCACAGGTCTCTCTCTCTCTCTCTCTCTCTCTCTCTCTCTCTCTCTCTCTCTCTCTCTCTGTGTGTGTGTGTGTGTGTGTGTGTGTGTGCTTTTCTTGTTATTCTCTTTCTTCTTGTTTCTTGTTCTTTCTCTCCTTCTTGTTCTGTTTCTTCTTTTTCGTCTTCTGCTTCTTCCTCTTCTTCTTTTTCTTCTTCTTTGTCGTCGTCGTCTTCGTCGTCATCTCCTTTTCTTTCCTTTTTTTTTTTTTTTTTTTTTTTTTTTTAGTATTGGTTCATGTTTAATTGTTTTTAAACAATTGGAAAAGAACATCCCCACCCCCATCCCCATTTATACCGCCCCTGTCTGTATACATTCCCTTTCTCTTCCCTTCCAACGTAACCACCATAAAGAAGGTATACACACCTCCAATGTTGAAAACGGGCTGAAGAATCCGACTACACACACACACACACGCACGCACGCACGCACTTATGCACGCACACACACGAGCTTGTTTTTCATGTTTTTTTCCAGCTTCTGTGTAGAAAGTTAAAACCATTTTCTTCTGAATCGGTGCTGTTTAGGATGAAAACAAACAAACAAACAAACAACAACAAAAAGAAAGGGGAAAAAAACATGAAAAGGCCACAACTATTGTACGCTTCTGGAGCTCATAAATTTTTGCGTCGTAGCACGTGCTCTGAGCTTGTGCGCAGGTGGCGTCTCGATACTGCGCAGGTGGCGTCTCGATACTTGCGCATGCGTAAATCTTGGTGTCTTCAATGTGACTGGACAGTAATGATGACTGGCGCCGCAGAAAGAAACATGTCCACTCTGTGTAAATTGAATTCTTTGGGCCATGGTGTGTGTGTGTGTGTGTGTGTGTGTGTGTGTGTGTGTGTGCGTGCGTGCGCGTGCGTGCGCGTGCGTGTGCGCGCGTGTGTGTGTGCGTGCGTGCGTCGTGCGTGCGCACGTGTGTGTTTGCGCGTGCGCGCGCGCATGTGTATGTGAACGTCCACTCTCCATAAATCGAATCCTTTTGGCGATGAAGACGACATGAACGTGACAAAAAATAAGGGAAGAAAATGTGTCATATCTCTCTGTCTGTCTGTCTCAGCCTCCCTCCATCCCTCCCTTTGTGTGTGTGTGTGTGTGTGTGTGTGTGTGCGTGTGTGTGTGTGTGTGAGCGCCTGCGTGCACCTCTCTTTTCTCCCATCCCCTCCATCTCTGTGCGCACGTCTCTCTCTCTCTCTCTCTCTCTCTCCTCTCTCTCTCTCTCTCTCTCTCTCTCCTCTCTCTGTGAGTGTGTATGAGCGCGTGCGTGCGCCTCTTTTTTCCCCATCCCCTCCATCTCTGTGCGCACATGAGTGTGTGTGTGTGCGTGTGCGCGCGCGTGTGTGTGCGTGCGTGTGTGTGTGTGTGTGTGTGTGCTTCTTTGTCCTCTTTTCCCCTCTGCACCCAGTTAGGTCGTGGTATGAAAGAAATAATTTGTGTCGGGGATATTTTCTCTGTATTCTTCTGGACATTGCTTGATCATTGTTAAATGCGTTCGTGCTTATTTCTTTCAACTGATTATCTTTTCTTATTTCATTCGTTGAGCTTCTTTCCAACCATAGATTGTCTTTCTCTTACCCGTGGCGACACAGCCGTTGTCAAATAAAGAATATGGGAATAGATGAATATCGTTAAAAGATCAACGCAGATAGTAACATCTGTCGAAAAAAAAAATTTTTTAATCATCCTCGTCTTTACACATCAACAATTATCTTGTCTTGCACAACAATTACCCTTGCTTTCACATGTCAACAATTACCCTTGCTTTCACATGTCAACAATTACCCTTGCCTTCACCTGCCAACAATTACCCTTGCCTTCACCTAACAAGGTTACTAACGGCTATAACGGCCCATAATGGTTTTTTTTTTTTTATAGAATGTCTCCGAAAGTACTTGGCCGATCTTTCTGAAAATTTGTAGGTATGTTCATTATGGGTCACGGATGATGCCCAACGTTTTAGTTTACCGTTATAACCGTTACTAACGGCTATAACGGCCCATAACGGTTTTTCTTTTTTATGGAATATCTCAGAACGTACGTGGCCGATCTTTCTGAAAATTTGTAGGTATGTTCATTATGGGTCACGGATGATGCCCGATGTTTTAGTTTACCGTTAGAGCCGTTACTAACGGTTATAACGGCCCCTAACGGTTTTTCTTCTTCATGGAATATCTCACATAAAAGGTCACACACGATGGCCGATGTTTACCAGAATAGCCATTACTAACGGTTGCACCAGCCCAAGACGGTTTTTCCTCTTTATGGAATATCTCACGCGTATTCAGGATAAACTGGGAGTGCGTTTATATGCTTTGCATCTTGTTTTGTTCTCAGCAGCAGTTACGCTGTTTTTCTCTTTCTATCATTTGTCATAGTTGTTGTTTATGGTAATGCCATAGTTGTCGTTTTCAGTTACTGTTGCTTGTGTTATTGATTGTCATGACTGCCAACACCCAGGTGACAGCTCAGCCCGTCAGAGAGACAGGTACTCCCCCAGACACCAGCTGCTCTCTCATCGTGTCCATCCTGTCCATTTTCTTCTGTGTGGGCGCCTGGCCCTTCGCCGTGGTGGCCATCATCTTCAACAGGAAGGTCAGTCTCAGTGTCAGTGTGGTTGCGACGTACGATCAAAGGTGCTGTGCTGACAGCTCGTGTTGAAGCGAATAGAGTGGACCCTGTCCGTAGTGAAGCCCCAGGCACCGTGTAAAGTTTGCTCTGTAGACAGAGTCTTTATGTGATAAAAAGCTAGTATGGACAATGGTCTTTTTTTTTCATTCCGTGGAGGAAATGTTTATTTTTGCGAGGTAAATGTCTCTCTCTCTCTCTCTCTCTCTCTCCTCTCTCTCTCTCTCTCTCTCTCTCTCTCGGAGATGCATGCACACGCTTGTGCGTGTGTGCGCGCGCTCGCGGGCGCGTGTGTATGTGTGGTGTGTGTGTGTGTGTGTGTGTGTGTGTGCGTGCGTGCGTGCGCGCGTGTATGGGTGCGTGCTTACGTGTGTGTGTGTGTGTATGTAGTGTGTGTGTGTGTGTGTGTGTGTGTGTGTGTGTGTGTGTGTGTGTGTGTGTGTGTGTGTGCGTGCGTGCGTGCGTGTGTCTGAGCCGTGCACGAGCGCACATGCTTATTTTCGTTTCTTCTTTTTCTTTCTTTTTCCCGAATGTATATTATTCCTAAATTGTGACCTAACCCTTGTTACTAGGTAATATTTATGTTAATCATGTTTCGTCGTTATAAGTTTGTTTATTGTTTCCTTTTCGTGTATCATGTATATGCTTATTTTAATATCGTTTGTTACTGTTTTCGTTCTTGAGGGCATGGTGTAAAAAAGCTCTAAGCTTATCCATTTTACCCTCAATAAAAATATTCGTATTCTCTCTCTCTCTCTCTCTCTCTCTCTCTCTCTCTCTCTCTCTCTCTCTCTCTTATTCCAGAACAAAAAAACTGAACAGAGGTAGCCTTGACTGGGAGATGCATTTGATATGCACCTTACCACATCACTTTATTCAGTACGTTATCTTTCCAGTCGTTATTCATTATGTTACCATCCCACATCATTATTTATTATGTCACCCAACCACATCGTCATTTAATTCGTCATCTTTCTCGATTTGTTATGTTAAATTCCCACATCACTATTCAATACGTTGCCTTGCCACAGTTTTACTTATTACGTTCCTTTATACACAGTATTCGTTGCGTTATCTTTCCACAACCTTGTCCATTATGCAACCTTTCCACATCCGTATTCATCACGTTACTTTCTCGCATCGTTATTTATAAACGTTATCTTCCCACATCGTTATTCATTACAATAACTTTCCACATCGTTACTCATTACACATCTTTATTCTTTACATTACCTTATCACATCGTCATTCGTTACGTTACGTTTTCACATCGCTATTCATTGAGTTACCTTTCCACAACGTTGATCATTACGGTACTTCCCCAGTCGTTATTTATTGCGTTACCTTCCCACATCACCAATCATTGCGCTACTTTCCCACATCATTGTTCGGTGCGTTACTTTCTCGTATCGTTATTCATTGCGCTACGTTCCCCCATCGTTATTCTTTTGTTTTACCTTCCCTCGTCTTTATTGATTACGTTATCCTCCCACATCGTTTTTCATTGCATCACCTGTCCACGCCGTTATTCATTACGTCATCTTCCCTCACCATTCTTTATTACGTCACTTTTCCCATGTCGCTATTCATTTTGTTACCTTTCTCCGTCGTTATTTATTACGTTAGCTTTCCAGACTGTCATTCGTTACGGATACCTTTCCATTTCGTTGCTCATTGTGTTACATTTCGACATTTTCATTAATTACGTTACCTTTTCAAATAGTTATTTATTATGTTACCTTTACCCTTCATTATTCATTACGTGACAGTATCAAATCGTAATTCGTTATGGATATACCTTTCCATATCGTTACTTATTGTGTTACCTTTCCACATTTGCATTAATTACATTCCCTTTCCACGTCGTTATTCATTACATTCCCTTTTCACATCGTTATTCAATACATTTTCATTCAGTGTGTTACTTTTCCACATCTTTATTCATTACATTGTATTACCATGTCTTTATTCATTACATTACCTTTCCATGTCATTATTCAGTTCATTATGCTGCCTTTGCACATCTTTATTTATTACAGTTCCTTTCCACATTGTTATTCGTTGACCCCCCCCCCCCCCCCCTTTTTTTTTTTCTGAATGTCGTTGATTATTTCGTTACCTTTCCGCATGGTTAGGCCTATTCATCACAATATCTTCCCACTCAGTTAGAGGATTAGGTGTATGGTACTCTTTTTGATACCTCACGACATGAGCAGCCATATTCTTCTGTGAACAGATATTAAATAGATATCAGTTAAAGGTAGTTCTGAAGATTACTCTCAAATTGTCTATTCCAAAGTAGTTAGTACGCTTTTCACAGTGGTTCTGTCCCGCATTCTTTTCTCAGTAGCAGATCAGCCCAACTCTTCTTATGCCTCTTTTTCTTTAAAAAGTCCACCTCAAGGGAACTCTGTTCAATACTACTCCAGCAGTTTTCTACCTTGTTACCTGCGGGTCCGTTCAGCGGCACCGTACCTGAAACCTTTAATTACCCGCCTCTTCGTTGCACGTGCCGCCTTTTTCGTGTTCGTCGTCAGTAATTTGACGCTGCAGTGCAACGACTACTTCACACCGTCGCGAAACAACCGAACCGAAGTGTTGATCAGAGGCCTGTTGAGCCAGCGCAGCTTTTGTCAACCTCAGCTGACTTTGAGATTGTAGACTTTTAGTAAATGTTAAACAATGAATGCAACTTCTGCTGCTGGGATAAAACACATGTATGCACTTAACTAACTCCAGATGAATACACTTCAGTTTGTGTACATCTTTTTGTCTCCCTTTTGACGCCAGGGGCGCTTTCTGTACAAATAGCACCTACACCGTCTAGAAGTTCTGTGCCAGTAACTCGACCGCTCTTTTCTGCCGCTCTTTTCGACACTGCCTTTCCCTCTCTCTCTCTCTCTCTCTCTCTCTCTCTCTCTCTCTTATTGTCATCAATTGTTCTTGTGCTTTGGTGGACCAATCTCCGTCTTTGTTCATAATGTTCTCTTTCACGTTTTTTTTTTTTTTTCCTTTTTTTTTCTGGTGACAGTTTGTGACAGCTGTTTTGTTTGAAATCTGGCGAATACGTTGTGAAAGTTGTACATCCTGTCCGGAATGGACTCTAAGTTATATATATATATATATATATATATATATATATATATACTTGTCCGAAGACGACAGGAAACACGGATCAGAAGCGATAGATACACCCGTGCTACCTGAAGAGATCAGCCCGAACTTCGTTCAGAGACGTCATGCGACACTACATTACACTACACTACATTGCACTACACCACACTACACTACACTACACTACACCACACTACAATTCACTGAACTACACTTCAATACACTACACAACACTATACTACACTGCACTACACTACACTATGCTGCATAACACTGCACTACACTTCACTATGCTGCACTACACTACACTGTACTGCACTACACTACACTATACTGCACTACACTACACTATGCTATGCTGCACTGCACTGCACTACACTACACTATACTGCACTGCACTGCACTGCACTACACTACACTTAACAGTTAAACATCGTAACACAACACAGTGCAGAAGACTATTCTTGGTAAGTGAACGAGCCTGGAAATCAAAACCAGACGAAACAAACCAAAACTTCGTTGCTCCTGGTCCATGTCCTGCGTGCCCTGTCCCGGACACGTGCTAATCAAGGCGTGCCTTATCTCTTACTGTTCTTCTTCCTGGCAGGCCAAAGGCCAGGCAGACCTGGGTCAGTACACGACAGCCAAGAACACCCTCCGCACCTGCTTCATCTTCATAGGCGTCACCGTCGTCCTCGGCATCATCGCCTGGGTCATCTTCGCCATTCGCCTCAAGGCTGCCCTCAACTACCTCGACAACCGTCGTCACTACGGCTATTAACTGCGGGAGGCGAGAGGAACTTGAACGCAACGAGGGGAAGAAGTCTGGGGGTTTTGTTGTTGTTGTTGTTTGTCATTACGTTTAACTTTAGGAAAATGAGCAGAGAAGTTAAGTCGTTTTGGTCAACGTTTGGATAATAAAAAGCTTGATGCTAGGAAATTTATGTAGGGAAGAAAGATCTGCCGTTGCGTCTCACGTTAGAAAAATAAGCCGCGGAGCAACTTCGTCGTTGTGGTTGACTTAAGGAAAATATTCTGCTGACAAGCTTGGCCATTACGGTTAATTTTCGAAATTTCGGAAAAGCTTCGACGTCACGGTTAATAGTGGAAAGATGAAACTATGAGGAAGCTTCGTTGTTACAATTAATTATAGGAAGAGAAAATTGTGAGGAAGCTTGGTTAACTTTCGGAAAATAAAACTGTGGAGGAGCTTCGTTGTTGCAGTCAAGCTGTGGAAGATAAAACTGTGGAGAAATTTCGATGTTACGGTTAACTTTAGAAAGATGGAACTGTAGGAAAACTTCGTTCTTACGATGAAAATTAGGAAGATAAAACTGCCGAAAAGCTTCGTCGTTAGAATTAACTTTACGAAAATGAAAATGTAGGGATGCTTCGACGTTAGCCCTAAATGGACTTTTTTTCCTTTAAGAAATTTTTTTTAAGCCGTGGTTACACACATATATTTCTATATTTACTTAAATGTTTATTTTTGTACATATATTTGGGGACCGGAATAATTCATCAGTATCATAAGTGTTAAATCATGTTATTTGTTTTTTTTCTTTGGATGTGTGGTTGAAGTTTTTTTTTTTTTCTTTCTTTCTTTGTCTTTTTTTATGTGCATATGATCAGTCTTGTCAAAAGATGGTAATAACATTTACCGTTAATCATACAATTCGATTCATTTGTAGTTCCCATGTGTGTCCACGGACTTGAATGGACTATGTGTGTGTGTGTGTGTGTGTGTGTGTAAGGGGGGTGGTGATAGCAAGGTGAAAGGGAGATCACCCCCTCCTCCCCATTTTGCATTACACTGGTCACATCGTAGCGATAATGTTAAGTGACGATCTTTATTTGTAAAATGCTTCCCATGATTTGAATCATTAGGTCAGCGGACTTAGAGGTGACAGGACTATCTGGTCGTAATTAGCTTGCACTAAGATACTGGATTGTAAAGAAACAAACAAGCAAACAAACAAAAAACCCGATCGTTCTGCTGCACACCAATGTAGGCCTACTTTCAGTAAGTTATCTCCAGATAAATATATAGATCTAGATATATAGATGTAGGCGTTATACGAAAGTTCTCGTCAATAAAGAGAGGGAAAAGGAAGGGAAAGACAGGAAGAAAGAAAGAAAAAGGTCTAGTGTTACTATATACAGTGGATGCTAAACAAATGTGGGTGGGTGGACAATCTTGGCACACACTGTCCTCCGTAGACAATCGTGAAGACTGCTGTTGCAGAATTCTGCAGAGCGTTCCAAAGAATTGTTCACTAATATAATATTGACAGTACCGAATGCACAAGAACACTACATTTAAAGTAAAGAACGCAGGTGTTACTTTCTGTGAAGGGAAAACAATCCATGTGTGACAATAAAGATTAGACATAAAATGTCTCGGTTTAAGAACTTTTCTAAATGCGTCGACAATGTGCTGAATGTTACTTACACAATAAATTTCATTACGTTTGAAAACGAGAAAAACGGTATCGTCAGAACGGCTGCTGGAGAGGTTGTGCTCCGCAACAGACAAGGCCTTGTACCGCTTATGCTGTTTTGAAAACGGGGGGTTAATGATGCTAGTGGAAGTGTGAACATGACTGCCAATGATTGTTGGACTCTTATATGTTATCACATTCACCGAATATTACATCATCAAGTAGTTTATGAATTTGAGGGGAGACTGTCAAGTTATGAAATGTGGAAATTCGTAGGTAACAGGAAATCAAATTTAACAGCAAATGATTTTTTGGTGACATCAAGTATTATGTCCAGACTTTCATTTTCTCAGTCGTAAAAAATTTGATGTTGAAATCTCTCTCTCTCTCTCTCTCTCTCTCTCTCTCTCTCTCTCTCTCTCTCTCTCTGAACTGTTTTTTTTTTCATTTCCTTTTCTGAGAATTCTTGTTTATTATGGTGTATTGCGGATGCTACCCCTTCAGTATGGACCATGGCCTTAATCAGAATAAATTATTCGTATACGTGTTCTCTCTCTCTCTCTCTCTCTCTCTCTCTCTCTCTCTCTCTCTCTCTCTCTCTCTCTCTCTCTCTCTCTCTCTCTCTCTCTCTCACACACACACACACACACACACACACACACACACACACACACACACACACACACAGTACGAATGATTTATGGTTTTTGTAAGACTTCTTGTTATGGTGTTAAACTGACTCAGATGATGCTGATAAAAGCACAGTTTGTACTAGTAATCTCGGTGAAGATGGGACCATAATACAAGACCCTGCATATGACTTGGGTGAAGAACGAATCAATATTCTCATAGAAAGCCATGAATCCTTTGCACATCTGAAAATGTATCATGCATTATATTTTACGTTGGTGTGTGCATGATGTGATTTTGGTTGTTTTTAGTCTTGGGCGCCTTTGTTTTTGCTGGAAACGTTTTTCATGTGTTGTTTTCAAATCTGTAAACATCTGTTATTCAACTGACTCCGAGGAAATAAAGATTCTGATTTTTTTTTAATGACGGGTTGTGACTATTTTGATGTATGAAATGACCAGACTCGGACATGCATACATGAATGATGTGTATGTGTGCAGACGTGGACGTGCGCACACACACACTCACACACACACACACACACACACACACACACACACACACACACACACACACACACACACGCACACGCGCGCACACACACACACACACACACAGACACACACACACACACACACACACCGTGTGAAAGATACATTTTAGATAATTTCAAAACTGATTAGAGAGAGTGGATGAAAAATGCTGTGCTATAGATATGTATACGAAAGGAAATGTGCGTGCAGTGTCTCATGCTGAATTTAGAACAAAATACAAAACGGCAGCAAATTTTCTGTTCAGTGCAGGACTACTGCTCGTAAGTAAAATGTGATCTTGAAATTAAACATGCAAACAGGCTTAAAAAGTACCATAAGAATGCAATACCCGTGTATTTTTAAAGAACTGTATCGAAAGGAAATCGCAAACTATGTTTACACAAACTATGCATGTTTAAGTGGGCCCTAGTTGTCAAAAAGATGTACAAGAAAACATTTTTCCCCCTCCTGCCGTTACTTTTTTTTTTTTTAATACTTTTTTCCGTTTGTGGGTGTGTACGGTAGGCCTACGTTCCCCATCCATTTTCAATGCACCTCCCATCCCTGCCACCCCACCCCCACTCCCACGTATACA
The DNA here is from genome assembly GCA_018398815.1 of Conus ventricosus. NCBI lineage: Eukaryota > Metazoa > Mollusca > Gastropoda > Neogastropoda > Conidae > Conus > Conus ventricosus. Next base: position 52,984,518 of record CM031612.1, read on the forward strand.
CGGCACCAGGCCACACCCCATCCCACCCCCACCCCCTCCCTCCTGGTGCTTCACTTCCCTTCCCCTCCCCTTTATCCCTCATTCCACTACTCCCACTCTAGTCCCTTCACCCCCCCCCCCCCCTTCCCCCCTTTGCCCTTGTCCTCCTCCCTTTCTCCCTCTCCAACCTCCTATTGCCCGCCCCCTCATCTCCCCTAACCCCACCCCCGCCTCCCTCCCTCTCTCTTCTCTACCACACACACACACACACACACACACACGAAAACACGCACACGGAGCGATTGATAATATGCATTGCATCAAAGTTATTTTTAGTCGTGTATCTTTCCAGCCGCGTACTCCACCACCCACCAGCGGCCTCACTGCGTGCTTACTGCGAGTCAAAAGCAGTAGATCTAGTAAGCCGCCATCAGTAGGTAACCAACAGTTGTAGCCGGACTCGTCAGATAGGTTTTCAGAAGAATATACAGCTACTTCCAAAATGGGCGTGACTGAGTTGAAGACTTCTTTCAAGCTTTACGACTGATGTTACTGTGATGGCCATGGCTACGGATGCTAACAGGAAGATTTCGTAGGAGGAGTGAGCACTGCCTGACTCTCTCAGACCCACCGACTCGGCTTTGGTTGCGTGAGTTTGGCTCGGATTCATCTCGAGCGAAGTGTGTGTATTGTAAGCTATTGCCGAGGGAATGGGCTTGGTGTGTGTGTGTGTGTGTGTGTGTGTGTGTGTGTCCCCTCAACAGTTCAATTCTTTGCTGTACATTTTTAACATATCATTTCAGAGTCCATAGAAAGGTATACAAAGATTCGTATCCATAGGCATGTGTATGTGTGTGTGTGTGTGAGCGAGAAAGTGCGTGCACAGAATGCGCGTGCTCATGCGCATTTGTGCGTGTGTTGTGTGTGTGACTAGGCCAGGGTAGGGGTTGTGATGGTGCTTTTGATACCAGATGGAGATGAGAATGTTTGGCATTTGAAATTATTTGAACGAGACCTAGCAGGCAAGCAGACTTGCAAACACACAGTTAGAAAGATGCGCTGGCAAGCAGACCGACTGATGAAAGCATGGGCAGTCTGGGATGCAAAGCAGATGTATGAACACACATTGAAATAGGTGCAGAGACATCACGTCAGGCAGATGAACAGCCAGGCACACAAGCAGGCTGACAGACAGACAGACAGACATAACACCTTCAGATGCAAGCAGTAACAGAACTGAGAGGGAAGCAGGTTGGGCATGGGTTGGGGGGGGGGGGGGGGAGATAGTAGGAGATATAAAAAATAATCCTAAAGACTCGGGACAACATTAATTAAGCACGGAAATCGGGGTGAGTCTTTAAGGATGGGTAGGGGCTGAGGATTAGATATTGGAAAACATTAACGCGGAGGGGAGAGAGTGAGTAAGCATCAGGGAAATGGGAAGAGGGGTTGGGAGCATGCATAGACTGGAAGAACACAGACCTTGGGTGGGGGTGAAGGGTTGCAGGGGAGGGGGGGGGGGGGGGGAGAAAGGGGGACAGCATAGACCTGGAAAAACATAGGCCAAAAAATGGAAATGGGGGCAGAAGACACTGGTGAAAGTGTAAGCAGGGAGGTTGAGGGACGTGGGAGGGGAGGGGGGGGAGGGGTTGTAATGGAAGCCACAGTAATGGCATGACTGTAGGAGACCCAGGTGTTAACTCATTTATCCATGGGGAACATACAAACCTGGTTGGAACCTAAAGCTTGGCAAGCAAACCTGGGAGAACATACGTCTGCCTTGGAAACAGGGATCTGGGGAAACATACGATCGAGGAGGGAGGTACTGGATGGTGGGAGGAGTGTAGCAGTACAGATCTGGAGAAACATGAACCTCTGGAGGCAAAAAGACACCTGCTGGGGAATACTAGATCTTGAGAAACTGAGACCCAGAGGGAAGTACAGACTTGAGAAAACATGAACCCATGCAAATATAGTAGCATGGAATCCCATCAGAGTCATGTGGGTTTTTCTGCCCCGACCAGCTCCTACCCGGAGTTCAGTTTGCTCAGTTGGGAAGACTGGGACCACATAGTCGAGTTTCATCCACTTAATGGATGCGTTTCTGAGGGTGTTGCTCAAATTTTCTGACCAACAATGCAGGTGCCTGTATCTCTTGGGCCTGGTTGACGCTGGGATGTCATGTAATCTCGGACCTAAATGGAAATCCGTAGCATCATCTTAATCATCCTCATTCTCATCAATCAGCATTAAAAAAAGTCTCAAATTCTGTGGCCCTTCATGCCCTGCTCTCATGGTGACCTCAGTTTCGGTGTCCTCTCCACATCTGTGGCTTTGGTTTGGTTCCATCGGGGTCACCGGTATCGGCGAGTCCATGGGGGCTGTCATCGGACGGACGTGGTAGCGCCCTCCGGAGGGAGAGCTCACTCACGCCGGCTCCGCGACTAAGCAATTATTGTCGTCAGTAGGGGGCTTAGTAGGTGGCGTCCTGCGTGTGTTGGATCAGAACAGGCGCCACTGAACACCACCGAAGTGACTCGGCAGCAGTGCAGTGTGTCCTCCGGTAGGTTGCCTCTTGACGACTTGACATTGACTGCTCCCTGTGGATTGCCGGTGCCGGGGCTGCGGCGGGGCCGACCGGGCTGTGGCTGTGGACAGGGTGTCGGATTGAGCGGCGTGGGTGCACTGCCTCTGAGGTGGCGCAGAGGTTGGGACAGCAAAATATATATGGATATTAGGAAACACAGACCTGGTGGGAATGTGAAGACTTGAGGAAATATGAATCAAGGCAAATATAGATCCGAAGGATCACAGGGTTTAAGAAACATAGACACCAGAACACTGACAGCTTATTTATGAGTTTGGAAGAAAATACACATGACTACTTCTATACTGCAATCAGTAAATTTTGCTTTGTGTTTTACGCAAAGGAGTGAATAAACGACTTCAGACATGATGAGATGACAAGGCTTCAAAGAAACTGACTTCTATCAACTGTTGCTGAAAAATGCTGGGAAGTGAAAAGGGTTCAATCCACACACTTAAGAGTGGGATCCACAATCATTATCATATTTGTTTTAATCGAAGAGTAGAGGACGGGCTGGTTTTGGAACCCTGGTAACGCTTTGCCTCCCTTTGATCCTTTGCCTCCCTTTGATCCTTTGCCTCCCTTTGATCCTTTGATCCTTTGCCTCTTCCCTCGCTCCCAGCGTCAGATCTTTCCCCGTAATCTGGCACTGGTACTGTGTCTTCTTCATGTTGATTTCTTTTCTGAGTCCTCTGGCATGCCACTTCAGTCACATCATCCCCAAGCCGCTCATTCCATCTCACCCTCCACAGCCACATGCTGACTTACCCTGTCACACCCTCCAGCTCTAGCAATCCACGGGGAGCAGTCAGTGTAAAGTCGTCATGCGGCAACCCTCCAGAGGATCCGAGACACTGCACTGCTGCCGAGTCACTTCGGTGGTGTTCAGTGGGGCCTGTTCTGATACAACACATGCAGGGCACCACCTACTAAGCCCGTTGCCGATGACAACAACTGCTTTGTCGTAGAGCTGTTATGAATGAGCATCCCCCACTTGAGGGCGCCACTGGGTCCATCCAACAACAGTCTGCATGAACTTACCAATAACCGCGAACTTGACACGAACTCACCAAGGGCGTAGACATAGAGAGGACCTCAAAATTGAGGTCATCATGAGAGCAGGGTATGAAGGGCACAGAATTTGATACATTTTTTACAATGCCGATTGAGGATGGTCAGACTGCATGACAGGGCTCTACTCTGCACCTACTTTCATACTATAACCTAGCGTCAACCACTCTCAGGACATCCAGACACCTGTAGTGTTGGTCAGGAAATTTGAGGAACACTCTGAGAGGTGCATCCCTTGACAGGATGAAACTCAAAACGTATGGTTCCAGTCCTGCAGTTCAGTCCAAAACAAACTCAACTCAGGGTAGGAGCGGTTCGGAGCTGAAAAATCCCCCAAATAGATGGCTTTGACTGGAATTGAACTCATCACCTCCCAGCTCAGAATCTGTGACGCTAACCACTGCCCCATGGCCGCTGGTTGGCAATGATGTCTTTACTATGTGATGCAGGATGAATGAGCAGCAGTGTAGTGATTCTCAGGATGCAGCGTTGATGGGGATGTACAGCTGTATTGTGGACTATGCTTGTCGTCATCTGCATCTGCAGGTCATCTATGGTGAGTGAAGAGAAAAAAGAGTTATTACAGATAGGTGCATAATGAATTTCACACACACATACACATGTGCGCACACATGCATGCACACACACATGTATGCGCGCGCATGCACACACACACACACACACACACACACACACACACACACACACACATACACACACACACACACACACTTGCATGCATAAACACTTTCATGCATACATGCACACACACATATATATGCATGTACACGAGTGCACATGTATGCACATTTGTCTAATGTCACTTGAGGGTGAAGAAACGTTAAATTAAAGTACTACTACTACATGTATGCACATATGCGCCAGCATATACTCAGCTATGTGAGCATTCATGCACAAATGCATGTGCTAACATACACATACTAGCAGAAATGACAACGCAGAGCACACAGAAGAAACAAGGACATATCCGTATGTTCTGCATGCTCTGTGTTGTCATTTCTGCCAGGTGATTTGGTGTCATGAGCAGCATTGGTTGGGAGTTAGGGGCATGTATTAATTTCAGCATGGGAGTAAGAGTCACCCTACTTGTTTGTTACTTACTGTTATCTGCCTGATGCAAGATTCCTGTAAAAGGGAAAGACAAGAGCAGGGTAACAGAGTAAGAACTGGGTGGTGGGATGCCTCATGTAAGATTCCAGGGAAAGACAAGAGCAGGGTGATAGAGTAAGAACTGGGTGGTCAACAACACAGAGTGGACAAAAATGAATTTTTCACCAAACCCAGGTCACATTAAATTGTGATGGTGATAGGGATCAGAGGGTGGATTTGATGGTGATTTTTTTTCAACTGTCTTTAGCATTATAAGAGGATAGCAAAAATTTGTATCCATGGTTCTCCCTGCTAAGCAGGGGATGTTACTGTCTTGGAGCATTGGTAGGAAAATACTGGCTGAACTTCATTAGAAAAGAGGTTGTGTTGGGTTTTTTTTGTGACATCTGGCTCTTAAAGACAATACATTTATCCTGCTTGACCTCCACAAGAGTCATGTCATCCTTTGTGCTGTTTCAACGATTATGACTGATATACTTTACATTTTCTCCAGATCCCACAAGAGTTATGTCAATCTTAGTGTAAATTCTACCTCTCCGATCATGAATGATGCATCTGTTTTACAGACATGATCTCCCAACTCCACAAGAGTAATGTCGATCCTAGAATCACCTCACTGTACACACACACACACACACACACACACACACACACACACACACACACAAGCACACACACACACACACACACACACACACACACACACATATATATATATATATATATATATATTATTAGTATCATTATAATAATGTTATTAGTATCATTATTATTATTATCATTATTATTACAGAAGTGTCTCACAATGACTTACATATTTCTGACAACTGCTTCACTGATCATGGGTGATGTATAACATAATTATACAGAGGTATCTCTCAGTTCCACAAGCATTTGTCTCCCTTTATAATGTCTTGCTGGCCATGAGTCATGTAGCCACAGAGGTATCTCACTCCTCAACAAGAGCTATGTCTATTGGAGCACCGCCTCACTGATCACATATGCACATTTTAACAGAGGTATCCAAGCATGTGAACAAGGGTCTCTCCACCTTGACTGTACCTCATGCACGTCTGGCCAGTGCAAGTCTGTACAAGATGGTGGTCTGCGATGACGTGCCAGAATTCTCCACAGCTGTCCGACTAGCCCAGTGTCTGTTTGAAGCTGCCGGCACATTCAGCAACAGTGTGCTGGTGTGCTGTTATGCCAAGCTGTTGTGTGGGCTGAAAGTGAAGGTTTGTGGAGGAACTGGTTCACTCACAGACATGCAGGGTGAGCAGGAGCTTTTATTAACACTTTGATGGCTCGCTTTGACTTCCTTGAGCGAGCAGCATGACTTTGCGTGCACTCACACACATAGACACAGACAGAGACACACACAGACACACCCACACACACACACCCACACACACACACAAACACACACACACACACACACACACACACACACACACACACACATGTGCACATGCATGCATACACTCACACAAACACACGCACACATGTACATGCACACACAGACACACACACACACACACTCAAACACACACACACACACACACACACACACACACACACACAACACACTCACACACACACACACACACACACACACACACACACACACACAGGGAGAGAGAGAGAGAGAGAAAGAGAGAAGAGAGAGAGACAGACAAGTTGGGATATGGCTAGGGACAAAGAACTGGAATGAGTTGTGTAGGGGCAATGCCACTGAAGTGGAACAGAAGACAAGACAGCAAAAAAAGAAAAACATTTACACAATAATTATGATTGAATGATAATAATAGCAATTATGATAATAGTTGTAAACATAATGATAATAACAATAGTAACAGCATTTATGTAGTGCTTTGTCTTGGGCAAAAAAATCATAAAAGCATTTGCAACTGTCATTCGTACACATACATACCATAATTTAAAAAAGAACACTTGTGGGCACACACAGTCAAGCCAAGAAGAAAAATGTACATAAATACATTATATGATGAGCAGATAGACAGACTGGATATCAAGACACGCTTTATTTCCCTCTTTATGTGAACTGTTGTTGTTGTTTCAAAGGAGAAAGTGACAACACTGGTGATAGATGTGTTGCTTCGATAGTGAGCCGGAAGTTATTACCGGAAATGACTGAGTGGAGGAAGAAACGGTGAGGGGAGGCTTGACAACAAGCGATGGCGTAGGACGCTGTTTAACGAGTCGTATCGAGTGATGCAATAGATTGCAGTCGAGGAGACTTTTTAGTATAGTCAGAAGTGACTTTTCATGG
>CM031612.1:52996575-52999075 GCA_018398815.1 Conus ventricosus
ACTCCCAGTTCACAGTTCCCACCGAGGAAGAAAGATCAGGTACTGGGGAATGGTTGAATTGATTTTTAAAAAAATTTTATCACTAAGTAACCTGAACATATGGTGGTGGTGTATAATGCTTTTGTCCGTGGTATTACTGTGTTGTACTCTGTGTGCATTTTGGGTTTTTTTTTCCACATCTCTCTCTCTCTCTCTCTCCTCTCCTCTCTCTCTCTCTCTCTCTCTCTCTCTCTCTCTCTCTCTCTCTCTTTCTGTCTCTCTCTCTCTTCCTCTGTCTCTCTCTTTCTCTCTCTCTCCCTCCCTGTCTATCTCCCTCTCTCTGTCTCTCTCTCTCTCACTCTGTCTCCATCTTTCTCTCTCTCTCCCTCCCTGTCTATCTCCCTCTCTCTGTCTCTCTCTCTCACTCTGTCTCCGTCTTTCTCTCTCTCTCTCCTTTTTTTTTTGTTTTGTCTTATCTTCCATGCCAGCCACATGGCCTTTCTCTCACACCCCTCATTCTGGCTCCCACATGCCTTTCTCTCCACACCCTCATTCTGACTCCCACATGGCCTTTCTCTCACACCCTCATTCTGGCTCCCAAATGGCGTTTCTCTCACACCCCTCATTCTGGCTCCCAAAGGGCCTTTCTCTCACACCCCTCATTCTGGCTCCCAAATGGCCTTTCTCTCACACCCCTCATTCTGGCTCCCAAATGGCCTTTCTCTCACACCCCTCATTCTGGCTCCCAAATGGCCTTTCTCTCACACCCCTCATCTGGCTCCCAAATGGCCTTTCTCTCACACCCCTCATTCTGGCTCCCAAATGGCCTTTCTCTCACACCCCTCATTCTGGCTCCCAAATGGCCTTTCTCTCACACCCCTCATTCTGGCTCCCAAATGGCCTTTCTCTCACACCCCTCATTCTGGCTCCCAAATGGCCTTTCTCTCACACCCCTCATTCTGGCTCCCAAATGGCGTTTCTTTCTCACACCCCTCATTCTGGCTCCCAAATGGCCTTTCTCTCACACCCCTCATTCTGGCTCCCAAATGGCCTTTCTCTCACACCCCTCATTCTGGCTCCCAAATGGCCTTTCTCTCATACCCCTGATTCTGGCTCCCAAATGGCGTTTCTTTCTCACACACCCCTCATTCTGGCTCCCAAATGGCCTTTCTCTCACACCTCTCATTCTGGCTCCCAAATGGCGTTTCTTCTCACACCCCTGATTCTGGCTCCCAAATGGCCTTTCTCTCACACCCCTGATTCTGGCTCCCAAATGGCCTTTCTCTCACACCCCTGATTCTGGCTCCCAAATGGCGTTTCTTTCTCACACCCCTGATTCTGGCTCCCAAATGGCCTTTCTCTCACACCCCTCATTCTGGCTCCCAAATGGCGTTTCTTTCTCACACCCCTCATTCTGACTCCCAAATGGTGTCTCTCTCACACCCCTCATTCTGGCTCCTAAATGGTGTCTCTCTCACACCCCTCATTCTGGCTCCTAAATGGCATTTCTCTCACACCCCTCATTCTGGCTCCTAAATGGCATTTCTCTCACACCCCTCATTCTGACTCCCAAATGGTGTCTCTCTCACACCCCTCATTCTGGCTCCTAAATGGCATTTCTCTCACACCCCTCATTCTGACTCCCAAATGGTGTCTCTCTCACACCCCTCATTCTGGCTCCCAAATGGCATTTCTCTCACACCCCTCATTCTGTCTCCTGTATGCAGCCACACCCAGGTTTGTTCTGTTGCAGCCTCGGTGACATCAATCCACACGGAGCCATCCATGTCAATTCATCATGAGGCAGCCCACCAGACATGCTGCTTGTCCAGGGATGCCACCAATCATTCTGCACTGTTTCTTTCCATCACTTCATGTGTCTGTTCTTTCTCTCTTTTTTTTTGCAGTATATTCCCTATGACCTTTTTGGATACAATATATTTGCTTTTACAGCCATTTAGTGTGGATAGAAAATTAGTTGAAAAACAAGTATAATTCACTGTATACGGAAAGTGGTAGCATGTTATACAGTGAACAAGACATCCTCGACCTTTTTTTTTTAAAGTTAAAGTAATCTTGCTTATAGCCCAGCGGACCACATAGAGCCATATCGGGGCCGGTTTTCTTTTTAGGAATTCTTTGTCTAGTTCACATTATTTCACATATTTCATCATCAGAAACACACCAATGGTTGTCATAATTTACGTTTTCTAGCTCACGGACATAGGGTCTCTGATAGTGTGCCAAATGATGCTGCTAATCAACATCTAACTGACGAGACCTCCATCTCCCTGGAAACCGAGACCTCCATCTCCCTGGAAACCGCACACAGAGAAAGGAGTTCCAGAGCTTGTGTGGTAAGCCAACATTCAGTGATACCCTGTCGTCCATCATGGACTTGATCAGTGAGTGCTTTCCCCTTAGCTTTCCAATCCTGAAAGACTGTACCTGATTCTTAAACATGCTCAGTGTCCTGCAGAATTAAGTAAGATGTGATGCTAGTCATCTGGTTCTGTGATGG
>CM031612.1:53001575-53006575 GCA_018398815.1 Conus ventricosus
ATTTAACCTGTGCACCCCCAAATTCTTGCTGGAGGTATCGTTACCCCTAGTTTAGTTTCTTGAATACTAAATGAATACAACTTGTCCCAAGATGGATCTGCAACACTGGCAACTTTGTCCTATTGTACTGACTTTATTTGATTGACTTGTATGGTGCTCTACTGCATTGTGATATATTGCATTCTACTGCCTTGTTTTGAATTGTGTTAATACATGTTACGATGACTTTTCACAGGGCTGTAAACAGTCCAGGAGAATTAAGCTTTTGGCAGTTCATGCGCACAAGTATTATGGCCAGCGTGGTGCATATGTGTCCCCACCCTGTCACGTCAAACTTTTGTATCAAAAGGTGGGTGCTGCATACAGTATAACACGGGTCACACCCTTGTCCAGATTCATGCATGGTAATGATATTAAAATTAAAAGCAATAAATGATGTACACTTCCTGCTGTTTGTGTAATACAAGTCAAAAGTGCCCACAATGAATCAAAAGGCTCACATAGTCACACGCACTTACACCCTAAACAGGTGAACAAATGGACACACAAGCACACATACTCCACAACGGAAAGAGGAAGAAATAGGAAGCACCATCTGTTCTATGGCAGTGATGTCAGATGAGGATAAAGAAAGAATGGTTAGGACAGACGTGTACGTGGTCCTGTGGATCCATGTCTCCATCAGTCCTGTTGTCTTGACAGAAAGAATGTGGAGATGATGAATGAAGAATGGTTATTCTCAAAAGTTGTAACCTTGGAAACTGCTATACTGTTGTTGTGGTTTTGTCTTTAATGTTGTTGTTGTTTCTTCTTCTTAGCATCCAAAAGCTATATAATCAGTCCAGTTGGTATAATGAATAGTGCCATTTTCTGCAGCTTCTGGTATCGGCCATAGAGCTTGGTCCTCGGTGAAGTCGCCAGAGACCATACATCTCTTGCTTTTTTGTTTTGTTTCATTCTTTTTTTTTTTCTCAACAAGTGACAGGATTTTAGCCTGACAGATTCAATTTGAGATATTCGTGCTCATGGTTCATGCACTCTTCGAAGTTTTTCATATGCTTGCAACTCTTGTTGTGAATATTACTTAAGACAGAAAATGAAATATGACAGAGGTGCTGAAGTTATGGAGTTTGCAGCGTGAGCTTTTCTCCCAATTTATGATGAATGTCAAAGTAAGACCATAATATAAATGGTTGGTAATTTTGTTAATTGTGTGTCAGACATCTGTATGCATTCAAAACAAGAATGCCTTGAAATCAGTTCAGTACTTTCTGAGAAGTTGCTGTATGCACACCTCCCCCCCCCCCCCCCCCCCCCCCCCCCCCCCCCCCCCCCCCATCCAACACACACACACAATCTCACTTACGTACAAATCATGCAAATATTGCTGGATGATGGAGTGGAGGGATAGAACTGGGGCTGAGGAGAAGTAATAAGTAATGTGCATCTATTTGACCAAGTAAGGAATGTATGCATGTTTGAGTCTGTGTGTTGTACCAACATGTGATTGTTGCAAATGTGTTGTTCATATTTCACAAAAGTGTGTGAAAGTAACTGTTTCATAGTGTGCTATAGTGTATTTATGTGCATACATCTTAGCAGTTACACACTGCGGTAACAATATATGTGATTTTCCTGTCTGTTTCAGATACACCAGGATACGTCAGGAAGTCAGCATTCTCTGTTTGTATAGCGTTTATTAAAAATCACAGGCATTCAAATCATCAATAAAATAAAAGCATTTGAAATACACCATGATGTGTATTTAATGTGGTGCAGGTGAAAACAAACTGATAAAAGTTGTGTAACAATTAAACAGTTTTTCTCCTCTCAAAAAGCAAACAGGATAATAAACAGGATTTTTTAGAAAGTATATACGAGAAATACAAATACAGAGTAAGCACTGGTCTAAGATACATCCATATCTCTGAAAGTTCAGTGTTGATCAATGGACATACACACACACATGCACACACACACACATTCTCACATACACACGCACACAAATGTGAAATATATTACACAAAAATTTATGCAGCAGTTTCGTCATTTCATTTCCAGCCATAATTGTTCAACTCTAAATAATATGAAATAATCACATCATAACATTGCTGAATTAAAAGATAAAGTGACAATTTGTTGGGAAAAAAATAGCATCTTTGACACAAAGACCCTGTATATTGCATTTACCAAAATATCAATAGGCAGCATACTGATTTACTGTATGTTTATTCTTAAATGCCAAAATTATGGTTCAGAGTCAAATGTTACAAAATGAGTTTACAATTTGATAAAAAAAAAGACAGTTCTGACCAAAATTTTCATTTTTATTAGTATCTAAGATAGTTTATAAACATGAATGAAATTCTGTTTAAACGTAAACTGGGGTTGGCAGTTTCCTCATGATATGTGCCACATACATATGAAAGAAATTTTAATTTGACTTGAGTAAAAGCTGGTTTTCATGCGCAGCTGAAGTCGATCTGTCCAGCTAGCCTGTGAATAAAAAGATAGATACACTTCTGAATACTCGCTGGTTTTTAGAACATGTAAATAAGCAAGTACATGAATCACCGCCCCTTGCCCACCTCCTTAGCCCCTGTCCTTCTTCCTCTTTCATGTCTCTTCCCTCTGTGGAATGGTCACTGCCACCACCACCCCCACCTTCTCTTTTTATTTTATGTGTATTAAAACAGTAAAGAGTAACAAACAATGATTATTGATTTTCTTTTTTGTGCACTGAATTTTTTTTTTCAGTCTTAGTTTAGTGGGAAGAGAATGTTTTGGCTTATCAAATGGATAGATATGCCATACCACAGCACTGTAGTGCTCTTACTGCTGACAAAAAAAAAAAAAAAAAAAAAAAAAAAAAAAAAAAAAAACCATGACGGCACTACAGCCTTGGACAGAGTCCGCCAGACACCACAATTGTCTCCCCTGTCATGTAGGACGAATCATCAGACACCATGAAGGCCACCACTCCTGCACACTCTTCAGGGGTCCCAGCCCTGGAAAAAAAAAAAAGAAGAAAAAAATAGCATCCTCTCATGGATGATTCAATCACAGCCCTGCAAGCCAAAAACTATTTTTGAATCATAGACCTAGAAATAGGCCTAGAAAATCAGCATTATTCATGAATTGTCCTATCACAGTCACGAGTACCCAGGAACTCACAGAGAATACACTGACCACACCATAAATCCACACCCATTCATAGATCATCCAATTACAGCATTACAAACCCGCAACCATTCATGGGTCATTCCAAGCACAGGCCTGCCAAATTTGAACCATTCAAGAATCATCCAGTTGCAGCCCTGCTTCACTAGAATTCGTTTATGAATCGTCATGGAAACTCACAACTATTCGTAGATCATCCAATGACACCTCTGCAGACCCATAACAGTATTAAACCATTCAGTCACCATCATGTAAACATTAATAAATCATACAATCACCATCATGCAAATCAATATCCATTAATTATTCATCCAGATTTCACCAAAGGACCTTCAGATCATTCAACAGAGGGTCCCAAGGTACTTTAAGGAATACTGAGAATACACTCTTTACAGCGTTTTTAGATTTTTTCTTTAATTGGTGTGGAGTGAGGAGGTGTGTGTGGCGGGTGGGGGGGGGGGAGGGAGGTAGACTGATGTGTGTGTGTGTGTGTGTGTGTGTGTGTGTGTGTGTGTGTGTTCAAAAACACCTGAACTCCAGCCCCTGACCGCAACATGAATCTTAACTCACCTGTGCATAGGTATGCGCTGAAACACTTCTTCGCGAGCTAGGGCATTCTCCCACAACTGTAAAATAAGTCTCATAGTCTATGAACTGATAACTGCTACTAATCAAAGGACAGACAAACAAACAAACAAACAAACAAAAACCAAACCATTTGAAACATCCTCAGTAAACTTTCAACACACATCACACACCAATCAGCTGAAGTTTCAGAACAGACAGAGGAAGACAACTATATAAAGTGAAGTGAAATGGTTAGTGAAATACCAGTTATAGCCTGCTCTATGCAATGATGATGGGAGAAACGGCATCAGCGTAATTCACCAAAACAAGCGTGGCTGTCGTAAAATCAGATGTGGACAAAAACAGCCCAGCTCACCAGCCAACTCTTCCAAACCTAATAGCCATTCTACCAGTTCCCAACTGCAGACTTGCAACAATCCATGTAAACTGGGCTTCAAATTCCAAGCTTTTCTCATACAAATCACTCCGTTGCAATGGTCAACATTTTGTTTTATTCTTAAAAGTATTTTACTCAAAGGAAAGTGCACTTCCTCACATCCAGTAAAATATTGCTGGTTGATGCTTGATTGACAAAGATAGATAGAGATTTTTCACTTGGAACTGTTCTGAAAAGTTTTTGATGCAGTCTCTGCCCAGGATTTATTTTATTTATTTCAAAAGAACAATGAACTCAGGAGAGTGAATTAGCGGTGAGAAAACAAAGGAAATAATGAAGGAAATTTACGGTAAGTTTGAAGCATGGACCTCCAAATTTTTCTTTAAACCTTCATGATAGTTGATGTATGCTGAGGCCTTCTCTGGCTTGTAGAAAGGGTTTGGAAACGGCTGAAACAGAGACACAGAGACCGAGACCGAGAGAGAGACGTTTTCCACTATGACAGGATAAGCACCATATAAACAACTTCCTGTCACTAGTGTCAGTATTTGTAACTCTTTTTTTTTTTTTTTTGGCATCAAAAACGCCACCTCTGTTTTGAGAGAAATATCATTTTCAATGTGTTGACACCTAAAACTCCATAAGAAATGTAACTGTATCCATGAACTGGCTGATGAGAAAACGTGAGAATCTTTTTCTCTAGATGGCATTCACCTGTCCAGGGCACCACCAACAGGAAAAGCTGCTTCTCTATCACATACACATGGCACATCACAGAAAAGTTAACATCAAAGAATTGAAATTCTAAGAAATGTCCAACGAAGCGGCAACTCATACGAAAAAAAAACCCTTTTCA
>CM031612.1:53009075-53014075 GCA_018398815.1 Conus ventricosus
TGTGTGTGTGTGTGTGTGTGCCTGTGTGTGTGTGTGTGTGTGCGCGCGCGTGTGTGTGTGTGCGTGTGTGTGTGTGTGTCTGTCGATATGTTATCCCGATGTTATCTGGATTTATATGTATCTTATACCACGTCTACATCCAATATTGGGTCTATGTATAATTTCATAGGAGGATTTATAAAACTGACATCGTAGATCTTAAAAATTGAATGGTGTATGTCTGTAAAAGAAGTTTACATCATGATATGAACTCTAGCGGATGAAAAAAGAAAAACTGTTTTTCCGGTCACGTGGCTAATATAAATAGGGTAGGTAGGTCAGACCTTTTCTTAATCTTCGTTCTTCCTTTTTTCTCAAAAAGGTTACCTTACCTTCTTAACCTTTGCCATACAACGTGGGTATTAAATGACTGACAGTCAGGATTTTCTTTTCATAACTGAGTCATATTTTAAGCTTTCTCTACAAAATTCCATGACTTTCTATATAATTTATATCGAAAGTCATGAAATTTTGTAGAGAAAGCTTATAATAAAGCGTGGTCCCACATCTGTAGCAAAATTGAATGTTTTTGTCTGGAAACAAAAAAGCAAACAAAACAACAACAAAAACCACCTTGACACGGCTTTATAGCTTCACTAAAAAAAAATGGGTCCCTGGAGATCCACGGAATACAGCAAGGCTTTAGTCCAGAAATGGCGTGGGTCCTAGGAGACCCACAATGTATGGTAAAGCTTTATTCCCATGCTTAAAGCGTGGGTCCCTGGAGACCCACAATGTAAGGCAAAGCTTTATTCCCATGCTTAAAGTGTGGGTCCTTGGAGACCCACAATGTAAGGCAAAGCTTTATTCCCATGCTTAAAGCGTGGGTCCCTGGAGACCCACACTGTACGGCAAAGCTTTATTCCCATGCTTAAAGAGTGGGTCCCTGGAGACCCACAATGTATGGCAAAGCTTTATTCCCATGCTTAAAGCGTGGGTCCCTGGAGACTCACAATGTATGGCAAAGCTTTATTCCCATGCTTAAAGCGTGGGTCCCTGGAGACTCACAATGTATGGCAAAGCTTTATTCCCATGCTTAAAGCGTAGGTCCCTAGAGACCCACAATGAATAACAAAGTTTTATTCCCATACTTAAAGCATGGGTCCCTGGAGACCCACAATGTAGAGCTTGCAAAATTTCAGGTGGCAAACGCCGAAGGCTAAGTAAGGGGGAAGGTGGGGGGGGGGTTGAGGGAAGGGGCTAATTAGACTTCATGGTTATCAAGTGTCAGGTTAGTCAAAGCTGCCTCTGGGAATGATCAACCATTCCTTTGAACCAACATTTTGACTTCTCTGTTTCCAGGCAAAGTGTACCTGACTGCATGCGGATGTCACTGTTTTCCTTAACAGTCATGGGGTGTGATTCCTACCTCCTGCAGGAACTGTTGGGCAGAAAATTATGATAACTGGTAAATCTTATTCAAAGAGTACTCTTAATACTCGGCTATGTAACCATGTCATGTTAGTCGTGCTGCAGTAAACTGATTATGCGCTTTGTGAACTATATCCAACTCACCCTCTCTTTTCCAAGTAGGGCACGACTTCTTTGCACAGATAGAAGCTGGCTTTCACGTTGGTGTCAAAAATCTGCAGGGGTAAAAATGAGGAACTATGTGTTGAGTCTGAAACTAAAGAACCGCCATCATGGAATATAGTTCACCATGGGATTTCTCTGAGCTCAGGTTAACACTACTCCTCTAACAAACACTGGACACACACACACACACACACACACACACACACACACACACACACACACACACACACACAAAGGTTAACACTACTCCTCTAACAAACACTGGACACACACACACACACACACACACACACACACACACACACACACACACACACACACACACACACACACACACAGAACTTTCATGTGATGAAAAGAAATGAAAGATGCAGGTGACTTCAACTTTCTTTTTAAAGGCAAAATCATAAACAGCTCTTAATAACCAAAGACAGTCAATTTTGCTCTTCAAGCAACATACTCAAATGGACATAACTCAAAATCATATGATGTGTGGTATCTATTCTCACAGTACCCACCAGACACACACACAACAGACAAAAAAAAACCTCTGTGTGTGTGTGTGTGTGTGTGGGTGTGGGTGTGTGTGTGTGTGTGTGAGTGTATGTGTATGTGTGTGTGCACACATGTGTGTGTGTCTGTGTGTGTGTGTGCACATGTGTGTATGTTTGTGTGCATATGTGTGTGTACCTGTGCATATGTGTGTATGAGAGAATTACTGAATGATTGTATTTGTCCTTCCCTCCATGCGTACATGCATGAGTCTGTTGTCCGTCCGTCCATCTGTAAGTGTGTGTGTGCCTGAATGTATGTGTGTGTGTGTGTGTGTGTGTGTGTGTGTGTGTGTGTGTGTGTGTGTGTGTGTGTGCGTGCACTTGTGTGTCTATGTATGTTTGCATCCGTGTGCATATGTGTGTGTAATCTGCATGATTACAAGCAAGTTCATGTAAATCAGTCAACAGACAATAAAAAGCCTATCACTTGTGGGAAAAAAAAACCCAAACAAACAAAAGGAAAGTGCACAAACATTTTTTCTGAGTCCAGCCTGACAAAAGAATCCCATACCTTATCCCATGCTGACTCTGGAGTCTGAAAATGAAACACAAATCAAACACTTCTGTTAATTATGATGGAAAATATAATCACCACCAGTAAAGCATAGACATTTTATGGAAATACCTTAAAATGATTTAAAATGAAAAGGGGGTCACCATATGAGAAACTACATACAGAACACACATATACGCTCGTGCACACACACACACACACACACACACACACACACACACACACACACACACACACACACATACACACACAATCAGCAGCACTCAAGGTACATACTACAGTTGGTTTATTACTGGATGCTCTAAAGTCTACAAATTTTAACACTAGATGCTAAAGTCTTGACAGGGAGAAAATAGATTTCTCTTCAGGTATAAACATGTACACTTTTTTTCTATTTTCTTCCTAATTTCATTGTTACTCTTACTTTAAAAATGACATGAAACATCCTTGCATGTTCAGATCATCTTGTAAGGCAGTTAGAAATAAATGACATATGTCGTCTCCAGACCGAATTGGTGGCAATGATGTTGATGTGAATGCTGAAAATGAACATATTTTTATGAAAACAAAGCCTATGTTCTTAGGAGAATATGTAAACTAAGGGTGTAGAAGGTATTCACAAAGCACCTGACAAACGTTTTGAGTACATGACCAATCAAGTCACATGACACATCTATACATATACTAGCTGTTCCCAATGCCCCCTTCTCCTTGCTTCCCCCACCACCCTACCCCCTTCCCATTCCCCCACCCCTCCACCCTTCCCCTATCTCTCCTCCCCCTTCTCCCAACCCTGGTGCCCCTAGCCCCCCCCCCCCCCCCCCCCCCCCCCTTCAACCCATACCGCCTGTGCCCCCCCTCCTCCCCCGGTCCTCCTCTCCATCGTACCCATTTTTTGTGTGTACACCAGTGACAGAGAAAGAGAGACACAGACAGACAGACAGACAGACATATACACAGACAGAGAAAGTTGTGTGTGTGTGTGTGTGTGTGTGTGTGTGCGTGCGTGCGTGCGTGCGTGCGTGCGTTCGTGCGTGCGTGCGTGCGTGCGTGTGTTGTGTGTGAGTGTGTGTGTGTCTGTGTCTGTGTGCGTGCGTGCATGTGTGTGAGTGAGCATGTGTGTGTGTGTGTGTGTGTGTGTGTGTGTGTGTGTGTGTGTGTGTGTGTGTGCATGTGTGTGCATGTGTGTATATACAAGTAGGAGTGTGTTCTTGTGTGTGTGTGTGTGTGTGTGTGTGTGTGTGTGTGTGTGTGTGTGTGTGTGTGTGTGTTATGTTCCCAGAATCTACAAACCAGAAATATAAGCCATACTGAACAGTCAGACATACATCTAGCAGATGTCCAAAATATGGATTTGCTGCTGCATTGGACACCAAAATGTCGATGCCTCCGAACTGTTTCTCCGTCTGAAAATAGAAAGACAGTCTCATATGTAAGTGTAACAACACTTTTTCTGTTACTGCCTTGAACTGATGACGGTAGTGATTCTCCGTGCGTCATCATCCAGCTGTACAATAAGATCAAGGCTGAAAACAATAGTAATATGAATGTAAGTAATAGTCCAGTCACTCCACATCAGCCGCGTGAACAATCTAACACACATAAAGCTTAAACATGGTCTGTCTTAATTCTATGTCATTATCATATTGGGGGATTCCAGAAGTTTTTAGTCTTATCT
Source organism: Conus ventricosus (assembly GCA_018398815.1). Lineage (NCBI taxonomy): Eukaryota > Metazoa > Mollusca > Gastropoda > Neogastropoda > Conidae > Conus > Conus ventricosus. The sequence continues at coordinate 53,013,397 of CM031612.1, forward strand.
GTCAACAAAATGGATGGCACTGGAAAATTTCTGTCACTGACAAAAGCTTTTTGCAGTACTATGTGCACATCTTCCATACCACAGTATCTGTCCAGTGCAGCAGGTGACTCGATGAACAAGACGAACTTAGGCCATTACTGTGCTTGTGAAGAACTTTCAGCACACAAAGGTGATTTTAGTGAAAGGATCATGGCACGTTTCTGCTTTTCTTTCACTACAAAGGCATAGACTTAGTCATCACCTATCATAGGAACCATCCTGACTAAGTGAAATGCAGAATAAGCCCTCTTTACATCAAACACATTTCCTGAGATCTTCAGCTCTATCGAGTGCCTCTCCCTCTCTCTCTCTCTCTGAATAGAGAATATCATCTGTCATCAAAACTGAGAACCTTCATGATCTTCCATCAAGCTTGCCTTTTATACATTAAACCTGGAAAATTATCAGTTCTGGAATCTGTGCGTGTTGTGTCTATAGACCCTTAAACCTTTCACTCCCTATCACAGATGCAGTCATGGTTCTGGGGTCAGTTCGACAGATGGAAAACTTAGAGCACAGGAAAGTCATAAGGAAATCAAGTAATTTCAAAAAGGTCCAGAATCATGCTGCACAACTCATCTTTCGCTCATCTACATTTGACCATGTTTCCCCATTATTGTGCCCTCTTCACTAGCTCCCT
>CM031612.1:53019075-53064075 GCA_018398815.1 Conus ventricosus
CTCTCTTTTTGCTCGTGTGTGTGTGTGTGTGTGTGTGTGGTGTGTGTGTGTGTGTGTGTGTGAGACAGACAGACAGACAGAGAGAGAGGAGAGAGAGAGGAGAGGAGAGAGAGAGAGAGACGCGCGCACCTCTGTGTGCGTGGGAGGAGGCGTGGGAGGAGGGGGGGGGGGGGAATGTTGGTGGATCTGGAAGCCCACCTTAATTGCGCCTCTGTGTGTGGGGGGGGGGGGGGGGGGGGGGGGTTGAGGGGAGGGGGGGATTTGGATTGGTGGGAAAAAAGCGGGAGGGCTGTTGAAGTTGATCTATCGTCGATTTTGGAAATTTGCATTGGTTTTAAGGTAGCCAGGGAAATACCAGCCCCGTTTGTTAACTGCGTCGAAGATATTCAAAAGATTTTGCTCATTTGAACCCTATAGAATACCTTTAGCGAAATCTTACAGATTTACAGAGATTCTTTTCCACCCCCCCCCCCCCCCCCCCCCCCCCCCCCCCCCCCCCCTCCCCTCGCGTCCACCTTACCCTATCTCCCCATTTAAGTGCAGATGATAAATTTTTGCTAAATCATTTATGTTATAAATGACTTTCTGTCATCTAGTAGGCCTAACAGGAAGAAGCGATTTAGTTATCTGTTTTGCTTATTTCCGTCATAAGATTTACTTCTCTTCCGGGGTAAAATGTGGACATTGTGTAGTTATATTTACGCGTTAAACGTATTTTCATTCTTTGCGTTTCTCGGTTTGAATTCTAACGCACCCTTGTCGCCTCACTGCTCTCCCTTGTTCCTTACCGGTTGTCCGGGTCTTTGGAAGCGTGCATAGTAACCCGGACAGAGCGCAGCCTCACACTATTTTCTTTGACACGCGATGTGAAGCAAACAGCATCTCCCTGATGAGGACTTCCGCACCTTCGTCTTTGCTCGGAGGGGTGCCAGGTTGAAGAAACTTGTGTGACTCCTAGTATGGAGGAAGATGCCGTCTTCACACTGTCGGAAGGCGTAACGCAGCAACAGGGAGAGGAAGACGCCCAAGAGCGTCGGAGTGAGCACACACCCTTGTTTGACACCGCTCTTGATTAGGGAGGGGTCCGAAGATGAACCGTCGTACTGGACAGTGCCATTCATGTTGTTATGGAAGGACATGGTCATCTTCAGGAGCTTGGGGGGACATCCAATCCAAGTCGAACGCCTTGGTCAGGTCGATGAAGGCGATGAACAAGGGTCATCTCTGCAAGCGGCACTTGTCTTGTAGCTGCCTCAAGGAGATTGTCATGTCAACCACGCAGCTCTGAAGCCGCACTGTACCTTTGGGTACACTCGTTCGGCGAGTAGCTGCGGCCTGTTGAGGACGACAAGGGCGAAGGCTTTGCCAAAAATGCTGAGGAGGGACATTTCGCGATAGTTGTTGCAATCGCTGCAGTCCTCTTTGTTCTTGTATAGCGTGATGATGTTTGCATCGCGCATGTCCTGGGGTACGGTCGCTTCCTCCCAACACTGCAGCAGAAGCTCATGGAGGTGACTGAGGAGAGAACTCTCCTTGCCGGCTTTGATGACTTCTGCCGGAATGCTGTCGCTGCTTGGAGCGTTACCACAGGCTACGAGTCGATGGCCTTGCTGAGTTCCTCAATGGTGGGTGGGACGTCGAGCTCCTCCATGGCGGGCACGGGGGTGGTGTACTTGATGGCAGTGTGGGTGACCGAGTTCTCCCTGCAGTACAGCTCCTGTTGTGCTCCGCCCATCTCTCCGTGTGTTTGCTGCGGTTGGTGATGACATCCCCGAGGTAGATTTTAGAGGAGCGATCTTGTGGACTCTAGGGCCGAACGCTTTCTTAATGCCCTCGTACATGGCGCGGATGTTGCCGCAGTCGGCGGAGATCTGGATGCTCTGGCACAGGTTCAGCCAGTACTCGCTGGCACGCTGGTCCGCTGGGTGCTGTTGCGAGCTTTTCGGAGTGTATCCAATGTCTGCAGAAGGCTCTCTCTTGTGATTGAAGAACGCGGCTTGCTTAGCAGCAATGGCAGGCCCCATCCCACGATTACTGCTTTAAACCAGTCTTCATTTTTCCTCACTCTCTTCCAAAATGTGTCCTAGGCGGATTGGTAGGTAACATTGCGGATGTGGTTCCACTGTGATGAAGCGCTGTCTGTCAGGCAATCCTCAAAGGCCTTGTCAATGGCTCTGGCAAAGCGTTCGCACAGTTCGGGCACTGACGTCATGGCTGTGTTGATTCGAGGACATCCCTGCTGCTTGGAGCAGTGGATTCGCTTGGGCCGAAGACGCACCTTGCTGCCGACCAGGAGTGGTCAGTTTCACAGTCAGCACTGCGGTAGCTGCGGGTGACGAGCACGTGGTTGAGCAAGGGTCTTCAGGTGATCACGAAGCCCAATTGATGCCAGTGACGGGATCTGTGGTGCCTTCAGGACACTCTGTGGTGTGGATTGGTGGGGAAGAAGGTGTTGTGATGCAGAGGTCGTGCTAGGAGCAAAGCTTAAGTAGCCGCTGTCCGTTCTCATTGAGCTTGCCGATGCCAAAGCGGCAATACAGCCGGGCCAGGAGCTGTGGTCTGCACCAGTCCGGGCGTTGAAGTACCCGAGCAAGAACAGGTGTTGTTTTGCAGGTACCTCTCTGATCTTGGCTTCTAGCTCTTCATAGACCTCATCCTTAGCCTCAGCTGTAGAGCAGAGTGTGTGGGTGTTGACGCTAAAAATGTTTGTTGGTCCAGTAGAGGTTGTGAGCCAGAGAGAGACGATTTGTACTGTCCCTTAGGAGGATGCTTCAACTGAGGACAGGGGAGAGTTTCGCACTGTGAATCCTACGCCATGCAGTCGGTGCTCCTCTGACTCCAGTCCTTGCCATGAGGCTGCCGTTGGAGGGGAGTCTTGTCCAGCACGGCGATGTCAGTATTGAACCTCTTCAGCTTGCGGTCGAAGATGGCCGTTTTCCTGGCGTCGTCAACTTGCAGGAGGTCGTCAGATAGGCCAGGACACATTGTTCTGACATTCCTAGTTGCCAGACGCAAAGCTGGTGATTCTGATTTCTTTAATCCATCTTCTTTGCTCGGTGCGGGGTTTACTGTCTGCTCTTTGGTCTTTCCCCTTAGCTCCAAGCACCCATTGAAGCAGGCAGACTGTGGCGGATCAGCACCTTATTAGCTGGATGCTGCCCAGCTTGAGGCAGGCGGTAGCTGACCAGTGGAATGCGATGGTCCCCCACACCGTCGGAGACAACCCGTAGCGCCCGAGCTTTCGCCAGTGCGCTCTGGGCTCATAACCCGTAACTGCCGTCTCCCGTGTCGTTTCTGTCGCTGTGATAGCGGCACTGGAGTGGCCTCTCAAGGGCACAGGCCTGGGTGAAGTGTATGGACGGAGATCCTGGGGTGCCCAGTCGCCAGAATCCCCCTCTCGGACTTGCTGGCACGATCAATGTAAAGGACAAGCCAGTACAGTATAGTGCCAGCACAGCTGCAGGAGTTGAGGAAGATGTCACAATGTGTCGACCAACTACCTCAGGGGCTCCACTCCGGATTTTCTTTCAGGGTTTACTCCCTTAGCGTTTGTTTCTCCCGAGACGTCCACAAGACAGTGAAGGTATTTGACCCATAGCTGGGAGTCTGGTTCATGGGCACAGGGTGTCTTCTTTGAAAGGTCGGCTATTTCTATCACATACTAACCTGAAAGAGACGATCCCCACAGGAGCACCAATCCATTAGGACAGATGACCAGGGTAGATCACTGTCTTGAAAACGCCGAGGACAGCAATTCTGATGCAAACTACATGAAGTGAAGAATAAAATAAAAGTCGTTTTACATGGAAGAGTTCGAGGAACGAGTCACGGGATGTTAGTGGACTGGTTGACTTCTGGACAAGAGATGATGCTCTGTCCTGTTCTTTGCTTCTATCCCTTCATCCTTGTATATTGGGTTTTGTGTGCGCATGCGCGTGTGTGTATGTGTGCACGCACGCGCACATGCGTGTGTGTATGTGCGCGCGCGTGTGTGTATGTGTGTGGTATGCATATTCGTTCCTGAGAGAGAGAGAGTGTGTGTGCGTGTGTGTGCACGTGCGTGTGCCTGTGCATGTGCGAGTGGGAGCGCATGCGCATGTGTTTATGTGCGTGTGTGTGTGTGTTTTATAGACTTCTCTCTACCCTGTGTTGTTGTAAATGCTATGTTAAAGTTTCCATCTGTGCAAGTGTTGCTTATTTTTTTCTGATCAACACTGCAGGTGTCTGTATCCCCGTCTGGTCCTGTATTGTTGAAGCCAGAATATATTATCAAAGAAAGACTACAGCACAGTTCTAGCTCTTGTGAGAGTATAATCCAGTTTCTACCAAAATGAAATAACATAGCAACATATTTACACAGCAGCGTCTGAATCATCCTCATCGTCATCATGTTCAGTTGTCAGTTGCTTGTCCGTTAACTTTTTAAGCTTAGATTCTCTGTGTCTTAAAATACAAGCCGTACTCTTGTGGTGTCTTCATTTTCTATTCATACGGTTTTGCCTGTGATGAGTTTACTTTGAGCTGTTATGACGATCAATTGAACAGCACTGCATTATCATCATCCCACTGAATGTTTTTTTCAGTTCAGTTCATGATGCCTTTCATGCCCTCCTCTTGTGGTGACTGTTTCAGTTTGTCCATGTTATTGCCCGTGGCAAGTTTAGGTCCAGGCTTGTGGAAACGAGTTCATGGTGACTGTCATTAGATGAATGCTCATGGTATGTAATACATCCAGAGTGGTGAACTCACTGAAACAGGCTGCTCATGGTATACAGTACTTCCAGATAGGTAAACTCACTCAAACAGACTGCTCATGGTATATTATATATCCAGAGAGGTAAACTCACTCACACAGGCTGCCCATGATATATAATACCTCCAGAGGTAAACGCACTCAAACAGTTGCTCATGGTATATACCTCCAGAGAGGAAGACTCCCTCAAACAGACTGCTCATGGTATATTATACCTTCAGAGAGGTAAACTCACTCAAACAGGATGCTTACATTGTACCTCGAGAGAGGTAGACTCAAACAGGCTGCTCATGGTATATGCCTCCAGAGAGGTAAATTCACTCACACAGGCCGCTCATGGTGTATACCTCCAGAGAGGTAAACTCACTCACACAAGCTGCTCATGGTATACAATACCTTCAGAGAAGTAAACTCGCTCACGCAGGCTGCTCATAGTATACAATACTTTCAGAGAGGTAAACTCACTCACACAGGCCGCTCATGGTATATTCCTCCAGAGAGGTAAACTCACTCACACAAGCTGCTCATGGTATACAATACCTTCAGAGAAGTAAACTCACTCACACAAGCTGCTCATGGTATACAACACCTTCAGAGAGGTAAACTCACTCACACAAGCTGCTCATGGTATACAACACCTTCAGAGAGGTAAACTCACTCACACAAGCTGCTCATGGTATACAACACCTTCAGAGTGGTAAACTCAATCACACAGGCTGCTCATGGTATATAACTTCAGAGAGGTAAACTCACTCACACAGGCTGCTCATGGTATACAATACCTTCAGAGTGGTAAACTCACTCAAACAGGCTGCTCATGGTATATAACTTCAGAGAGGTAAACTCACTCACACAGGCTGCTCATGGTATACAACACCTTCAGAGGTAAACTCACTCACACACAGGCTGCTCATGGTATATACCTCCAGAGAGGTAAACTCACTCACACAGGCTGCTCATGGTATATAACTCCAGAGTGGTAAACTCACTCACACAGGCTGCTCATGGTATACAACACCTTCAGAGGTAAACTCAGTCACACACAGGCTGCTCATGGTATATACCTCCAGAGAGGTAAACTCACTCACACAGGCTGCTCATGGTATATACCTCCAGAGAGTTAAACTCACTCACACATGCTGCTCATGGTATACAATAGTGAATACCTCCAGAGAGGTAAACTCACTCACACAGGCTGCTCATGGTATACAATACCTCCAGAGAGGTAAACTCACTCACTCATGCTGCTCATGGTATACAATACCTCCAGAGTATTAGCGATTACTGTTGTCAGCAGGGGGCCTGGTTGCATGTCCTGGACATACCAGATGACTGTGGACCTGCACTGGCACTTACATTGCGACAGAACGAGTTTGTGTGTGGCTATGTACGGGGATCCAGAATGAACAAAAGTAGTGCCACTGAGACAGTAGGGAAGACCAACAGCAAAGAAAAGGCTGGCAAAAGCAGAACTTTCCATTTCTACAAAGCCATTTCTCCATGGCTGACACAAGATTTCAGCTGTCAGCAGCACTGTACATCCCAAATTTACAGCTCTCCGAGTTGATGCGTGTTGTACAGCTCATTTGTAAAGAGTAGAAAAGTTAGCTTGCATATGCAAGTCACTGTGTGTGTGTGTGTGTGATTATGGGTGTACATTTGAGAGGGGGGAAGAGAGAGAGAGAGAGAGAGAGAGAAAGAGAGAGAGAGAGAGAGAGAGAGAGAGGAGAGAGAGAGAGAGAGAGAGTGTGTGTATATGTGTGCACGCGCATGCGCGTTTGTGTCTGAACATGCGCATTTTTGTATATTCAAAATGGTCAATCTCTTTCTCTGTGCACACACGATCAGAAGAAGATTATAGTGTATGGGTCCTGCAGATTCCTTGGTGTTGTCAGATGGGTGCGGTTTAAATTTTGTAACCGATGACTTTTAGTTTCGATCCTGAAAAACAAAAGTTGGATGACAAACAGATGATCAAGCTTATAGCAAGGAAAGGAATATTTTCAATAGTTCAAATGGATATGGTTTTGTCTCTCCAAACTATATGTGACCCGAACAGTGTGTACAAGTTTCACTATCTTGTTGCAAAGTTACGATAAAAAAGCTGGTATATAATAAATTGTGATCAGACGGAAAAAACAACAAAAAACTGTAAAAGTGTTTCCAAACAAAGACAGAAGAATGGTCTGGAAAATCAGAAAAATAGTGCAGCCAAGAAAAACAAAAACAAAATAGAAAAAAAACTGTGGATAATTCTTATAGGTCCGTCAAAAAACAAGGACAAATCACAAGACAAAACACAGCATGTTTGGACCTCTTAGATCTTCTTCAGGCAAGATAAACAACATTCAGGACAATGAAATCAATCTTCTGTTTATTAAATATATTTAAAAAAAAAAAAAAAAAAAAAAGCATGGGTTTTCAGAGAACAGATCAATGCAAGGTATGCTCAAATAAAGACATTTCTTATATCTTTGCAACTGTATGGTACCTGAGCACTTAACACATGGCATCTTGACACATCTATGATCTATACAAGAATCTCCTTTGGTGACAAAATACACTTCATTGTGTAAACATACAGAAACAAATCTTTGCTTTTGTTCCCTGTTTTGCTTAAACAAGTCTGGCACGTCTGTCATGGCATACAATTAGTCCAAAACACTGTTCATCATTTGATCAGGCATCTATATATCCTAAATTACAGAAATGAAAATTACAAAAAAAGTAACGATAATAACTTCTGCTTCTGTAATTTTCTTAAAAAGAGATAGTTACTTTTCAATTCATAATAGTAATAATAGCAATAACTGCTTTCTTAATTTTGTCAGCAACAAAAAAGAAAAGAGAGACAGTTACTTTTCAATTTTAATGAAGAACGGGGATTACAGCAGATGATCAAATGTTCAGTATGTAGATAATTCAGCTCTTTTAAAACTTTTCTCTGTGTAAAACAAGGTGGATGTTACACCCACAAAACCTTTTTTTTTCCCAAAATAATATCTGGCAATCAGTGGACAGTTCCATTAAAAGTTGGAATTAAAAAATTAATTGCACCGTATGCATGAACACTGCTGAAAGCATAAAACAATGCATCAGTGAATCTTCCCTGTTCATTATATATCACAGACAACCAGCAAGACGCAATCATCATTATGGGACAAACATACAACTTACTGTGAAGCCAATGCAGCCAGCCCTTTATCAATGCACACAACAATCTGCAATGCCATGCCTCAACAAATATCAGTTAACACAGGCTCCCAATATGGGGGAAAATGGATTATGCACATTTTTTCTTCATTTTACTCTTTAAAAAAAAAAAAAAAAAAAAAAAGTACACGCTTAACCTTTTCAACTGTTCTAAGTTTACAGCTTGGACAGCCTCTCCTGTTCGGCCAGTTTGGGCTATCTGCTTGAATGGAAGGGTTGTTCACTTAAACTATGTTATCTCAATAATCTATTTTAATTGAGAAACGAACGATTTCAATTGCTTTTTGATCATGCATCAATGCATTGAAATTTCTTGTAATTTCATCCTCTTTTGGAGTTTTGATGCTTTGACAAACTCAAACATTGTTTTATTCTTTGCATAGTGCCATCTTTTTCAATATGAGCATCAAAAACGTACTGATTGTTCAAATTCTCAATGAAATTTAGAGCGCCTATGATGGAGAAAATCTATGCTACTTATCTCCCTTTCCTGGTAGATTGCTACGCACCTGATGCACAGGCTACCTCACCGGGTTAGTGTACTGGTTGAGAATAACGCCAGACGCATAGTTTGTATGAATGGATTGGTTGGTGATCATTACAACAGAGTAGATTAACAAGGCAGTTCACTGCTCTCTCAACGCTAGACAAGGGTAGTGGGGCATTAAATTTATAAACCACTTGAGATTTACAAGCACTTTTCTCACAAACACTGAATACTTATAAATGATCATGAGTAAATGTCAACAATCTGTTGTTTCTAGTCCGACATGTGCCATGATGACTGAGATTAAGGAGTTCTCTGAAAATGAAAAGTTACACTTAAGTTAATGGTGACCACCATCACACCGGAATGTTCACATCATACACACACACACACGCACAAAACAAAAAAAAGCTGGAGAAAAAAAAAGACACAAATTGTGGCGCTTCACAATGCATGAAATCCACGTCCCAAACACTCACATAAAAATGATGTACCCATCCTCAAAAACTACTCAAAAACAAACAAGAAAGGGAAAAAAAAATGCATATTAAAATGTGCAAAACTACTAAATTAAAGCCAAAAATCTTCTCTGCAAGCATCTTGGCACAGCTGTGCCAAATATATATATGTAAAAACATTTGTTTGTTTAAAAAGAACGAAAATCTGAAAAACTGAGAGTTCCGTCCCAAGAGGGCCACGGACAAGGGAAAACGGTCTAAACAATAGGATCACCAAAATGACAATCTGTCTCCACGCCCAGATTGTACTGATTGCCTTGACCGCCCTTGTAGCGACTGGTCACCAGCTTGGCCCATCCCTCTTCCCCCTGCACACACACACACACACACACACACACAGATTCCATTAATTCAAAACAGCTGATGGAGACACCCATACAAGATGTCATTGCATGTATTATCATATTTTAGTGTATCTACTACTTCAAATTAGTCTTGTGCCTAAAAGACTATATCAAATAACAGAACTAATCTAAATATTTGCCAATACTAACACCTCAAATGATAAAAGCGTGATCATAAAACTTCAAGAGTATTAATAAAACAGAATTACATGGCACAAGCTCTACTCCCTACATAAACTCTCTATATAAAAACGAGTTGAACTGATTATTCGTAGTTTAGAAAATATAAGTCATAGCAAAAGATACACAAATGGAGACTCTTGAAATTTTCTAAAACACCGCCCCCACTCCATCACCCCCCCCCCCCCTCCAACTCCTATGTAATGTTGGAAAATATCATGTAAATGCTGTAGGTAAAGATGGAAAAGATTATGTAGGTTAAATTGTTGCACATTCACTAATGGTTGCTGAAAATATGAACTAAAACAAATCGAACACATGGAAACAAAAAGGACACAAGCAAGTAAAAAACAAAAAGAAGATAGAGGAATTGTACTTTACTTTCTGAAAAACAGTCTTTGGGGTGTGGTGAACACTTCCATCACGAGCAATTTCCTTTCTAGTCATACCAACTGATTTCAGAACTGTCAGCACACAGACAAAAATGGTACAACTTACCCAAGGCTCGCCCCAGCTGTTGCGCACGATCCAGTACTCCACTCCATCCGACACCCCCCATCCAGCCACCGAAATGATGTGGTTGATCTGACATGAACACATCAAGGAACAACACATGAAATGGCTACCTGATGCAACACAGCAAATGGTAAATGTTATGCAGTTTTTGTTTGACACAGCACGCAGCGACGCATTCAAGATCGTTCTTAAAAATATCAGAAATCTGTTCAGCATTCATTCCAGAGACAAGCACTTAAAGCTTCATAAGAGTTTGTACCAACTAAATCACTTTCATTCCCTCATTTACCTTTACTTCACATGTGCAGAGGACATAGGCATAATCCATACAGTCCTATTGGGTCCCCACCCACGCACACCAGCCCACACAGTCATGCATGCATTACATGAGCGTGCATTACATGAGCTAGAAAGAGACGTGTTTATAGGCCTGCCTAAGACTTAATGTATTGAGAGAACCCGAGACAGATAGGTGATCTGTTCCTTACTGCTTGGGCTTGGAAAGAGAAATACCTTTCATCATCGGCCTTTGTTTTCAGAGTGGGCAATGTCAGGGGATGAAGATCAGAGGAACAGCAGAGCTGACCAGATGGCATGTAGGTATGATGTCATTCAGACAAATAGTACAGTGCATGAACAGAGACGACCGCACAAGAACAGGGCAGAAAGTTTACGGTCAATGTTGTCAGAGATCGATAGCCTGTGCTGAAGTGGAGCGACATATTCTAGCTGACGGCAAACGAAGAGGGTGGAAAGTTTATGACTGACCCTGTAGAGATTGGCAACCAGTGTAGAAATGGAATGACATGATTCCAACTCGGAAGATCTGAGGACCAGTTTAGCAGTGCTCACTGCTGCAGGTCCTTGGAGACTACTGAGATGTTGCTTGTGAAGGCAAGCGAAAGGATATTGACAATCATCTTATTCCATGACTTTCCAGTATACGCCTGGATTTAAAGGGTAGTTTTCTTCAACAACGCTTCCCTGCAGAAAAGCAGTAACAGATGTCAGGTCATTCTTACTTAACACCTCTTCACAGAACACAATCAGCACCAGCTGTTACACAAATAACTAATATGGAAAAAAACCTCACCCCAGGAGACTCAATGAACTCAGTGTAGATTCCTCCAGTGTAGTTCTCAAATTTAGCTGTTGCTTCAATCCCACAACTAAAACACAAGAAAAACAAGTTTATACAACAATGACTTTACACTTTTTGGTTTCGTAGTCTTTTCTTTCTCCAAAAAACGCAAGGTGTGACATCCACTCAAATGTTTTCAGAGCATCAACTGCAAGAAAACTCACAAAAGCAAAGGAACACAGCACATCAAATTCTTCCCCAGGAGCACAGGATGAGACTCTTTCATGGTGAAATCTAGTTTGACAAGAGCAAAACTATACAAAAAAATTCAACACAATCAGGTGAAACACAACAACAACAAAACAAAATACCTATGCATAGCCCCACTCAACAAGGTACTACCTTTTACTCGGCAGTCAATCTAACTCTCACAAACCTTTGCACACTTGTGCATGTAAAGGCAAACATTTGTACAAAACTACACACTGGAAATTACAGTCTGCTTTCCTCATCAAAACCAACCACACACATTGCCTCATTTTATAGTCATGTAAACTGCAGATTGTTTTCCTCATCAAACCGACCACATACATCATTGCAATTTATAAGAGCAGGCATGAGAATTGGAAAATTCAAAATCAGCTGAAAGTAGGGGGGTCCGGGGGCATGCTCCCCGGAAAAAAATTGAAATTTATGGTAAAATCTGTGCATTCTGTGCACATAATTCCTTTAATTTTAAACAGCAAACGTGTATTTTCTGGACTAAAAACAGTGATTACAAAAGTATTCATTCTTTCTTCATGTTCATTCTCTCTGTAATAGACTGTCATACCCTGTTATTAATTTAAAATAATAATGACAATTAATATCTTCATGCAAGCAATTTGTTTTTCCTTCATCTGTTGAATTCAATAAGCACTTGTGGAAAGTGTTGCCTGACAAGTTTGCAACAGTATCCTTGGTGAAAAAAAGCAGATAAAAAAACCCAAACCATTTCATTTCACAATACTTTTCCGTAATTTCCATCTGTCTATTGTCAAAATTACCTGGTAAGCGTTGGTTGTTTGCAAGAGTAGCACTCTTCTCCAAGTGTCGTTTGCCGGCCAGATGGTCCGTCAGCACAAATGGACTGCCTACAAGTAACCCCCCCCCCCCATATGCCAGAATGATCATCCTCATGATCGTGGGCACCAGCGCTACCAATCCACGACTTCCATACTGGACATGCTTGTTGCAAGTGACGCATCGCCTGGCAAGTCCACTTTACGGAATTGCGTGCCGACACGTTCTTTCCTTAACTCTTCTTTCCATTATACTTTGTGCACAACTGCCACCCACTCCCACCTCCAGGCGTTCGCACACGAAGAGTCGTCGAATTAATTGCCTCATTCAATGATACGCGTCGCCATTGTTCTCTCTTCTCGAGCGGAAGCGGAAAGCAGAGTAAGTTCCAGTCGCCTCCGGGCATGCGCGAGACGGTGCACAGGATCCCCCCCCCCCTCCCCCCGGCGAAACACTTACTCGGCGGATTTTTTTTTCCCGCGGACAGATTTTTTTTTCCAGCGGACAGAATTTTTTTCCAGCTGAAATCCGCGAATCCGCGGCCAATTCCCATGCCTGAAGAGAATAATCAATACCTTTTTTTCATAAATGAATGAATGAAAACATTATTAGCTATGAAATGTTCCATGCCATAATCAAACCAATATCGAACACACAGATCTACAAATTTAAATCTGAATAACAGATGAAGGACATTCTGATTAAAAAAAATCACAAGGGTGAACAAAACAAACCCACAGCCACAGCCAATGAAAAGACGCCTCACCTGATTGGACCACTTTCGAAAATCTCTGCCATCATGCTTTCACGGCCAGAACATGGACCATAGGTGGAAACTTTCCAGGCTTTGAAGCTGGGGATGGAGTAACAGCTTTCTGGGGTGCAGGAGCCACATCTGTTGAAGGCATCGCACTCTGGAAACATACAAAATCCAGTTGCAAAAGCTGCACTTAATTCATCACAAACATGCCCCTTTTATGAATTGGTGGTCAATCTCAACAAACACAGTGAGACCAATTGCCACAGGACAATGGTCTGCAGCACCAGTTTGTGCGCTGGGGTTCAACGCTTTTTCTTGTGAGATTTTTCAGCCCTGATCAGCACCTACTCAGAGCTTAGTGAGTTCTGGGTTCAGATTGGAAGACCGGAACAACACAGTCAAGTTTCATTCATTCATGGGCTCATTCTCTGATAATGTAGCTCAAATTTCCTGACTTGACACTGCAGGTGTCTGTATCTCTCTGGTCTGACTGACCCCAAGATATGTTATGAATGGAAGTGAAAGCTGAGGCCTGTATGCTGTCTTCGACACGAATGGAGCTCCTTAGCATTATCTTTATTTTCATTCTCACTGATTAACATTACATAAAAATTTCTAATTCAGTAGCCCTTGATGCCCTGCTCTTCTAACAACCTCAGTTTTCATTTTCCGTAGACATCTGTGCCCATGGTGAGTATGTCGAAATCGTCAGAATCAGCAAATTCAAAGGCAATGTCCATCAACGGACATAGTAGTACTCACTGGGGGATGATGCTTACTCATGCTAGCTCTTCTAAGTAACACACAATCATCATTATCAGCACGGGGCATAGTAGGTTGTGTTCTGGATCAGAACAGGCACCACTGAGCACCAACAAAGTGACTTGGCAGCATTGAAATGTCTTGTCTGATGGTTTCCTGATGATGATTGAATACCGATTGCTCCCTTTGGACAGCTGGTGCTGGTGCTGTAATGCTCCAGACCTGTATGAGGCTATGGAGGAGTCGGAATGAGTGGTGTGGGAGTCATGACACCGAGACCCCCCCTCACCAAATACCCATCTTACACAAAAAATACATGTACAAGGAAATACCTCTATTTAAATACATTCTCTCTTTCTCTCTCTCTCTCAAATTTTGACTTTTTAAGTTGACCTGGTACGAGCACAAAAAACTGATAAACAAAATCATTACATCCGAACTGTAAACACCCAACCTTGATTTTTGGCCTGGTAGTTATTGCAGGTCTCATCCGGAATCCCTTTGCTCTGAGCGTAGGCATACACGCCAACATCATCTCCTCCATCACAGGACCCAGCATTGCCGCAGTCGATGACGTCTTGCACAGACAGGTAGGTGGAGGGCCAGGCCCCTTTCCTGAGGATGTTGATTCTGTCAGCCAGAGCGCTGGTGGACCCCATGGCCCAGCACGATCCACAGTCTGTGATCACAAAAGTCTACATCAAAACAATTTTTGCCACAACACTCTGGGATATGAGTACTCCCTTTTGTTTCTTCAAAAGTGTCCACTTCATGCATAAGTAAAGTACTTGAGGAAAATTTCACTGCATACAGAACTGCAGTGTGCATTTGCGTGCCTGAAATACAAGAAATGCAACGGTGCCTATGCATACAATGGCAAAACATGGTGTGGTGTGCATGCTTGATTCTGGTGCACTCTGGGTTGTCATGCTTTGAGACCCAGTTGTGGAGGCACAGACATTAACCATGACATGTATAGGTTGGACAACAGAGAGCTCAGAGCGACTCACATCTGTTAACGATATATTGGGTGTTTCAAAGGTAAATGTCCTGGTCAGAGTTTGACCAGATCATAGTAATGTCTTCCAGTCTAAAAATCATGGAACTTAAGTTTGAGGTCTGTCCTTGGAATGGCATACACAACACTATCAAAAGTTCTTCGCTTTTCCTTGGCTAGTAGAACTCTTAAAGATTTTGCATTCAGTGTCTCTGAAGGACAAACTAACTTGGTAAACATTTTTCTGTTTTTCATAAATAAACAGTCTGGACAACATTCTGAACTTTAAACAAATAGTACCAGTAGTAAGATGTGTACTCACAATAAAGAGAGCAAAATCATGTAAGATTTTAATGTAATGTGCATAGATAAATTTCCACATTTTTCACTGAACAATCCAGAAACATCTGATGTGTTTACAACTGTGTCTCTCAAATGTGACAAATGCTGCTAGTTCTACACAGTTTATCAAGCAAGTAGGAACCTTAGCACTTTTTGACCATTATCACAAAACATCAACTGGATTCTTTCGCCCTTATAAAAGAAGTAAAAAAAAAAAAAAAAAAATCCAGTGCCAGAGTATCTATCCCTGCACTGGCCCCATTACTGAACCACACTTATTGTTTCTGATCACTATGCGCAATCTATCATCGTTCAAGGCTGCACTAAAACTAGAAGGTTTCTGTATCCACCACAATACTAATATATATTATAATAAGGTCTTCCTGTCATGAACTTCCATTTACTTTTTCTCACTCCATCTCTGCACTGTGTGTGTGTGTGTGTGTGTGTGTGTGTGTGTGTGTGTGTGTGTGTGTGTGTGTGTGTGTGTGTGAGTGCATGCATGCCCTAGATGTGCATGTTCTCCTGTATGTGTGCATAGAGGTTTTGTCTAAGTGAGTTTACATATAAGCGAGTATACTATCTTTATAACTTGCATGAATTGTTACATATTACTGTCAAATGTTTTAATTCATTTTTAAGTACACTGAAGTCATTTAAGATAGTGACTGGAATACCTTCTGGGTCCATGATTACCACACATAATATTGCTATTCAAACTGCAATCAGAATATCTGCAGGGTCCATGATTATCACACATAAGAATTATCATAACTATCTAAACAGCGATTATAATAATAGCATGGTCCATACATTTTTTCACTCATATCATTATCATTCAAATTTGGTAAACAAATATATGTGCTTCAGTTACCTTCACTTGGATTTTAGTCCCTTTACAAGAAACACTGAAGAATGAAAAAACTCACACTGTGGAATGTGCTGGTTACGTGTGGTGCTGGCAAAGTTTGTTCCATTCACATTCCTCCAGTCCAGGTTTTGGGGCAGTGATGCAAAATCATAACCTGGTACTTCGTAAGGTCGTGGAGCTCTACAAAAATATTGATCTTATATTACAATATATAACAAGTGATAAGTACATTAAAAACATACACATTCTGTCAAAGACTGTTCGTAAACCATTGCATATACTTTAAGATTTAAAGAAATGAATGTCTAACCAGCAGCCAGTGTCACACATAGCGGACTGGGAGGACATAGGTTGGATTCAGGACCATCAAAGCCATTTGTTGGTTTAATTTTTAGCCCCCGACCATCTCCTACCCAGACTTTAGTATGCACTCAAATGAAAAGACTGGAACCATACTCATGATACTGTCAAGTTTAATTAATGCTGTTAGTATGTCTTCGACAGTGTTGTATTGACAATATTGTTACAACTTCCCAACCAACACTGCACACTGCATGAGGCTACCGTGTATCATTCTATTCTGAATGACGTCTGGATATATATCAATCATTATAAAAGTAAGCATGGATTACAGAACTTTCTTTTCTGTAGTCTTTGACTAGAATAAAACTCCATTACATGATCTTCATCATATCTGTTGATCAACTGGTTGAAGAAAAAAATCTAAAACTCTGTGACCCTTTATGTCCTGCACTCGTTTGCATGTTTATTCCTGCACACCAATTGGCTGGGGTAAATTTTGTGTGTGGCTGCCATGATTATTTTTTAGTTCCTGAGTGTGTCTTCATCTCAATACCCGAAAAATCTTTATGGGGTACATTTAGTCCTTGTAGTTTTAAAAATTGTCCTTGATTTTTCACTTATGTCATTGTTGAGTTTCATGTGAACTGATATGCTCAGTAAGAGTCATATCTTTCTTACACCCGGAAGTTTAAAGCATTGAGAAGGCAATACAAAGGAATGTGACTGTCCTTGTTATTTGATATTCTATCACCTGTCATGATCTTTGTTCTTAAGGACGCTTGGCCTGTTTTGCCCTCACACACTATAAAACTAACTTCAACTTTACTTTTTTCTATGGGTGAAATTAAACTACTTAAAAAATCAAAACCTTTCTTCTCGTATCCAAGAGATACTTTTTTTCCCTTTTATTTACCATTATCTTGGACTTGTGCTTTTTCTTATGGTCATGTTTTTTTTAATTTATTTTTATTTTTTTTATTTCTTAATCTGGTTCAAGATTGGTGGTAATGGCAGTGCTGGTGATGGTGGGCAGCATATTCAAGCATGGGAATGTCTCGGAAGCACACGGATCATGTGTGTAGGACTAGGACTAGGGCAGGTTTGCTGTGAAAGGTGACCACACATGTGTGCAGTGTTTTTGTAGACTGTTTGTGCAGAACAATGATTCAATGATTTCAGAAGGTGATCATCAAAACAAGAAATTATGGTCTTACATAAGGAGTAAGAGACAGCCTCAGGACAACATTGGGATTCCAGACCTGAGAAACAACCAGAATAACCTAATACAGGACCCTGAAGGCAAAGCAAATTTACTAAACAAGCAGTTTTGTTCAGTTTTCTCAAATCCCAAGCCTTTAATTAACGTTAGACTAAAGGATGATGATAAAACTCCCTGAAATGCAAAATATCAAAGTAAACAAAGCAGGAGTATTTAAGTTACTGACCAACATCAATGAAAACAAAGCTACTGGTCCCGATGGCGTTCCTGGCAAGCTCTTAAAATTATGTGCCAATGAATTGAGCGAGGTATACCAACTACTTTACCAAGCTTCACTGGACCAGGGAGTGATACCTGATGAGTGGCGAGATGCGAGCATTGTTCCCTTATTCAAAAAGGGTGACAAAACAAAAGCAGAGAACTATAGACCTGTATCTCTTACATCCATATCAGCAAAACTACTTGAACACATAATATATATAGTAGCATAATGGACCATCTTGACAAATATGACTTTTTAGATAACGCCAGAGCATACTACATTACCTGTAGTATGCTCTGATAACGCCCAGCATGGTAACCGTTTTAGACAGCGAAGGAGTTGTGAGACTCAACTTATAACAACTCTCAAAAACTTGTCAGTTAGCTTACATGGAACTTAAACGAATTGCTGCTATTCGACCCTATCTCACTGAAGACGCCACAAAAACTCTCGTTTCATCATACATCCTTTCAAGGCTAGATTACTGCAACTGTGTTCTCCTTGGCTGTCCCTCAACTGTCATCCAACCCCTCCAACGTGTACAGAACTCTGCAGCCCGTCTCATTTGCAAATCTCCTAGGACCCAACCCTGCAGCCCTCTCCTGAAAAAGTTGCACTGGCTCCCCGTTGAAGAAAGAATTAAATACAAATGTTGTTGTCTCTGCTTCAAGATTTTCACTGGCGATGCCCCTGCCTATCTTTCCGATCTCCTTCAAGTATATGTCCCATCACGAACGCTCCGCTCCTCCACCGACACCAGGACCTTCCGCTTTCCCAGTTACCGTCCCCATCGTAAACAGCATGGCGAACGAGCTTTCTCATACGCAGCTCCCAAACTCTGGAATAAACTCCCCTATGACTTAAGACATTCTCAAACCTTTTCTTCCTTCAAAACCTCCCTGAAAACCCACCTTTTCAAACAAAACTAAGAAGACAGTCATTACCAGATAGTTGATTGACTCTTGTTGTTTTTGTGGATCACTTAGTAGTTTGTGTTTGTTGCGGCTGTTGTGTATTGTGTGTCTGTGCGTGAGAGTGTGTGTGCGCGTGGGAGAGAATGGGAGAGAGCCTTTGTTTTTCATTTCTGAGCCGTTTTTCAATGCATTTTCTTTACATTTAGCAATTGTATTTTTTCTGCCTTTGTAAAGCGCCTTGTGCCGTGGAAGGCGCTATATAAATCCCCATTATTATTATTATTATTATCAATGATTTTAATAACTAGGCTCTATCTTAACAACAGACAGCAAATAGATGCAGTTTTATTAGACTTTTCTAAAGCCTTTGATAAGGTTGACCATGAGGGCCTGCTGCTTAAATTAGAACACATCGGCATTGGCGGTTCTTTGCTAAAATGGGCTAGATCATTCCTCATTGGGAAAATGCAGAAAGTTGTTGTGGAAGGGTCGTCATCCCATTGTAAACCAGTCTTGTCAGGTGTACCACAGGGAACTGTTCTGGGGCCCTTGTTTTTTTTAATTTATATTTATAAATGACATAAGTAGAAATCTCTCTCCTGGAACTACTATAAGGCTTTTTGCAGATGACAGCTTAGTATATCTAGAACAATCAGAAGCAAGAATGATACATGCATTCTACAAGAAGATCTAAACGCTTTACAAGAGTGGAAAGAACTTGGAAAATGGAATTTCATCCCCAAAAGTGCCAAGTGTTGTGTATATGTAACAAACGCTCACCAACTAGATCAGAAACCAATGCTGCAAAATATTTAGGCGTGATTATAGATAGGAGTCGTCTCAAATGGAATAAACTAGTATTGAATAAAAGTAGCACCAGGAGTGGCGGTCAATGTAACACCATACCTGCATCAAATATTGACAGCCACTTACATTCATTTTATCCTAGTTCTGTATGGCTGTGGAACTCACTGCCGGGTGCCATCAAGATTGCCACAAATGCAGTCTCATTTTAAAAAATCAAATTGATACGACAGTTTGAGAACTGCATATTGACGATTTTCTATTTCAACTTCCCCAGATATTTACTGTTACCTGGGCCTGAATTTGGCCATTGCTTTTAACTTCTTGAATACAGCCCTGATGTGGCCCTTTGCGGTCGGCTGGGCTATATGCAACATTATCTTATCTAACTTCTTGAATATCGAGTGCGACCCCTTGTTGCCAAATTTGCTCCAGGGCCAACAGTTTGAGTCGCACTATTTGATGTTATTTTATTTTACTTTTTAACATGCGCGCTGGTGACCTACTCGTTTTTGAGTGAACCAGTATTTTAGGAAGAAGAAGAGAAGAAGAAGACCTTAAAAGCAGGCATCAAGGGTATGACTTTATAATATACCATCAAAATAATTCTGAACATCAGGATAGGCCTAAATAAAATAATTCTGAATATCACCATCGAAATAATTCTGAACATGATCCTCATCGTGATCATGACTTCACTTACCTTTCGGGATATCCCCAAACTCTTTTGCGATTCAAGCACGGTCCAAACGATCTGCCATTCGGTTTCGACGGGATCTCGAATTTCTGTACAGTTTCAGAATTTCGTGGAAGGGAAGAAACCCCTCCAAGCACGAAAATAACAAAGCAGATACCGTAGACTGTCATTCTGAATCGTCTTATGAGCCGACTTGGTGGTTGAGTTCTAAGTCTTCACACCGGATGGTTCCAGGACAAGTTGTTCTTTGGTGGCAGTCGGACGAGAACTGGTGCTTTCAGTGTGGTATGGCCGTAGTCTGGTAGCAGTCTCTGATCTTTGTTTATAAACCAGTCATGTGAACTGTCACCACCCTCTTTGTGACGCACTTCCTCGACCCGCGTGAGGAATCACATGATAGGAAGTCATGTGGTTCAATCACATGATTTACTTGATAGCCTACTTGATGTCGGTGTTTGAGACAGCGTGGTTGCTGGTCAGTTCACCGGTCGATGTGTTGTCCCAGTCTACAGCTGCTTGCACTTGCAAGGTTTTAGTTTTACTGGTCAAAAGACCAGCAGAAGATTAAAGAAGGAAAGAACTGAGAACTGAAAAGAATCGGCGACAGGCCTAAAGGCCTACCTGTCTTTGGAGCCGACTCAACTATACTATACTTCCCCAGCAGATATTTTTATGGTTACCTGGGCCTGAATTTGGCCATTGCTTTTAACTTCTTGAATATCGAGTGCGACCCCTTGTTGCCAAATTTGCTCCAGGGGCCAACAGACTGAGTCGCACTATTTTATGTTATTTTATTTTACTTTTTAACATGCGCGCTGGTGACCTACTCGTTTTTGAGTGAACCAGTATTTTAGGACAAGACAAGACAAGACAAAATTCTTTATTTACGAGGATAAACGCCACCGCTGCCAAATATCTTGGGGTCACCATCTGTAAAGATTTGAACTGGGACCAGCACATCAACTCCATCTGTGCCAAAGCCAATAAGACCCTCGGCTTTCTCAGGCGAAACATTAAGATCAGTTCCACCCAGATAAAAGAAACCGCTTACAAGACTTTGGTCCGACCTATCCTGGAATACGCTTGCACTGTGTGGGATCCGTACACGCAGCGAAACATCGAGAAGATTGAGGCCGTACAACGGAGGGCCGCTCGGTTTGTTGTGAACAGGTATCACAACACATCAAGTGTCACCGCAATGATAAACAGGCTAGAGTGGCCCTCCCTTCAGAACCGCAGGAAAGAGGCAAGGCTGGCGATGCTTCGCAAGATCTTGTGTGGCCAGGCTGTCGTCCCCATATGTAAGGACAAGTTGACACCAGCTCCTGCCAGGCAGAGAAGAGGTCACACACAGCAGCTCAGCCTCATACAGTGCAGGACACAATACCGACAACATGCGTTTCTCCCAAGGACCATTCGGGATTGGAACGACCTGTCAGAGATGATGATGGATGGCACCCCAGGCGCCTTTGGGTCAGGGGTTCCACACAACTAAACCTGAAATCTTAGTTAGATAGTATAAGTAGGATTAGGTCGACACCCCATCCCACTCCTTCCTTAGCACTTTTGTGATTTAATTTATTTTTGGGCCGGGTTCACTCTCAGAGAGAATTTGGATCAGCTAGTCTGGAGCCCGTCTCCGGATGAAGAGTGAAAAGTAGTAGCCTGCTGATAAAACCCACATAGAGTAGGTATCTCTCGTGTCATTTAAATGCATTAGTTGCCCTTGTTTTTCTCACTATCTTAGGTCTCTATCTTTCTATCCTGGCCTTTCTAACTCAGCACAACCTCCATAGTACGGCATAATAATCAGCTTGTTGATTGGGGCCGTCAATTGGATGATGATGATGATGAAGCACTTATGTGCTTTTTTACATCCAGTCCTCGCCCTGTGTAGGGTCAACAATATAAATAAAAGGCAACAAAGGATTTAAAAAAAAAAAAAAAAAAGAGAGAGAGAGAGGGCGCAGGAGCGAAGGGAGTGCGGGGTAAGCCTGCAGAGAGAGAGAGAGAGAGAGAGAGAGAGAGAGAGAGAGAGAGAGAGGGGAGAGAGAGAGAGAGAGAGGGGAGGGAGGGAGGGAGAGAGAGAGAGAGAGAGAGAGGGTGGGGGAGAAAGAGGCTAGAGTGGGTGCGATAAGAGAGCATGTTTAGAACAATCTGACAATCAAAAAATTTTCAAAGAGATACAAAACAATTAATTTTGAAACACCGGGGGAGGGGGGGGGGGGGGGGGGGGAGAGAAATAAAGCACAAATGGAGGTGGGAAATGCATAATGATAGCCCAGGAAGAAGGAAGAAGAATAAGACTACTAAGGTCTACTGACAGCAGTTCGGGTTAGACAGTGCTGGGTGGTTGACCCAGTGGGCGTCAAGTGGGGCCGGAATAGCTCAGTTGGTAGAGCGCCGGACTCGTGATCCTGAGGTTACGGGTTCGAATCCTTCGTTTTCACTGACGTCACTAAATAGAACACAAATACCCACAATACTTAGCGCGATCGACTTGTCCGCCATTTTGCTTCCCTAGCTTATGAAACTCTCTCATTTTGACCTGGCATATAGTATATAAATGTGAACATTTTACATGAATGTTTGTAACATGTATGCAGTTCATGCATAATATTTTTGCATGTATATCTATAGATATTCTTATCTGTGCATACAATTTTCATTTTCATGGGTGAAATTGTTCAGACACACGAATAGATAAATGAGGATTTTCATTATCTTTCAATGCATAAAATGTAAATTGAAACTTTTTTACAATGCATATGCATGTCAATACCTGACTGGTGCAATGCATTTATTTTATTCCCTCCAGTATTTTCTCAACTTTTGTACATACTAACTGCATTTTCCAACCATTTTTGAAAACTAAACATAAAAAATACATTTGTACCTTTGTACTGTGTGTGTATATATTGCTAAATGATGAAGAAGAGCAAGGTTACATTTTTGAGTACATTAAAATACATAAGATGAACATATTTTGCATACTGATGAACCACTTATTGCTACATGTGTTTGTATGAATATGAGTACTGGGGGCTAAGAGGATGTTTGAAAATTGTTTTTTAAAAAATTTTAAAGTCAAAAATTTAAAATTTAAACAGGGGGGGGGGGGGGGGGGGGAAAAACCCAAAATGGGGTTTATCAAATTTTAGCCAAAAAGGGAAAAAAGAAAAAAACCCAAGGGCCTGACCAGGGGTTGAATTTTTACCACCCCAACCAATGTTTTGGAAAACCCCCCCCTTTAACCCCCCCCCCCCCCCCCCCCAAAAAAAAAACCCCCCCAAAACCCCCCCCCCCCCCACCCCCCCAAACCCCCCCCCCCCCCTAAAAAAAAAAAAAAAAAGGTAAAAACAAAAAAAAAAAAAAAAAAGGGGGAAAAAAAAAAAAAAAAAAAAATTTAAAAATTTTTTAAAAAAAAAAAAAAAAAAAAATAAAAAAAGAAAATAAAAAAAAAAATTTTTTGTTGTTTTTATATTTAAAATAAAAAAAAGGTTATTTTTATTTAAAATTGATAAAATTTTTTTGGGAGAAAAAATATTTAAGGGTTTTTTTGGGGTTTTAAATGAGGGTTTTTTTAAAAATTAAAATTATTAATATAAACTAAATTTAAAACCAAACCCACCAAAAAAATTTTCAACAAACCCCCCCAAAAATCCAAAACACGCACACACACACCCCTCCGCCCCCCAAAACAAAGTAACACAAAAAAAAAAATCACTTCCAAACCAACAAAAAACATTCTTCCACACCACCCCCCCCACACACCACACCCACACCCCCCCCCCCACAACACAACCTCCCCCCCCCCCCCCACCCCCCCAACCACCCCCCCCCCCCCCCCCCCCCCCCCCCCCCCCCCCCCACCCCCCTTTTTCCCCACTCAACCTCGCCCCCCACCCCCCCACCACACCCACCCCCTCCAAAACCTACCCCTTCCTCTCCCTTTTTTTCCCCTCCCTCCCTCTCCCCCCCCCCCCCCCCCCCCCCCCCCCCCCCCCCCCCCCTCGCCGATTTTCCCTTCCTCTCCCCTCATTCTTTTAAAATTATTCCGGGGGGTGGGAAGGGGGGGGAAAAAAATTTAAAAAAAAGGGGGGGGGGAAAAAAAAAAAGGGGGGGGGGGGGGGGGGGGGGGGGGGGGGGGGGGGGTTTTTTTTCCGTGGGGGGGGGGCCCCCTTTGGGGGGGGGGTTTTTGAAAGGGGGCCCTGGGGACAGGAATTTACTGTTAAAAGGGGAAAGGGGGCGTTGGGGGGGGGTTTGGGTTTTATTTTAAAGGGGGGGGAAAGGGGGTAAAAGGGGGGGGGGGGGGGGGGAAGGGGGGGGCGGGGCGGGTCCCGGGAAAGGAAGAAGTAAAAAGGGGGGGGGGGGGGGGGGGCGGGGGGTAGGGGAACAAGGGGGCACCCAATGGCCACGACTTAGGAAACAAAAATGGCCGCCGGCGTGGGCCGAACAACGCCCCGGAAAAAAAGGGGCCACCGGGAAAAAAGGCTTGGGGAAATGTTCCCGGCATTTTTTAAAAAGCCCTTGAAAATGGGAACCTGAGCCGGAAAACGGCGAGGTGAACGTTGAAAGGTAAAAAATGTAAACCCGGCAACTACCCCCTGTAAGCAAATTTGATTTTAGCGGTTTTGAAAGTTGTGGCCCAAATGGTCCCAAATTTTACAGATAATAATTTATATTTAAATGTCAGCAGGGTTTTCGAAAAAAACGATCTGTGTCAAATGTTAGGGTTATGGAGGATATAACAAAAATGTGATGCAGAAAGGATTTTTTCAAAACATGGATTTTGAAAAGCTTTTGATCGGTTCCGCATAAGAGACTCCTTTAAAGCTGCAATCGTATTGGTGGCCCTTTTTTAAAAGGGTCAAAAACTTTGAGTGTAGAACTCAACAAGAGAGTGGGGGCAGCAAATAAAGAAATGTAATTTTTTAAATGGTTCCCTCAAGGAAGTATACGGGGCCCGGTTTTTTTCCTTTTTTATAATGTTTACCAAAAAAAATTGTCAGTCCATGTAAAAATTTGCAGTGATACTAAAAATTTACAATTGTCATAAAAGGTCTTGTTTTCAAAACGATATCTACAAACGCAAGAGGGTTTGGTGGGAAAACGTATTTCAACATGAAAAAGGGGGTGTATTGCATGTCGGGAAAATAACAAAAAAATGAATATAAAATGAGGAGAATGTGTTTTCACCGTAGGGGTTTTTACTAAAGAAAAAGACTTGGGGTTACCTTCGATAGCAGGTTGTCATTTGACCTACTTACAGAGAGTGGTAATAAAGAACCCAGATGTTGGTATAAAAGGAGTTTTACTTATTTAGAAAAAGATTTTTTTTGAAATTTCAAAGCTTTTGTCGGCCACTTTTGGAGTATGCTAATGTGTTTTGGACCCCTTTTTTTCGTCTCATAAGTTAAAAAAGTTCAAAGACGGCTCCAAAATTTGCTGAAGCATTGCAAAAATTTATCATATAATGAAAGATTAAATTTTGAATCGCACTCGCTGAGGGGAGAAGGATCAGAGGTCCCCCAATCAATTTTATAAATCTTTAATGGCTATGTGATATTGCATTGATTTGAGACCTTTTTCTGTTGACAAACTTCGGTACTAGAAACTCTAAAGGAAAGATTTTTATAAGCCTGTAAACTAATAAACGAAAAATTTTATTTTTTATAGAGTTGAACCCATGGAATGAAATATACCCCAAAAATTTGCACCTAATATTAATACTTTCAAGAATTTTCTGATAATGATTAAAAATTTAGAAAATTGTTTCATGACCATGAGGATTGAATGAAGTTTAAAAATTTGGCATCCCATATGACCCAAAAAGGAAGAAATTTAGAGAGGACCAATGATGACCGGAGGTCTAGGTAATGAAGCCTCCCACATAATATATACATGACCCTCGCTACAGCCCTTGAATGAACTGAAAACGGGGTTCCCGTGTGTGAAGCCGCACAACTTTGCTACTCGTAAAACCCCTCCCCAACTTTCGGAAGAAAAGGGCCCATTTTGGCCCTTTTGGTATGGATACACGTTACAATAGCACGCCCCTTTCCCCGAATTTGGAGTAGTGCTTAATGGCGGAAAAAAAAAATTTTAAAAAAAAAAGGTATAACAATAAATGTAAGAAATGGAAACTTATGACGCTGAACATTAAGGAAGAAGAAAACTCTGTTTTTAAATGCAGCTCAGGGTGGGACACAATGACTCTGGTAGGTGTTCAAGGAACCCTTTTGGGAAAAAGAATGATCCCGAAGTCTAGGGGGGTCATTTTAAACAAGCTTGGTGTGGCCTTGGTGTTGATCTTCGTGCAGCCGAATTTGGGGCCGGTTGTGTATTCGTAGAGGTAAATCATTTTCCCCCCGCGTCTGCGGTTTTCCCGGGAAAAACCCGGTAAACGGCGGGCCCACATGCCACGTTGGATTGTACATAAATCTAATATCAGGAAATTGGGCGGGGCGGGAAATTATTTTTTTCCCCACATGGGGCACGGAAATATAAGACAATATTCACCCCCAAAATGAAAAAAGCACATCAGAAAGAGTGATATCCATAACCAAGAAAGCAAAAAAAACAGAAAAACGACGCAAACAAATTTTAAAAGCAAAAATGAAAATTTCTAGACGATTTTTCCTATACATAGTGCAAACTTTGTGTATTTTTTAATTTAGTTATATGAATTTTTGGGAAAAAATCTTTTTATAATGTATATAATTTTTGTTTGTTTAAAGAGTTTTTTTTTTTTTGATGCAAACAAAGTTGAATTTTAAAACATTCGCCGTACAAAGAAGTACGCGGGAGGTATTTTTTTCTTTCTGCATAAAAAAAAGGACACACGAAAAATAATAAATTCACTGCAATATCAGCTGCACATTTTCAAAAATTCTTTACATCTAGGGTGCCGATAGGAGTTTTACAGGCGATTTTTATTTTTGTTCTAAATTTTGTAGGTAAATGAATTCTGGGAAAAATAATAGTTGGTCAAACCGTGTTTTAAACATTCTTATTTGATTATAATTATCATTGTAACTGGTGTACCGGGTATTTTTAAAAAATACTTTAAGGCACTTTTTACTTTCTCTTTAAACCAAAATGGATGTAATAAAGGGGTTTTCTGATTTACCCAAAAATTACTAAAACCCAAATTTTTTTAAAATAATTTTGGATGTATTTGAAAAATTTTGTTTTATGTAATTTAATTCATACTTCTGAGAAGACATTTATCCCAAAAGAAATGTAATTTAAAATATGGGGTTAGTAAAGGTTAAAAAAAAATAAAAACATTCGGGATTTAACATGCCCGGAAGGGGGAATTTTCCCGTTTCCCCAAAAACCCATGAAAAAAGGTGTGACGTCGTATTTTAAAACCCAGCTTAAAAAATTTTTAACTGTAATTTTGGACAAGATCATCATGTCAAATCCAAAATTTCAACCCCTAGTAAAAATTGGTAATACAGTTTTATAAAAAATCCATCATGGGCTGCGGGAGCATCAATAATTTAGTTTTCCTCACAAAGGGGAACATTGCTGAGGGGCCCGGGTCAAACGTTCATTTGAGCAACATTCATTCGGTTTAAAAAATTTCAGCCTAACCTAATAAAAGAAATCAGGGATCTGTTTTTTTTTAAAAAATAGGAAAACGTCTAACCTTACCTTTAAAAAAAAATAACAATTTTAATTTTTTTGCATTTAGTTTCAATTTCCATTTATCAAAATATTTTTTAAATGATTTTAAAATTTCTGTAGCCCCAAACGGATTTTTGAAAAGATCACAGTGTCATTGATATAAAAAGAGAAATAAAATTCAACAAAAAGTCAAACTGATTGCCAGCCCATTTCAATTGTTCTTTTGCGACAGTCACAAGGCCCCGCCCTGTCGCTAGACATAAATTTTTTATATCATTTAAAAACAAGGCAAAAAAATAAGGTGACAAGTTTTCTCCTTTTCTTACACCAACATTGGAACAGAAAAAATGAATAATCACCATTGGGGATACACATGACTTGGCTTGAGAAAACTATTTTGTATAACTTTTAATATTTTTATAATACCCCTATTTATCAAATTTTTGCCCCAAAAAAAAGATCATTTAAATTTGTGAATGCCTTTTCATAATCAGAAAAGCACGTATAGCGCTTCTTCTTAAACAAAGAATATCAATAGGGCCCAAAAAGGGAAAAAAGTGTAAATGTTGAGAAATTTTTCCGGGAAAACCTGCTTTTTCAATCCCAATTTAAAAGAATGTTTCAATAAAAATCTTTAAAATCATTCAAAATATTGTAAAACATTTTCCAAAAAAGGATAGTTGTTATCCACGGAATTTCCGGGCTCTAAACAATCCTTTTTTTTTGAAAATAGGATGTTAACCCCAAACGCCCCAAACAGTTGGTCTTTACCGTAATTAATATAAAGGTTAAAAAATTTGCTATAATTTTAGCTTTTTTCCGCCCGGGTTTTTTAGAAAATTTATTTTAAATTATCTATCCATGGCTTTTTTTTTCTTTAACTTTTTAATGCAATGCATTTCTTCATTTTTGGTGATTTAAAATTTCCCAAAAGGTATAATGGTGATTTAAAAGGGACTTTCAGAACTTCATCAGATCTTCTAATATCCCATTTTATATTTTTAAAAAATTCAAAGAAAGCTGGCATGGGTTGATTCGGGGGATTTTCTCTTCTGCCCTTTTAAAAAAGTCCAATAAGGGCCCTTTTGGGTCTTTAACGTAATTGAGTAGCTGTTTAGCCATTTCGTGGTTATATTTTCTCATTTTTTTTTACTGTTTTTTTAAAATTTATTTTTGCTGACGTACCCCTTCGCCTTTAAAATAAATCATTTTTCAAATAAACACTTCTCCTACAACGGCAAAAATTTTTTCTTTTTAAATTTACAAATTTCATTAACCATGGTTTATCCCTTTTTTTTCTTTTTAGTTTGGGTTTTGGACCTTTCCCCCTCTTTTTTATATGTTTAGTGCTTTGCACTTTTAAGTAATATATCATTAACTCTGCCCACAATATTTTTTACTTGTTTACAGTAATATTTTTGGGGTTTTAAGCAAGTCATTACCAGTCTTTTGTGTAAATTTTTTTTAACACTAAGTCATCAACAAAAAATTTTTTCAAAGCATTATTCCATCTTACATGCTGAATTGGGGATCGCAGCATGCGTCGGCGCTGTTTTTTTTGTTTCCCCCCCTTTATGCAATTGCAAACTTTATGGGGAAAAGGGGAATGAAATCTGAAAAAAATTTATTAAAAATCCAAAAAATAAAAACACTATCAAATAAATCATAAAAAACACGGTAATCCCTACGATGCATTTTTACAAATCAGTTTACTTTACCCTAATTTACAGATTACCCTTCATGATAAAGCTGACCGCTTTGGGGAAAGCTTTTTTTAATTTAATGTCCCATATTGTTTGTTGTTAACTCAGATGATAACAGGAAAGTTATAATCTCTATCAGAACGCAATCAGAAACAAATTATTTACCAACATTCATTTAGCGTCCCCATTTTAGTTCAAATTCCCAACAGACAAAAGCACAATACCAAAATTCGAATTGTTCTGTAAAACATTATAAAAAATTTTATTAAAATAAGGGGATCCCTTGGTTCAATATAAGCCCAAAAAATTTTTTTTTTTTAAAAATGGGGTCACAAAAAGCAAAAAAAATGCACTTTGACAATATCAAAAACCCCAAATTATAGCTCCCGCAGTCAGCATAAAGGATTTTTTAAATTGTTTTTCTTCAAAGACAGTGACTTGAACAAAAAAGTCTTTTATAATACTAGTATACCCCCGTTTTCTTTTTTATTGTTTATTTTAAAAAAACGCAGTATATCCATCAATTTCAACGTATAAATCCGCAAGTTTACTTTCGAGTGCAGAATCATACCCGTTAATAAAGTCACAAAAAAGGGAAAAACAAATTGGACAAAACCACAACGTTTAGGAACACACTTCAGGATTATCTGGATTTTCCATTTAATCATAAAAGGGAAACTGCTTCGCTGCCCCCATTTTCAGATTATATCTTTTTTCTGTACTATTCCCATATTGTATTATTCTCTTACTAAAAAACATTTCTTTCACCATATTGCCATCATCATTTTTAACCCCGTATCAGAATGGTTATTGAAACACTGGGGCATTATCTTTGGCCCTTGGACCTTGACAAATAGCATTGCTGTGTCACTGATAACAAGCACCCAAAGTCAAGTATTCCTTCCAATATGCCCACCCCCACTTCTTTAGACCTTTCCCCCAAATCAGTAGCATCAGTAACATCTTTGATGTTTTTTCAACAAACACCGAAACCCTTTTACGTCCCTCCCATCGTTTCCTTCAAATCCTTTTATCAGTCACTTCAATCAAGTTCGAGCCCTTCATGGTCAACACTTTTTTCTTCAACAGGGTTAATACCTTAGATATGAGTCAAATTACATGGGTTTCAATAGCATTTAAAACCTTTTTTACTCATCATTACGTTCGTCACCAAAATTTTTATCACTTACGTGTACACACGATCATGATCTAAATCCAAAAACAACCTGCTCACAAAAAATGGTGCATCAATAATTTACACGGGTGCTAATTAGGGGTTAACTCCGTCCCCTTCGTGGGGGAGAAGAAATGCAAGAGTTTGTTCCCCGTGCTGACACTGGTTTTCCCCTTCCCCGCCCCTCACATCCCCCTCACAAACGGAAAAAACCAAGGTGCACCCAAAAGCAGAAGGCCGGTTTTGATGTTTCATTACCTAAAATTTTCCTGGGCTTCATCTTTCGGGGGCATTCATTTTGAAACCCCTTTTTTCCCTTTTATTTGCACATTTAAAATTTACATTTACTTTCCCCTCGGTATATAACACGCATCCTACATTGTACGACTGAAGCAAGGTATCTTTAAAGCACAAGAATTTTTCTATGGTTTTCACCCCCATTCGTTCGAAATTATCACTCCCCTTTGACCTTGTATTTAAACACTAATTTGCTCCCTTTTATCCCCCCCATCCATCTTTTTTCATCCTTCAATCATTTTCCAAAGCTTTTCCTTTCTTCACATCTTTTTTTGGGGCTTGTTAACGAGCCCAGACTTTGACACGTCACATCACTCCCAAACCGTGGAAAGGTGTGTGTAGAAGCCCACTGAAAAACCCCCGGGCCAGCCCCATTCCAAAATTTTGGTTTTGCGAAATCAGGTGGGGAGGCCCAGTGTTTATTTCGACCTCCCTCTCCCCCCAAGGGGAAAAGGTGTGGGGGGGTCTTATGGTGACGGGCTTGGGGGGGGTGTCCCGGGTTTAAGCCCGGGAGGATTTCTTTCGACATGGTGGTCCCCCTTAGGGCCCCACCCTTCCCGAGGAGGCTTTTGCGTACCCCATTGCCCGGGAAAGGGGGGGGGTGAGGTGTCGTTGATGGCTGTCATAGCCTTCTTTCCCTTTAGGGGCTTCTTTTTTTCCATCAGTTTCGCGCTTTGCCGACAGAAATTCCCGCATGCAGGGGCCCCTTTTTGTTGTTTGCCCCCGTGAAGGGGAGCGATAGACTTCCCCCCCTAATCCAGCTTCCCGCACACGTCAGGGGTTTTTCTCCCCCCTGCTCAGCTGTTACGTTCCCGCCCCAAACCCCAAGATTGGACCGTTTTGGGAAAATGTTGCAGACGATCGTTCTATAAATCTCCCCGAAAAACAGCCCCCAATTTCATGATGACAGGAAAAGGGGCAGAGTCCTACGCCCTAAGCCTGTCGATGATCCAAATGTCCTACCCCCTTTAACCCCCTACCACGCCTAGAACGCAGAAAACAAGCAGTCCCAAAAGGGAGGGGGAGTCTTCAGGCAGATCATTTTTTGTGGAGTAAACGCCTTCAAATTTCTTGGGTGTGACCCCGTCTCATGGTTTTGTGAGCTTTGAAAGAAAACTTGCTCCTTCTTCTTTCTTCCCCATCAGCGTGAATTAAATCTCAACCCCTTCAGGCGGGGTTTTTTTGAGTCTTTCTTAGCTGAGAAAGGCGAAATTAAAAAAGGTGCGTTTCGTTTTTGACATTGCAAAGCGCAACCCCCAAATCAACAAAATAAACCCCCAAAACAAGGGAAACCCGTCACGCACTGTAGTGTTGGCAAACACAAGGTCCTCCGTGTGATTTTTTAAAGAACAGCTTTCTTCGAGGACAACAGCACAGGAAAACCCCAACACGTCGCCAGGGTATTTAGTATTTTGTGTATGCAGATTCCAGAAAATGCGGGGTTTAAAGGCCACCCCGGGTGCCGAAAGCTTAAATGGTGGACAAAAGAACTGATGAACAAAATGAAAAACGAGCAAAAAACGGCAAAACGCACCCCAAAGGGAAATTTAAAAAGAAGCGGAAAAAGGTAACGTTGAACTCTTTTCGGGGGTATACAAAATAAAATTTTTTTTTTACCCAATGGAAAATTTAAAAAAGGTCTCTTCAAAACACCTTGGGTACTATAAAATTATAAAAACAATAAGAAAAAACAAAAAAGTTAATGAAAAAAAAAAGCCCCGGTGAATGAAAAGCCAAAAAAAAGGACACAAAATCAAAAAACCTCCCTAGATCGGGAATCACCTGAGTTTTGTGTAAGCGTTTTGAGGGCCCCACCCTAAAATTTTTTTGCCCGCATTCGGGTTAAAATGTAAATTTTTCAAAAAAATAATCCCCCTCAAATTTTTTCCCCTTTTTTTGGGGATTTTTCCCCCGAGATGTCCCGTACCCTCTTCAAAAACACGCCCTTTTCCCCCTTCGTTGACGTCACATTTCAGGCCTTTGCTCTCACTCGTAACCCCATCTTTGCGCCAGCTGGAAGCTCCCAAAAAGTCTCATTACTCTGATTTTAATATGTCTGCTCGGAACCGCTTGGATTTTACCTTGTTGGCCACGTGAAATAAAATGCGGAGAATCAACTTCACACACTAAAAAAATTTATCTAAACGATCTAATTGCGCCAGTCTATAAATACTCGACTCCTTAAGCAAAGTCTCGGCCCATTACTTCTTTGGTGTGCAGCCGGCAATATGAATATCGACGAATCTTCCTACCGGTCAGATATCACTGATCACCTATCACCTATCCCGAGTCTTGAAGACCGTTGGGGCACCACAAAAGACTTTGCTACCAGCTTCCTCCAACCCTCCCGGTTTTCAGACGCTCTTAGGTTGCTGATTGTGAAGCCAGTCCATTCACTGATGTTGTCCTCCCATCTCTTTCTCTGTCTTCCTCTCTTTTTGCCTCCACACACTGTTCCCTGTAGAGGGGTTTTGGCAAGTTCTGGTGATCTTGATACATGACCATACCATCTCAGTTTCTTTCTTTCATTGTGGACAATAGGTCTTGGTGTGGTCCAAAGGCTTGCCTTACTCTGGTCTGGACCTCCAAGTTGGAAATGTGATCTTTTGTATGAGATGCCAAGGATCGTGCGGAAACATCTCATCTCTAATGCCTGAGTCCTTCTCTCAAGTTCAACTGTCATATCCACGTCTCACAGGCATAGAGAAGAAATATGGCGATGACCCAGGAGCACATAAGTTTGATCTTGAAACTGATTGTGATGTTTCTGTCGTTCCAGACGGTCTTAGTCTGGCTAGCGCTGCTGTCATTTGCGCAGCTCTACAGAGCACTTCAGGTTTTGATCCCTCATCTGAAACAATTCCCTGAGGTACCATGAAGTTCTGAACTGTCTCTAGTTTTTCTCCCTTGATAGCGATGTTAGCGCTGATGCCTTTTGTGTTGTTGGTCATAAGTTTTTATCTTCTCAGCGCTGATGAATGCAGCAGAACATTTGTCAAGGTGCCTGCTAGGTTGGCCTGTTCCTGCTCTTTTCATGCTAGCCTGTCAAAGTCATCGGCAAAGCATAGGTTTGTTACTATCCTGCCATCAATACTTACTGAGCCTTGATGTCCCTCCAGTGCATCAGTCATAATTATCTCCAGGCAAATGTAAAGAGTAGGGATGAGTAAACAGCCTTACCTCACTCCAACATTTATCTTGAACCAGTATCCTATGGTGTCATTGAGGAAGACTGTGCTGGTACTGATCAGGTTGGCGTAGATGTTGTACAGTTCCATGGTTGCCCATAAAACTGCATCCCACACCCTGTCGAAGGCTTTTTTGAAATCTACAAAAATGTGGAAAAGGTCCTGCTGATGCTGATGATATCTCTCACACATTATCCTCAAATTAAAGATGGTTCGGTGGTACTGTGATCTGCTCTAAACCCGCCTGTTTTTAGCAATTATTTTCTCTGCATTCAGTCTGTTCAAAAGGATCTTCAGCATCACCTTGCTCGGTGACTGATCAGACTGATGGTTCGATAATTTGGCAAAGTGTAAATTGCCTTTCTTGGGGAGAATGGTGATAGGGACTGGGTCCATTCGTCTTGGCCACATAGTTTGCCAGACTTGTTACAAATGACTGTTTGGGCGCTGATCATGGTATCTCCTCCTTCCTTCATTAACTCTGGTGGTATGTTGTATAATCCCCGTTGATGTTCCCAGTTTCAGGGACGTAGCTAACTGCATCTACTTCTTCAAGCAGTATGGGGAAATTGTCACTGTCTGTTACTGTGGAGACATTCGGATTAAAAATGGCCTTGTCTTCAGTGAGACACTTCCCTGACTTGTCCTGTGTGGTGGTAACTCATCCTTGCTTAAAGGTTGTCAGGTCTTTTACAAGTTGGTATGCTTTCCTACTGTTGTTCTGTTGTAGGTTGTCCTCACCCCCGTGGGATTGCCGGGGTGTGCCTATGGAGGTGGCACTGCTAGAATTCAGCGTCCCTGCCAGTCACCAGGCATGTCGTAAGAGGCGACTAAGGTGACACTGGTCCTCCAGGTTGGGGTTGGGCACAGGGCTAACAACCCTGTCCCTTAAAAAATGATTGTTACAGAAACCAATACCAGAGCATTCGACACGGATGGCGACGGCAATGAAGCACACCAGGCAACTGACTGATGACGGACGACAGCCAAACCCGAGAGGGAGCTGGCGCCCCGATGGTGGATTTACTGAAGCCGAAACAGAAGATGAGGGTGGGGTGCTGGAACGTCCAGACCTTGTACCAGACTGGCAAGATGCCCCAACTAGTCAAAGAGTTTGACAACTACAGCCTGGACATCTTGGGAGTCAGCGAGGTCAGATGGACCGGCACAGGAAAGAGGAGACTGGCGTCAGGACATACCATTGTCTTCTCTGGAAGATCAGATAACCAACACTATGAGGGAGTAGCACTTCTCCTCAACAGAAAAACAGAAAAAAGCATTACAAGAATGGAAACCATTTGGACCAAGACTTTTGAAGGCAAGATTCCACTCCAAATACACCAATCTGACAGTTCTAGTTTGCTACTGCACCAACCGAAGATGCAGATATAGAAGCCAAGGATGCATTTTTACGATCAGCTCCAAGCAGCAGCGGAGAGTATTTGCGCCCATGACATGGTACTGATCCTTGGCGATTTGAATGCAAAGATGGGCAGTGACAACATCGGGAGGGAGCATGTTATGGCAAACATGGAATTGGTACCATCAACGATAATGGAGAAAGACTACAGACTTCTGTGCAGAGAACAACCTGTTGATTGGAGCACCCTTTTCAACACAGAGATGTTCACAAAACAACTTGGACATCACCAGACGGGACCACCAAAAACCAGATAGATCACATCATAGTCAATCGGAGATGGAGGAGCTCCCTTCAAGATGTCAGGCCTACAGAGGAGCAGATGTTGCCAGTGACCACACCCTTGTGTTGGCCACCGTTTCCCTGAAACTACGCCGAACACGAGGAAGACAGGCACGTCAGCAGAGAAAGACTCTGACAGACTGAATGAGACGCTCACCAAACAAGCTTTTGCTGTGGAAATAAAGAACAGATTCCAGGCGCTAGGGGAACAACAAGAGTTGACAATAGACAGCTTCAACCAGGCCTTGCGGGAAGCGGGAGAAAAGGTACTAGGTTTTCCGCCGAAAGAAGAAGGAAGAGTGGATAAAGAAAGGAACCTGGGAAAAGATAGATGAAAGAAAGCTGACAAAGCAGAAGATCAACAACACCAGATCAGAACGCTTGAAAGTGCAGCACAGAAGAAGATATACAGAAATAAATAAAGAGGTAAAGAAGATGACAAGAGCTGACAAGAAGGACTACATCGAGAAACTGGCAGACGAGGCAGAGGAAGCAGCTGGTAGAAATGATCTAAAAACGCTGTACAAGATAACAAGCAGCTAAACAATGGGTTCCAAAACAATGATGTACCATAAAGGACAAGAATGGGAAGGTCGTTGAAGGAGAGGCAGAAAAACTACAGCGCTGGAAAGAACATTTCGAGTCAGTTCTGAACAGACCAGACCCCCCTCAGCTAGCAGATATCCAACCGGCAGGTATAGACCTGGACATCTGCATCGATCCACCGAGCCTAGAAGAAGTGACAGCAGCAATCAAAACCATGAAGAACGGAAAAGCACCAGGGGCAGATGGGGTAACAGCAGATATGTTGAAAGCAGATATTAATGTGACAGCCCCTATTCTGACGGAGATCTTCAACAGGTTTGGGAAACGGGCCAGACCCCTGAAGCGTGGAAAACTGGTCTTATCTTCAAGTTGCCCAAAAAGGGAGATCTTGAGACTGCAACAACTGGAGGGGCATAACACTTCTTTCTCTCACTAGCAAGGTATTTAGCAAGGTTGTGATGTCAAGGCTGACGGAAGCCCTGAGAGGAACCTTCGTCCACAACAAGCAGGCTTTCGCCCTGGACGATCCTGCTCAGATCATATCTCACTCTGCGCCAGGTTCTGGAACAGAGCAATGAGTGGAACACGCCTTTGTACATCAACTTCATTGACCTGGAGAAGGCATTTGACAGCATCCACCGAGAGTCCTTATGGAAAATCCTGAGACACTACGGAATCCCTGCAAACTTGTCCGGGTCGTTGAAATGCTGTAACAGTGACTTCAGTTCACAAGTGATCTGCAACACAGAGCTCACAGACGCCTCAGTGTCAGCACGGGAGTGAAACAGGCTGCATCCTATCGCCTTTCCTCTTCATCCTGGCCATGGACTGGATTATGAAGAACGCCACAGACAGAAGAGGAGGGGAATCAGATGGACCACGACAATGGTGGCAACAACAACACTGGAAGACATTGGACTTTGCTGACGACATTGCCCTGATGGCACATCGCTACCAAGACATACAGGAGAAAACAGATGCCATGGCAACAACAGCTGGAAACCTTGGCTTGAAGGTCAACACCAAGAAGACAAAGAGCATGAGAATGAATGCCAGAGTCCAAGACAACATCAAACTGAACGGAGACGAAATGAGGAAGTTAGCGACTTCACCTATCTTGGATCCAAGATGTCTAATACAGGGGATGGGGAGGTGGAGATCCGGGCTCGACTGCAAAGGCCAGCCAGGCCTTTGCCTCCACTCAGGAGCACATGGAAGGCAGGGAATATCCGCCTGAAGACCAAGTTACGAATCATTCAAATCAAATGTAATAAGCACCCTTCTTTATGGATCAGAATCATGGAAGATGACCAAAACCATCAGCAACAAACTAGATGTCTTCCAAAACAGATGCCTCAGACGCATTCTACGCATCTATTGGCCGAATAAACCCTCACCAATGAAGAACTCCACCAAGAGCAGAAACTGAACCCATCTCAACGCAAGTAAAACGAAGGCGTTGGCGATGGATAGGCCATGTGCTCCGCCAGCAGACAACAGCCATTTCCAGAATCGCCCTACGATGGACTCCTGATGGCCGAAGAAGAAGAGGACGCCCCAAGGAAACTTGGAGGAGAACAGTGGAGAGGGAGATGAAGGAAAAATGGTTGGACATGGGGCCGTCTGAACGTGTTTCAGCCGACCGACATCAGTGGCGGGCTCTGGTCGAGGCCTTATGTGCTACCAGCACAAAGAGGACTAGATAGATAGAATAGGTTGTCCTCAATGTCTTGGCACTGCTCCTCTATCCATGTCTCCTTTGCTTTCTTCATAATTATTTTCCTTCATCTCCCTGCTAACTGCTGTATACTGTTTTGCTCCATCTGCTTCATTTTCCTGGTTCTTCAGTCGCACAAATCAAGAATGTCTGCTATGACCTAAGGCCTTTTGACAAAGCGATGTTTGCCGAGATCTCACTGGCAGTTTCGGTCACTTCAGTATTGAAGGTTTCTACAAGTGTGTCGACGTCTGTATCCTTTTCCACATCAAGGATGGAGAGTGCTGCAAATTTCCCGCCTATCATGGTCTGAAGGGCGTCTGCTACCTCAAGATCCTTCAACTTTTCGAGGTCAAACTTTAGCCTTGTGTGCTTCTGTTTGCTGATTGTCTTAGACGCAGTTGGAAAGTCGTTATCAGCAAGTCATAGTCACTTCTTACATCAGCTCCCGGAAGCTGCGTGTCTTCGCAATATTCTCGCTTGATTGAAAATGTCTCGTCACCATCAATCTGGTTGTGCCATTGTCCATTTGGGCTGTGCTAATTGTCCATCTTCTTGATTCTTTATGGTGTCCAGAAGTGTTTGCCATTATGAGGTTGCTGAAACTGGCAAACTCTTGCAGTCGAAGGCCTCTGTCATTCGGCTCGCTGTTGCAGAATTTTCTGCATGTGCCCCTCCAGTTCTTGTCAGCCTCTTCTCCCATCCTGGCGTTTCAGTCACCTTGTACCACTAGGATATCATTCTTGGGAACTTGATCTACGACTTCCTGTAGTCATAGAAGTCTTCTACATCACTGTTGTGTGATAGTGTTGTTAAAGGGGATTGCCCTTAGCCATATAGTGATGAGCCTGCTTGAAACTGGCTGGCACTCCATGACAGCGTTGACAGTGTATTTGTGAATGAAGAACCCATACCAGAGGAACCCATACCATGCATCATTTTCTCTCTTCCACTGAAGTATAACTTGTGGGGTTCGTGAGTGATTTTTTTCTCGAAAGTTCTTCCGTCGTACTTCGCAAAGTCCTAAGATATTCCAGCAGTGTCTTTCCATTTCATGTGTGAGTTCTTCCAATCTCCTGCTTGTTTCAGTGTTCTCACATTCCATGTGCAGTGAAAATTTTATTTCTGGTACGACTTCTGTTTCCTGGCGTACCAGTCGCTTACTCCACCTCCGCCCTGGTCCCCAGCAGAAGGCGCAGCCCTTGGGTGACCCAGACGACGACCGATCCGTGTGAACTGAGTGTTGGTCTTCATCTTCATGTGGCGTGTCATGGGCAGTTGATACCTAGCGGATCCCATCCCTCTTCGGTTTGACCACAGCCTATGTCCTCCAGCTCGAGAGCTCGCCCTGGTTGCGGACGCGTAGCCTTCGGCTGGGTGGCACCCTTCCATCCTGGTCGTTGACTCAGTAAGAGTTCCTCCGCCCAGTGATGCCGTGACAACACAACCCCCTCACGTGTTTTTAGCCCGCCGGCTGAAATTTGTACCAGGGTGTGGCGTTTGGAGCCAGCACGTAGAGAGAGCAAGAAGAGTAGCGGTTCCCGTACAACCTACCAGGTAGGATGCAGCTGCCAGACGACAAAGGTTAACTACCTCTGTCCAGAGCCCCCTATACCCTCCGACCAGACACGAGCTGTTGAATTCAGCGACTCTTGAGGTTGCAACGCATGTGACACGCGATCGTTTTCAGACTGTGGAGCTCCAACTCCATTTACAACGTAGTCCTTACGGAGCACCACTGAAGTTATCATCAGACTGTAGGTAACGCTGCATGTTTCAACACAGGAACTCCAACTCCACTTAAAACGTAGTCCTTACGGAGCACCACTGAAGTGTATCATCAGACTGTAGGTAATGCTACGTGTTTCAACACAGGAATTAACCTGAAGGACCTTTTGACTCACCTGAACTGCTTTTTGACACACAGTTCATAATATCTTTTCCGGTAGAAAGAATTCTTCTCCTTCGTCGTGTGAAAAATTCGCAGTCACACATTTCGGAAGATGATTGCCGATCTGCAAGACTTGTGATCATTGTCAAAGTGTATAAATGAGCATATCACACACGGATTAATATCTGTAGTAGAAAGAAACTCGTGGAGAGCGTGGCAGCAGAGAGTCCTCAGAAGAGAAGCCCTCTTCAAGCAAGTGTTTCGGCCCTTATCTCCTGACACTCTAGGGGGGTTGGGCCACACCCGGTTCATGACTCCGGATGTCCCTCTGCTGCCCCTTTTTTTTCCCATCTTGGGACGAGCCATGGCTGGGATTCGAACCCATGACCCTCTGGACATGCTCATTTTCCACTTAATGACTCGCGCTCTAACCACTGAGTCACAGGGACACCTGATATTTGTAAGGAAATTAAGCCTTATGAAGTTCACTTTTGTTCCTCCGTGACCAGATCCAGCTTGAACACCTCTCTGCCGCTTCTGCCATTGCTTTCAGGGCTCTGTTTTTTTCCTTCCCTGCAACTGAGAGCTGTTTCATGAGGCTGTATGCAGACGTTCCTACAAAACCCGTAGCTCCAATTTCTGCAGTGAGGACTTTGACCTGATAGCCTTCTCTCCTCAGGCTGTTTGCCAGATCAGCATACTTTTCGGTCTTGTAGATTTGAGCTGCCTCCATTCTGTTCTCATATGGCACCGTGAGCTCGATCATGATCAGCTGCTTGGTTGACTTAGAGTGGACTACTATGTCTGGTCTCATGCCATTCTTGCTGATGATCTCTGGGTGACTCTTCCATTCTGGGAGGTCTGCAGTGCACTCCCAGTCATCTGCCCCGTCCATCAGACTCTGCCTGCATGTTTCGAGGGCACTGTTGTTCTTGGCCATGATTTGCTGCCTCCTGCCGTGAAGAATATTGCGGGTGCTTTTGGAGTCCCGATTTTCCCTTTTGTGGTGTTGGTACTAGCCCAGACTGCTTGTACAATCTCTTTGAGCACTTGGTTGTGCCTCCATGTGTACCTTCCTTGAGCCAGCGCTACTTTACATGAGCTTAGAACATGCTCCACTGTTTGTTTTTCATGGCAGAGGGGGCATGCAGGATCGTCTGTTTTCCCCCACTTCACCAGGTTTGCATTTGAGGGCAGGTCATATGCAGATCTGAGAATGAAGCTGATCCTGAGAGGGGCCATGTGCCAAATGTCATTCCAAGTGAGACTTCTTTGGAGTGCATTCTCCCACGTTGTCCATTGCCCTTGCTGGCTCTGCTGGACTGCTTTCTGGAGTCTTTTTTGGTCTTCTTCTTTTCTCATCTCCTGAATCATCATGTCTCTTTTGGCTTTTCCTTTGGCCTTTGACCACCATTCAGTTTTGGTCACCCCCAGTCCTTGTCTGTTGGTCTGTGTGTGTCCTGTTATTTCTCTGATCTTGAGACTTTCTTTTGCAGAATCCATCGCCTCTTGAACTTTCCATTTTCTGCCTGTCTTCAGCTGGGGCTTGATTGCTTCTACCACCTTGTCTCCTGAGTCCTCCAGCATGCTTTGAAGTCTGATCTTCCCTGCTTTGTATCCCTCCAGGATGGATTTCAGTGGTAGTTTCAGCTTTGCTTGGCGACAGTACAGCGCTATGTCAGTCAGACAGGGTGGGACACCAAGCCATTTCCTTGTGAACTTGTTGATTTTGGCTTCGATTGCCTCCACTATGCTGGTGCAGATGTCGTATATCATCAGAGGCCATAGGAGCTTTGGTATCAGCATGAACTGCAGACACCAGACCTTGTATTTGCCAGGGAGCCCACACTGGTCAATGGTCTCCAAGCCTTCTTCCGACATCTGTTTGGTTTCTTTTGCTCTTTGTGTGTCTTTCAGCGTATCATCACACCATCTTCCAAGGCTCTTGACTGGTTCTTCTGAGACTGTTGGAATGGCCTGGTTGGCAACACTGAAGACCACGGATTCGGCCACTTTTCCTTTCCTCAGTGAGAGACTCCGTGACTTCTTTGGCTTGAACTTCATTCTGGATGAGGCAGCTATGTCGTCCAGCCTCTCCAGCACATGACGTGTCTCGTCTTCTCTGGATGAAATCACTGTAGTGTCATCCATGAAGGCCTTAAGAGGAGGCATCTTGTATCCATCGCCAAGGTCTGTTTGTCTCGCGTTGTTTGTTGCTGCTTTCAAGATGAGTTCCATTGCCAGCAAGAACAGTATTGGGGAAATTGCACAGCCCATTGCAATGCCCACTTCCAAGTTGATCCAATCTGTTGTGAACTCCTTGGTAGAGAACCGCATTGAGAAGCCATTGAAGTACTTCTTGAGCATGTCGCGGATGTTCTTTGGCACATGGTACATCTCAAGAGCCAACTGTATCATCGCATGGGCACAGATCCATATGCGTTTGCCAGATCAAGCCACACTACGTCCAGGTCTCTCTTTCCTGTTTTTGCTTTTTGGATTGCATCCCAGATCATTGTGGCGTGTTCTACACAGCCAGCCACACCTGGGATGCCCCCTTTCTGGACTGACACATCCAAGTACTTGTTTTCCATCAGGTACTTGGTCAGCCTTGCTGCCATGACAGAGAAGAAGATTTTCCCTTCGACGTTCAGTAGTGATATTGGCCTGAACTGGCCGATGTGACTTGAGTTTTGCTCTTTGGGGATGTACACACCATCTGCCGTCATCCACTGGCCACTGATCTTCTGGTTTCTCCAAGCCGATCGCAGCAGCCTGTGGAGCCACTCCAGCACCTTGGGACATTTCTTGTAAAGCTGGTAAAGGTATTCCGTTTGGCCCTGGTGATGATTTGGCTCTGGCTTTGTCGACCACCTTCTTGATTTCCGCCAACGTTGGAGGCTTGCCATTGAACTGTTCCTCAGGGTTGGTTGGCCACACCAGACCTTGAATAATATCTTATTAAATGAATGCGTGAAATTATTGCATTTCGCTTGCCGACTTGATTTACTGCTCGGCGGCTTGTGCATATCATGTGGACCGTGACGACGGAGCAGCTTGCGGAATTGAAATCAGTTTAGGTCTACTGTCTTGGTGGCGACAGTATAAGTGGGAGGGGAAGGTGTGCTGATGACTGAACATAATTAAAACAAAATCGTTTTTGACCTTATTGAATTATCGTTCACGCAGATATCAACAACATAAATACAGATACCGAAGAGTTGGTACTCAGAACGATCATGGTTATTCTAGTTTCATTTTTAAGTCAACCAATATCTATAAGCCCTTTTGATTTCATCTAACGTACAATCCGGGTTTAACGACCTCGACTATATGATTGGATAATAGTGTATGTCATTATTCTA
This sequence comes from Conus ventricosus, assembly GCA_018398815.1. NCBI lineage: Eukaryota > Metazoa > Mollusca > Gastropoda > Neogastropoda > Conidae > Conus > Conus ventricosus. Next base: position 53,062,379 of record CM031612.1, read on the forward strand.
CATCCCCATCCCCCCCCCCCCCCCCCCCATTTTGTTTTTTGGTAGTATATCAAAGAATCGTAAAATCTGATGAAAACATTTTTTGTAACCATTTAAATCAGTCAAAAGAATTCCAACCTGAAGCTGAAGAAGACCATGCAGAAACGCAGATACCTTTTACATGACGATTTTGAGTCTCGCTGAATTAAAAAAAACAACAACAACAAATCTTTCGATTGTTAGCGTGAAACAGGGTGGCATGATGCAGTATGAAAGACGTGTGGGGTGGAAAGCACAAAGGGTCACCAGTGGTCGTGATCACATTCTTGTGTCAGCTAAACGGTAAGCAACAGACAGAGCATCAAAGATCATTAATGACAGTAGTCACAGGCTTGTCTCTCCCGATATCCAGTTTGAACTTGCTATCAGGCATGTGTGTGTGTGTGTGTGTGTGTGTGTGTGTGTGTGTGTGTGTGTGTGTGTGTGTGTGTGTGTACCAGTGTACGCGTATGCACACATGGGTCCGTGCCCACATGCCCATGCACACACACTGACTGATGAAACCAATTTATTGTCAGATGAACCGGGGGTTGTACTCTCTCTCTCTCTCTCCTCTCTCTCTCTCTCTCTCTCTCTCTCTCTCTCTCACACACACACACACACACACACACACACACACACACACACACACACACACGATGATTTTATTGAAACAGACAATGTTAGGTAGGTACCCTAGGTCTGACGAGCGCGTTGGGCTGATGCATAGGTCAGACATCTGCAAAGTCTTAGCCATGACACCCTCCTCTTCTTAATTTCTCTGATCGTAGTCATTAATTCATTTATCCATCAGCTTTAAATCATCCGCAGTGTGGTCTCAGCTCTAAGCAGATGTGGTGTAGCGTATATGGACCAGTCTGCACGCCTTGACACCTCTTTGATGAAACTGAAACTCAAAACTGAAACATCAGGCATGGTCAAATGCACAAGATACGAGTTCTCTAGTGATATTAGTCATGGTGATTTTATAAGATTGTTGTGCATTGTTCAAATTTCAAAGCTTTGGCTCTGAGGTGTGTGAGTGGGTGGGCGGGGGATGGGGATGGGTGCTAGTAGTGAGGGATGGAGCTGGGAGTAAACTATGTTTATTTCAAGAGAGCCTGTCTGAGCCATTCCTGTCCGGAAGTCCTACAGCAGTTTCCCGGACTTATTACGTCCGAATCAGATTCGTAGATTCATACACTTTGCCTCTCGTTGGAAGATAACATCTCAATCATAATAGCGTAAACGCATAATAGTCTGAACGAACAATGATGTATGACGGCATAATCATTTTGCTAATGACGTATATTTTGTTTAGTGTAATAAGCTAAGCGCTGTTCTCACGCGTTTGGTCTTTACACGCAGCAAACTCCCAAGTTTAAAAAGACTGCATTTTGTTGGCTTATGATAGCCTATTCAGGACGCGACCTAACATGATGGCTTCCCTCCACAAGGTAGGCTAGGGGCAAACTGGCTTGCTTTGAAGGTTATTAATATTACACCACAGATAGACCTAAAATCAATGTCTACTCAGTGATGTTTAACGTTTGGTGACGTACAGTTGACAGCTTCCGTCGTGGAAACTGCGCATATGTTCAAATGAAAAGCATGTACGCCCGATTTTGTATCTCTTGGGATTGCGTCATAGTGTTTGTTGGTTGCTGTTATGGAAAATG
>CM031612.1:53069075-53076575 GCA_018398815.1 Conus ventricosus
GTAATAGTAGACTACAAATAGGAAGAGGCATATGTAGATAAAACATGGATCAGTAAGATAGCATATTGCATAGGGTATTATCTGCTTGAAAATAGTCATTTCATTTCACACGAAGTATTCATGCAAAAGGATTACATCAATGTTGATTTTATTTTCTTTCTTTGGCCGTAATTTAGCAAAATCCACATACACACGAAAGATTGTTGTTAACAATAAACGTATGGATATGCTTGCTTGTTTCAAAACGCTAATAACAACATTCAAAGATTCAACCTTATACTATTATGTACTTGTCGGTAATAACATTCTATCTAAACGTCGTACAAAATGGGTTATTTTGAAACTGAAGTAGGAAAACGCTCCTTTTATCTTCACAAGATTTCTGATGTAAGAATGAAACGGTTTCAAGAGAAAGTAACACATAGATGCCCGGGGCAAATGCTGTCTTTAAAACCATGGGTGTGTTAAATCGTGTGATCTGTGTAATTTTTTTGCAGGACAACAATGGATAGATTTGGTCTAATGTTTTGGTGATGTTCAGTTACTGATTCTTTTTTTCAGATTTTTTCATGGAAGCAGCCAATGACAAATATCTGAACACTTAAAATTTATGCACAACAGGAAATCTGGCCGTATTTAATGCGATGAATATATGCACACTGATTCCATTTAGATACTAAACAGCATGTGTGTTACTATCAGCTGAACGTAAATATACTTGAGATGCAAGATTTTTGTCAACTTTCTAAAATATTAATATCCAGTTGAAGAGTTCACAGCCCATTCAAATGTCCTGTATGCTATATGTATCACCAAACTAGCTCCACATCACTCTTTATGATTACAAGATTTTAAAGAATGCGTTGTTGAAAAATTTTTCGCGTGTCCTTTTCACTGCAGCTCCATTGGGTCTATCTGTGGTTTCAAAGATAGTGTTTAACTTCAGACCCGGGTTAGACTTTTAATATCAATGCCATTATCACATCGTCTTTGTAATGACATCCCAAACGCATAAAGTGGAAGACGAGAGACCTCATAAAACTGTTTGTCTGTCTCTTCTATTTGTCTGCCTCGCCTACCTGTCTGTTGGTTGCTTTTCCTCTCTGTCTATAAGCCATTCAATTTTTTTGTTTTATACGTGTTCTGTTCACTCCACTCTGTCTTATTTTTGATTTGGTAAATTATTACCTTTTCTTGTAGTACATATTCATCTGTTTATGTGTTTGCATAAGCTCAGTACTATACAATGAAAACCCCCCACGTTTTTAAAGAACAAATGTGAACATTTGTCTTATCGCTACATCGGGATATTGCTACGTATTGATTACATTGTGTTTGGCCAGCCTTCCAGATACATACCACTATGTTTCACTGGCGAAGCATTACAGCTATGAAACTATCGAGCAGCTTTGTTCTCAATGCAGCTGAATTTGCGCCCCCCCCCCCCCCTCTCACCCCCCTCCTTCTCTCTCTCTCTCTCTCTCCTCTCTCTCTCTCTCTCTCTCTCTCTCTCTCTCTCTCTCTCCTCTCTCTCTCTCTCTCTCTCAGAGGGCTGGATGTAAAAAAGTATTCATGCTTAATCCACTACCCTCTTAAAATAAAATTCGTTCGTTCTCTCTCTCTCTCTCTCTCCTCTCTCTCTCTCTCTCTCTCTCTCTCTCTCCTCTCTCTCTCTCTCCTCCTCTCTCTCTCTCTCTCTCTCTCTCTCTCTCTCTCTCTCTCTCTCTCTCTCTCTCTCTCTCTGCTTGTCTGCTTGATGGGTAGGAGGGGGAAAACAAATGGAGGGGAACGTTATGGAGACCTGTATTGTTCTGTGTTCTTCTGTTTATGAATCTAAGAGAGAGAGAGAGACAGAGACAGAGACAGAGACAGACAGACAGACAGACAGACAGACAGAGTGCTTTAGCGAGCAACAAGAAAGGTAGACTGTAGAATGAACAGTCTTGTAATTACAGTTTTCACTTTTCTTTCTTTGACAAAGAGAATGGCTAAAAAATAGACTAAGAACAAAGAGAATGGCTAAAAAATAGACTACGAACAAAGAGAATGGCTAAAAAATGGACTAAGAACAAACAGCGAAAGTTCTAGTGTATGCCTGTGTGTGTGTGTGTGTGTGTGTGTGTGTGTGTGTGTGTGTGTGTGTGTGTGTGTGTGTGTGTGTGTGTGTGTGCGTGCGCGCGCGCACGCGTGCACGTGTGTTGTGTGTGTGTGTGTGTGTGTGTGTGTGTGTGTGTGTGTGTGTGTGTGTGTGTGTGACCTTTCCTCAGAAATTGGATACCCTGGCGCCATTCCGCCGATGCCTGGCAGTGAAGGGGAATACCCTGGTGCACGTGTCTCTGCCCCTGCTGGTCTTCCAGCCCACCTTCAAGACAGAGATGCAGACGTTCAAGAAATCCCTCAACCAGGTGCTCTTTTTGGCTGTCACTGGCTACGGTAAGTGGACATGTCACACGTGCACAACTGGTAAGCAGCACCAGCAGCAGTGGCTAGTCGCAGAGTCTAATCTTGAGGGTGTTTCGGCAGAGTTTGGCTATTGTTGAGTTTGTTGTTCTTGTTGTTGTTTGTTGTTCTTGCCGTTGCTGTTGTTTTTCGTCTTTTTCTTCTTTCTTCCTTTTTTTTCTCCCTTCGTGGCCAGCAGTTTCCACATCCACTGCTGTTTACGTGTAGGTTTTTTTTGCATGCAGAGCCCGGACGGAAGTAAGTGTAGGGAATTTTTCCTCTCCGCTTCAACAATAATGTGATCCCGCTGGCTGCTATATTATTATTGTTGTTGTTGCTATCATCATTATTTTTGTTAAGAGTACCTGCGTAACGCCTATCTTTGGTTAGAATACAAGCTGTAATCGCTTTACAATCCACGCTCTCGTTTACGCAACGGGCTGCCTACCTGGGTAGAGCCAACTGAAGAGCTGCCTACCTGGGTAGAGCCAACTGAAGAGCTGCCTACCTGGGTAGAGCCGACTGAAGAGCTGCCTACCTGGATAGAGCCACCTGAAGAGCTGCCTACCTGGGTAGAGCCACCTGAAGAGCTGCCTACCTGGGGAGAGCCGACTGAAGAGCTGTCTACCTGGATAGAGCCACCTGAAGAGCTGCCTACCTGTATAGAGCCAACTGAAGAGCTGCCTACCTGTATAGAGCCACCTGAAGAGCTGGCTACCTGTATAGAGCCAACTGAAGAGCTGCCTACCTGGGTAGAGCCACCTGAAGAGCTGCCTACCTGTATAGAGCCACCTGAAGAGCTGCCTACCTGGGTAGAGCCAACTGAAGAGCTGCCTACCTGTATAGAGCCAACTGAAGAGCTGCCTACCTGTATAGAGCCACCTGAAGAGCTGCCTACCTGTATAGAGCCACCTGAAGAGCTGCCTACCTGGGTAGAGCCAACTGAAGAGCTGCCTACCTGTATAGAGCCACCTGAAGAGCTGCCTACCTGGGTAGAGCCAACTGAAGAGCTGCCTACCTGGGTAGAGCCAACTGAAGAGCTGCCTACCTGGGTAGAGCCAACTGAAGAGCTGTCTACCTGTATAGAGCCAACTGAAGAGCTGCCTACCTGGGTAGAGCCAACTGAAGAGCTGTCTACCTGTATAGAGCCAACTGAAGAGCTGCCTACCTGGGTAGAGCCAACTGAAGAGCTGTCTACCTGTATAGAGCCAACTGAAGAGCTGCCTACCTGGGTAGAGCCAACTGAAGAGCTGTCTACCTGGGTAGAGCCAACTGAAGAGCTGCCTACCTGGATAGAGCCAACTGAAGAGCTGTCTACCTGGGTAGAGCCAACTGAAGAGCTGCCTACCTGTATAGAGCCACCTGAAGAGCTGCCTACCTGTATAGAGCCAACTGAAGAGCTGTCTACCTGGGTAGAGCCACCTGAAGAGCTGCCTACCTGTATAGAGCCAACTGAAGAGCTGCCTACCTGGGTAGAGCCACCTGAAGAGCTGCCTACCTGTATAGAGCCAACTGAAGAGCTGTCTACCTGGGTAGAGCCAACTGAAGAGCTGCCTACCTGTATAGAGCCACCTGAAGAGCTGCCTACCTGTATAGAGCCAACTGAAGAGCTGTCTACCTGGTAGAGCCAACTGAAGAGCTGTCTACCTGGGTAGAGCCAACTGAAGAGCTGCCTACCTGTATAGAGCCACCTGAAGAGCTGCCTACCTGTATAGAGCCAACTGAAGAGCTGTCTACCTGGTAGAGCCAACTGAAGAGCTGTCTACCTGGGTAGAGCCAACTGAAGAGCTGTCTACTTGGATAGAGCCACCTGAAGAGCTGTCTACCTGAGTAGAGCCACCTGAAGAGCTGCCTACCTGTATAGAGCCACCTGAAGAGCTGCCTACCTGTATAGAGCCAACTGAAGAGCTGCCTACCTGTATAGAGCCACCTGAAGAGCTGCCTACCTGTATAGAGCCAACTGAAGAGCTGTCTACCTGGTAGAGCCAACTGAAGAGCTGTCTACCTGGGTAGAGCCAACTGAAGAGCTGTCTACCTGGGTAGAGCCACCTGAAGAGCTGCCTACCTGGGTAGAGCCAACTGAAGAGCTGCCTACCTGGGTAGAGCCAACTGAAGAGCTGCCTACCTGGGTAGAGCCACCTGAAGAGCTGCCTACCTGAGTAGAGCCAACTGAAGAGCTGTCTACCTGAGTAGAGCCACCTGAAGAGCTGTCTACCTGGGTAGAGCCAACTGAAGAGCTGCCTACCTGGGTAGAGCCAACTGAAGAGCTGTCTACCTGTATAGAGCCAACTGAAGAGCTGTCTACCTGTATAGAGCCAACTGAAGAGCTGCCTACCTGGGTAGAGCCAACTGAAGAGCTGCCTACCTGGGTAGAGCCAACTGAAGAGCTGTCTACCTGTATAGAGCCAACTGAAGAGCTGTCTACCTGTATAGAGCCACCTGAAGAGCTGCCTACCTGGGTAGAGCCAACTGAAGAGCTGCCTACCTGGGTAGAGCCAACTGAAGAGCTGTCTACCTGTATAGAGCCAACTGAAGAGCTGTCTACCTGTATAGAGCCAACTGAAGAGCTGCCTACCTGTATAGAGCCAACTGAAGAGCTGTCTACTTGGATAGAGCCACCTGAAGAGCTGTCTACCTGAGTAGAGCCAACTGAAGAGCTGTCTACCTGAGTAGAGCCAACTGAAGAGCTGTCTACCTGAGTAGAGCCAACTGAAGAGCTGTCTACCTGAGTAGAGCCAACTGAAGAGCTGTCTACCTGGATAGAGCCAACTGAAGAGCTGCCTGATGGCGCTATATTCGGTCGTTTGCCGCAGCGTTCAGTTAAAGTATCAGTCACTCAATCTTTCAGACACTCTTTCCATTTTTCTTTCTAGCAGAAGATGCATGCTATCTATGGATGCCAGTGTGGTGCCAACTTCTCTTCCAAGTGTTGAGGATGGGATTTTTACGTGTGTGCAAGATGTTATGCGTACATACACACACGGAGCCTCTATTTACAGTCGCATTCGAAGAACGTTTCGACAAACGCTAAATTCCGAGGGGGAAATCCTCCAGTACCGAAAGAGCCCACCTTGAATTCGAACCCGCAAACCCAGGATTACCAACCTGGTGCTTTATCATATCAGTGGAACTATTCCGGCTCTTGGACTATACCCGATGGTGGCCCATGCTCTGTCGACTCCAGTGTTGTTTCTTTATATGTATAGATTTTCTTCCCGATTTTCAAAGTAAGAAATTTCAGTTGTTTGCCCAAGACAGTTTTTGTTTCTCCTCGGTTCCGCCTTGGCTTAAGGCTGTGTCAGACCAATTGACTTAGACTAGAACACCAAGGCTACATCAAAATGTTGTTATGCTCTGCATAGTTATACGGGGATTGTCTTCAGTTGTGACAAGCTCCTAGCATAACATTATCAGTCTCCCAAATCCCCCAAAGTCGGAGTGTGGCTGCCCATGTGGCGGGGTAATCAGAAACGGTCACACACGTAATTTTCTCATCCCCAGCTGATGCATTTGAACCATAGTGTTCAAGTACTTCGGCTGTTTGGATGATCCCTGGAGTCTTTTAGCCAGGTAATACAAAAACAACTACAACAACAACACAACGTTTCTCCTCGGTGACAATTTTGAGATTCTCGTCAGTGAGATTTTTTTAATGTACGCGATGGTCTTTAATTCCACGATTAAGGTAGCTGTATTACATCTACGGGGATGATGTCTGAATATTAGTGTGCATGTTTGATTTTTATGTCATCCGTCCCATCGGCACGCAATGGCCAACTCTTCTCCAAAAGATGGGATGAAATTAACGTACGTGCACGATTTTTTTTTTTAATGCAGGCGTTTACATAGGGGTCCTGGCTTGGATGCCTCATCCGAAGAACTAAGAAGAGACAAGAGTCCACACAGATACTAACTCTTAGGAGAAAATCTCATCCAACAGGCCGTCTTTAGAGAGAATCGAACCCCAGACCTTAGAAACCGTCCGATACATGGCCCACAAGGCCAAGCAGATCTCTATCCAGGACAGTGGCTGCCCGAGTATACATCAGATCCCAGCTCAGCCTTGAGGCAGGTGTCCTTAATCGGCTAAAAGCGAACACTGTCAGAAAAATACACACGCGCGCGCGCGCACGCACGCAAGCACACACGCACGCACGCACGCACGCACGCACGCACGCACGCACGCACACACACACACACACACACACACACACACAGAGACACACAGGCATGTGCGCGCACTTACTCACTCACTCACATACACACACACACACACACACACACTCACACTCACACACACACACACACACACACACACACACACACACACAGAGTGTGGGCCAAAGAGGCAGGCAACAGAAGCGTAACACAACATCACGCTTCGCTCCAAATTACATTGCCTTCGTGGGTCTGAAATGTTTGAGTTGTTAAATGACGCATGAAGGAAAAAGGGAAAAGTTGGTGGAGAGAGAGAGAGAGAGAGAGAGAAGAGAGAGAGAGAGACAAGACAAGACAAAATTCTTTATTTACGAGGATAATAGATAAGCACTGATGTGCTTTTTTACATCCAGTCCTCGCCCTGTGTAGGGTCAACAATATAAAATAAAAGGTAACAAAGGAAGCATGCAAAAGTGACTAGAACTACAATACAATACGGGATTAAAATTTAAAAAGGGAAAGAAAAAAAAAGAAAAGAAAAAAAAAAGAGAGAGAGAGAGAGAGAGAGAGAGAGAGAGAGAGAGAGAGAGAGAGAGAGAGAGACGCAGGAGCGAAGGGAGTGCGGGGTAAGCCTGCAGAGAGAGAGAGAGAGAGAGAGAGAGGAGAGAGAGAGAGAGAGAGAGAGAGAGAGAGAGAGAGAGAGAGAGGAGGGAGGAGAGAGAGAGAGAGAGAGAGAGGTGGGGGAGAAAGAGGCTAGAGTGGGTGCGATAAGAGAACATGTTTAGAACAATCTGACAATCAGAAAATTCCAAAGAGATACAAAACAATCAATTTTGAAACACCGGGGGAGGGGGGAGGATAGAAATAAAGCACAAATGGAGGTGGGAAATGCATAATGATAGC
>CM031612.1:53081575-53084970 GCA_018398815.1 Conus ventricosus
GTGATGCTGACTAACTATACATTAGCGACATGAACAAACATGAAAATCAATGAACAATAAACAAGCAGGGTAACTCAACAACAATCAACAATAAACAAGTCGGGTAACTCAAACAACCCAACAAAATCAATTTAATTATAATGTAAAACCTCATACGTGTAAATAAACACACACACACACACACACACACACACACACACACACACACACACACACACACACACACACACACACAGAAACATCTGTTCCTAATGACTGTTGACAATAGGAGTGTACAGAAACATCTGTTCCTGTTGAGAGTTGATAACAGGAGTGGACAGAACATCTGTTCCAAATGGCTGTTGACAACAGGAGCGAACGTAACCATTTGTTCTTGATAGCTGTTGACAGCAGGAATATGCAGAAGCATCTGTTCCCAATGACTGTTCACAACATGAGTGTGCAGAACCATCTGTTCCAAATGACTGTTGACGACAGGAATGTACAGAAACATTTGTTAGTAACAGTTTTTGATAACAGGAGTGTACCGAAACATCTGTTTCTAATGGCTGTTGAAACAGGAGTGTCCCCAAACATCTCTTCCCTATGGTTGTTGACGACAGGAGTGTACAGAAACATCTGTTTCATATGGCTGTTGACGACAGCAATGTACAGAAATATCTATTTCTAATGGCTGTTGACGACAGGAGTGTACAGAAACATCTGTTTCCTATGGCTGTTGACGACAGCAATGTACAGAAATATCTATTTCTAAAGGCTGTTGACAACAGGAGTGTACAGAAATATCTATTTCTAATGGCTGTTGACGACAGGAGTGTACAGAAACATCTGTTTCCTATGGCTGTTGACGACAGCAATGTACAGAAATATCTATTTCTAAAGGCTGTTGACAATTAACAGGAGTGTACGGAAAACATCTGCTCCTAATGGTTGTTGACGACAGGAGTGTACAGAAACATCTGTTTCTAATGACTGTTGACGGCGGCAATATACGGAAATATCTGTTCCTGATGGCTGTTGACGACAGGAGTGTACCGAAAATCTGTTTCTAATGGCTGTTGACGACAGGAAAGTACAGAAACATCTGTTTCTAATGGCTGTTGACGACATGAATGTACAGAATATCTGTTCCTGATGGCTGTTGACGACAGGAGTGTATAGAAACATCCGTTTCTTCGGCTGTTGACAACAGGAGTGTACAGAAAAATTGTTAGTAACAGTTGTTGACAACAGAAGTGTACAGAAACTAAACATCTGTTCCTAATGGCTGTTGAAAACAGGCGTGTACAGAAATATCTGCTCCTAACGGCTGTTGACGACAGGAGTGTACAGAAAACATCTGTTTCCTACGGCTGTTGACAACAGGAGTGCACAGAAACATTTGTTAGTAACAGTTGTTGACAACTGGAGTGTACAGAAACATCTATTCCTAATGGCTGTTAAAAAACAAGAGTGCACAGAAATATCTTGACCTTAACTGAAACATCTGTTCCTAATGGCTGTTGACGACAGGCGTGTACAGAAACATTTGTTTCTAATGGCTGTTGACGACAGGAGTGTACAGGAACATCTGTTTCTATTGCCTATCGACAACAGGAGTGGACGCAAACATTTGTCCTTGATGGCTGTTGACGGCAGGAGTGTGCTCAAACATGTTTCTAACAGCTGATGACAACAGGAGTGTACAGAAATGTATGTTTCTAATGGCTGTTGACAACAGGAGTGTACAGAACCGTATGTTCCACTTGGCTGTCGAGAATAGGTGCATATAAAAACATCTGTTTCTAATGCCTATTGTCAGCAGGAGTACACAGAAACATCTGTTTCTAAAAGCTGTTGATGACAGGAGTGTACAAAAACATCAGTTCCTATTGGCTGCTAACAACTGGAGTGGACGTACACATTTGTTCCTAATGCCTGTTGACAGCAGGATTGTACAGAAACATCTGTTCCTAATAGCTGTTGACGACAAGAGTGTACGGAAACATCTGTTCCTAATGGCTATAGACGACAGGAGTGAACAGATACATCTGTTTCTAATGGCTGTTGACGACAGAAGTGAACAGATACATCTGTTTCTAATGGCTGTTGACGACAGGAGTGTTCAGAAACATCTGCTTCTAATGGCTGTTGAAGACAGGGGTGTACAGGAACATCTGTTCCTAATGGCTGTTGACAACACGAGTGCACGGAAACGTCTGTTCTTAATGGTTGTTGACGACAGGAGTGAACAGAAACATCTGTTCCTAATGGCTGTTGACAGTAGGAGTGTACAGCTGTTCTTAGTGGCTGTTGACGGGTAGGAGTCTACATAAACATGTTTCCAATGGCTGTTGACGACAGGAGTGTACAGAAACGCATGTTCCTAATGGTTGTTGACCACAGGCGTGTCGGTGGACCTGGCGACCCTGCTACAGGGCGAGTCCATCATTGGGGGTGCCATGGGGATGGTCTGGTACAAGTTTTCCGCTTGCTGTTGGTGATTAGCCTATCCAAGGACGAAACATACAGTAAGTCTGTGATCTGTGGCCACACGGGTGTCTGCTTCATGCATACGTGCACATTCACAGATCACATATGCGCGCCTGTAGCACTCGCGTTCATGCGCACGCATGCACGCACGAACGCACGTGCACGCATACCCACGCATGCACGCACGAACGCACGCATACACACACAAACACAAAGAAACGCACGCCAGCCCACGCACGCCACACACACACACACACACACACACACACACACACACACACACACACACACACATACACACGCACAAACACACACACACACACACACACACACACACACACACACACACACACACACTATTCATGCGCACTCACGCACGCACGCACACACTCACTTATTCACCCACTCCATCAAAGGCGTGATCGCGCGCGCGCGCGCGCACGCACGCACGCACGCACACACACACACACACACACACACACACACACACACACACACACACAAACACACACATACACACACACACACATACATGCATACATACATACCCCCCCCCCCCCCCCCCGAGCGCGCATACACACACACACACACACACACACACACACCACACACACACACACGCGCGCGCGCGCGCGCGCGCAAACACACGCACACACATACATACATACACACACACACACGCACACACACACACACACACACACACAACACATACCGCTGGGTTGCGTCTGTGTGTGTGGTGTGTGTGTGTGTGTGTGTGTGTGTTGTGTGTGTGTGTCTGTGTGTATGTGTGTGTGTGGGCGCGCGCGCTGTTGACAAGGTTATTAAAATCAGGCCAAGGAAAATTGGAGTATTCGCTATCTCATTTGACCTAAAACATAAATGAATCAATGTGTTTTTTTATTGTGCCTCTCTCACTGTCT
>CM031612.1:53085070-53100070 GCA_018398815.1 Conus ventricosus
TTAAAGGGACAGATCAGTTTAGGTCAGGGGACAGGTCAGTATCGTGAAGCGGACAGGTCAGTAGTGTTTGCTTTGCTGAGAGGACGTGTCAGTGTTGTTTAAAGCATAGGTCAGGGTTGTTAAGGGAGCATGTCAGTGTTGTTTAAGGCATAGGTCAGGATTGTTAAGGGGGCGTGTCAGTGTTGTTCAAAGCATAGGTCAGGGTTGTTAAGGGGGCGTGTCAGTGTTGTTCAAAGCATAGGTCAGGGTTGTTAAGGGATGTGTCAGTGTTGTTCAAAGCATAGGTCAGGGTTGTTAAGGGGGCGTGTCAGTGTTGTTCAAAGCATAGGTCAGGGTTGTTAAGGGGACGTGTCAGTGTTGTTTTAAAGCAAAGGTCAGGGTTGTTAAGGGGACGTGTCAGTGTTGTTTAAAGCATAGGTCAGGGTTGTTAAGGGATGTGTCAGTGTTGTTTAAAGCATAGGTCAGGGTTAAGGGGACGTGTCAGTGTTGTTTAAAGCAAAGGTCAGGTTGTTAAGGGATGTGTCAGTGTTGTTTAAAGCATAGGTCAGGGTTGTTAAGGGATGTGTCAGTGTTGTTTAAAGCATAGGTCAGGGTTGTTAAGGGACGTGTCAGTGTTGTTTAAAGCATAGGTCAGGGTTGTTAAGGGGACATGTCAAAGTTGTTTAAAAGACAGGTCAGTGGACATGTCTGATTTTCTTAAAAATGTGTTCAATAATGCATTTTACTTTTGGTGTTCAGGTGGTGTAAACTGTCTGTAGAAATGTAGTAGCTTGTGTCCATTCATGCCTCCTCCAAATATCGGTATAAGTTTGTAAGTAGATTTTGTTCTCCTTCAGACTACTATTCAGGTATATATCTGCTGAAAGGCTAGAAATTCTTGTTCCTTCACTTTTGGGAACAAATACTGCCTTTTCTCTACTGAATTTCCAACTTTTTGATACTTTGAACTCCATCATTGCAACTCCTGCACTAACCACCACCGCACTCATTTTCACCACGAACTATCTTTGTTTTCACTTCGCTTCCTCTTCATACCACAAACTTCATGTCGTTCATTCCCATGCGATTCGTAAAACCCCCATCGTTTCCCACCTTGCAGTGTTCGGTGACGGCGGAGAGGGGCACCAGCGCGGGAGGTGTGGTGCAGCGACGGGCACAGCAAGCATGCCCACGCCCGCTGTGCCCACCTGGTCAGGCCCCCGTCCTCCCAGCCCTGCCGCCAGCCTCGCTGCCCTCAGCCTCAGCCACGGTCCCGACCCCGGACCCGACCCCAGCTGCAGTACATGGCGCGCATGGCCGGTCAGTTCGGGTTTCACAGCTTTGGGGTTTTCAGTCTTGCTTTTTTAAATTTCGGTAAGTAGTCAGAGTGAGAACTGGACACTCCATCCAATTCCAGAGTGAAAGAGGAACACAGGGCACACAGGAGAGCTCCGGCCGCTGCCAGCGTTGCACGGTCCGCCCTTCGAGTCCGTTCACGACTGAAAACGAGATCATTTTGCCCTGCCAGGAGAAGTGGTGCTGGGTACGGATAGAAGAGTTACTTCCCATGTACTTTCCTTGGTAATAAGATAACAGAAGAAGGAAGTGTCAACGTTTGTGTTCCTTTAAAAAAGAAAAAAAGGTGTGATATTCCTTGAAAGTATGCTGTTTCATGGATAGTTACGAATTCTAAGCATCGCTCATATTCAGTGGGGAAAGTTATAATAATCTTGCTGAAGAGATCAGGATCCGTTGTTTGATGTGCATCACGGATCCAAGCCAAACTTTGGATCGGATGAAAATTTGTCATAATCTTGCGGCAAGATCCTTCATTTGATCCTCATCACGATCCGTGCAAATCTTTACACGAAAATGTATAACAATCCTGCTAAAGAGATCAGGATCCGCTATTTGATCTGCATCATGGATCTGTGCAAAACTATAGATAACTTTTTGTAATAATCCTGCTAGAAAGATCAGGATCCTCTTTTGATCCGCATCATGGATCCGTGAAAATATTTATATAAGAATTTATGATAATCCTGCTAAAATGATCACGATCCGCTATTTGATCCGCATCATGGATCTGTGCTAACTTGACAACAGAATTCACAATAATCCCGCCGCAAAGATCGGATCCGCCATTGATCAGCGTCACGGATCCGTGCCAAACTGTAAATGAAAACTTAATGATAATTTTTCTGAGGATTACTGACTGACTGAAACCAATTTATTGTCAGATTAACTCAAGGTTGTACTGAGGATTACGCTGTTTAATCCACATCGAGGATCCGAGCCAAAGTCTAATCAGTTGCTCTCAGGCCACATTCCGTTTTTCGACCAAGTTTGGTTAAAGGCCGGTTTAGTCGTTCCGGCGTGATTTTAATGACGTATCCTTTATGACAAACAACTAAACTAATCGACAGACACGGGTGAAAATATAACCTTCATGATGGAAGTCAAAGTGCTGGTGTAGAGGAATTCAAAGTACAAAGTTGAAGTCTTCCAGCGTAAGGCCTGTGCTGACAATGAAGTGTTCAAGGTGCACTGTGCTTTGGGGTAACACAGAACGGAGCGCGGAGCTCATTCGACCTCTTCTACAGTGTTGACCATCTCTAAACTGAATCAGGTCACTATTCACTGCTGGGTGGACAGGGAGGATCTGCAAAGCGTAACAAAAATCCCAGCCCAGAGATGTTCGAACTCAACGACCATTTTCCAGGCATTCCCAACGCTGTGACCACTTGACGGCCGGTCCCCGTTCAAGAATGTAGTCTTCATGTAGCTGCACATTCCATTCTACGAAACTGAGACTCCAAACAGCTGCATATCTCATTCAGAGAAGCCGAGACCAAGAATGATGTGCTGGGCAGCAGGTCAAAGCAAACACTGGCAAAGGACCTCTTTGCAAACACCAAAAGTCGTGAGCCTCGCCTGGTACCGGAGGAGCCTGTGTTTCGTCGTGATCCCCAGTCCAAGAGTGGTCTTCACAAGATGGTAAAGGAGACAGCTTCGATCGACAGACTGAAGGACTGGGACATCTTTCTGTTATCTTCACGGCCTGAAGTCACAGGGAAATGATATTCGGATGATTCTTTACTGTGCAAAACGAGTGGGGGAGGAAAGGTGGTGGGAAGGAGATAGAAGACCGAGGGTTGGAGGGGAGGTGTGGAGAGAAGATTTGGGTTTGGAGATGAACGGTGCGAAGATGCAGGTGTTAAGGATGTGCGTTGCTGGGAGGAATTAGAGGGAAGGAGATGCTCGGTCTTGGAGTGTGTGGGATGAGACGTGACGTAGTCGTGAAGATCCGGGCGTGGATTGCAGTAGCGCGTGGGTGGGTATAATCATGTTGGCAGGAAATGAGAGGGAGGAAGGGTAGATGCGGTTGGTAGGGTTAGGGGTGAGCAGACACTGCTTGGTGTTAGAATAAATGGGGAAATGAACGGTGGAATATTATACGTACATATACATATTATATATATGAGAAAAAGAAACACCCGAAGGTGCTGGGGAGGACCCAGAGAAGCACTGTCTTCACCTGCCTTTAGAGCAGTCCTGTACCACCCTTGGAGGCCTGCGCTGTGTTGACGATGGGTACAGGTACATATATATAATTGTTAAAATAGGTTTTTAAAAATAGAATCTACAAATTTTTTTAACACATGTTGCTCCCCAAGGGGTCGAGCACTATCAAAATCATTTTGGGTATTTTAACCACACTAATCTATATATATATATATATATAATATATATACATATATATATATATATATAGAGAGAGAGAGAGAGAGAGAGAGAGAGAGAGATGCACGTTTGTGTGTGCATGCGTGCGTGCGTGCGAGCGTGCGTGCGTGTAGGTATGTGTGTGTGTGTGTGTGTGTGTGTGTGTGTGTGTTTGTGTGTGTGTGTGTGTGTGTGTGTGTGTGTGTGTGTGTGTGTGTGTGTGTACACCGGTAATACTGAGAACCTTTTTTTTCCATCGACATAAATACCTCCACCCCACCTCCTTTTTGCCACTAAAAATGAACATTTCTGATCCTGGATGATATTTCCCTATTGAAAAAAAACAACAACCGCAGACCCCAAACTCTGCCCTTTTCTTGCATTCAGGTCCAGCAACCGCGCCGTGTGTGGACAAGGAGCAGTGGTGCCACCTGGTGAGAGAGCACAGAGCCTGCGGCCATGCCTACTACAGCCAGAGCTGCTGCCAGACTTGCAGGACCCCTTGAAGAACTGCGTTGGTAGAAGAAACCCGTGCGAAGAATCCCCTGCCAGCCGGCAGTCTCGGTCTTCATCCTGTCCGTCTGGCCGTCCGATAAATGACAGAACACAAAAACCGGGGGCTGCCGTAGCACCACCCGCAGCCACTGAGGTTGAACTCTGGTTGCTGCATGTCGCTGCTTTGTTGTCGTTGTGTGTGAGATGGTGATGCCAGAAGCAGTTTTCCTTCTCCCCCCACCCCCACCCCCACCCCCCGTCTCCCCCTCCAGATTCTTGGAAAACTGACGACATCCCGTTTGTGGGGCAAGATCTTCAAGGGAGATAATCACGGTGTTGCAGTCTTAACAGCGGACCCACAGTGAGGAACAACGAACGGTTCTGTCATTCCAGGCGTCTGGCGGGCAGTTCAGGACTTCAAAGCCAGTCGGCGGGTGGAATCACTTGTGTTGGGAATGACACCTTCCTTGCCTTGGTTCTTAAAGAAAGGCGGTTCATAGACCGGAATCTGGATGGGTAGCATCATTTGAACTTTTTTTTTTTTTTTCAATTTGCCCAGTCGGCAAAGGATGCTGACCAAAGTGATCACGACCAAATCCTCCTCGTTCACATGCAAGTACTAATGACCTGTGTTAGCTCCCGTTTTTTTTTCCAGCTAGGTCATGTAGACGGTTCTGGCATTTACGAAAACGCTCAGTTCTTGATTTTCGCTCAGTTCTGCCTGGTTTTTGTTTGTTGTTGTTTGTTTTATTTGTTTTTATTTTACAGATACTGCTGTATTTTGTACGTTAATGAAATGAAATGATTCCTATTGGACATTCAACAAAGAGAAAACGTGGCCGAACTCTTCCTGTCCACTCAATGTGGACCATGACCCTAGGTGATCTTAGTGCCCGCCGGAGTTGAATCACGAGGCCCACGGCACGCACAGGATCAAACCGACGATCACAATGTCATGAACTGAGAAGGAAAAGAAAGTACAACCACAGTGACCTCATTATTTCAGCATTCTACACTGCAGAATGTCTTAATTCGTGATGCAGGCAACATCGGAGAATAGCTAGCCACGGTGCGCTTGCCTAACCCGCCGGAAGATTGGACTCGGACTTCATGAACATTTCCCCCCCCCCCCCCCCCCCTTCTTCTTCTTCAGCAGTTTCCACTCGTCTTCCGACTTGTTCATCGTTTGGATCTTCCGTCCCAGGCAGAGAAGCGCATGAAGTCACATCCCTTGAGGAACTGGCTTCTCCGGGAATCTGTTCATTGCTGATAGCGGACTGGAAGTCGTGTGGACAGTCTGATGACGACGACGGACGATGTTCAGCCAAGCGACACCATCTTTGACCCCAGACACCTGCCTGCCAAAGCAGGCTGACCGTCCTTGCAATGGAGTGGAAAATGTGACTGGGATTCCTACAGTGGGTGAAGAGAATAACAACAATCAGGGGTGCGTTGACATGAGACGTGACAGTTTCTGTGAGGGGACGGAGAACATTCACCAGTCTGCTATGGTGAAAGGTTGTTTTCCTCTTTTGAAGTGAACACTCTCAAGAACAAGAACGGAAAGGGAGAAAGACGGAACACTCGACGTGCAATGACTTCTGTTAGATGGAAGCCGTTGCAGCATTGAATAGACATGCACACACGCGTGCACCACACACACACACACACACACACACACACACACACACACACACCACGTAGTTCATCTGTATATTCATTGCATGCACAGTTGTGAGTGTGCGGATGGAAAAGTTGGGTATTTCTGAGAATGGATTAGAAATACGTAACCAATGTCACAATTGATCCCCCCCCCCCCCCTTTCTCTCGCTACTGTCTTGCTTCCCCCCCCCCCCCCTTCCCCCCCCCCCCCCCCCACCCCACACACACACACTCCCCGCCCCTTTAGCCCCCAACACCCCCCCCCCTTAATTAAAGCCCCTTCTCCCCCTTCCCTTCACCTTTTCCCGACTTTCTTCTCTGTTGTTTGCTCTCTCACCCTCCCTGTCTTTTCGTGTGTGTTTGTGGTCCAGTTCTTGAACATTTTTTTGCCTAAAAAACATTAGTTCCACGGAAATATGAGAAACCACCATACATGTTTTGAGTTGTGTTTTTCCGTTTGGTTGTACTTGTGTGAAGATTGCAGATAACCCACGATTTGAAACCGATTTTGTGTTAAGCAGTCTTGGGGGGGGGGGGGGGTGGAATTCCGTGGTTTTTTTCTTTCATTTCTTTTTTCTTCTTTTTTGTTGTTGCTCTTTTTGCTTTTTTCCTCCTAAAGTTAAAAAGAAAAAGAAGAAAATAACAAATGAGTCGCTATGTAAATTCCCTATGAAATGCGGCCAGCGGCCTTTCTATGTCCTCTCTCTCTCTCTCTCTCTCTCTCTCTCTCTCTCTCTCTCTCTCTCTCTCCTGAGTCGTGAATGTGTTGGTGCAGAAAATATTTCAGGCCAGTTGTCTGTCTATTGAAATGCTTGATGAAATGGTTGGAAAGCATCCGGCGGATCGAAGAGGTTTTTTTTCCTTCTTCCTCAGTGTTTATATTGTACAGTTGTACCTCTGTCGCGCAAATGGTGTGAAGCGATGCAATTGCCAGTACTTTCTATGCAGCCAGTGTTTATTAAATCACAAGGATTGTTGTTTTAACTGAGTATTTCACTCTGGTCAAGACTGGACTTCCAAGGTGTTTTGATGGAGAAAAACAAACCGAGGTGACTCGGTATGCTCACATGACAGTTCACCCTGACACGTGTGTGACTCAGTATGCTCACATGACAGTTCACCCTTACACGTGTGTATGGAGATCGTGCGATGAAAGTTATGAATTGAATGTCACGAAGTGTCATGGACAGTAGAGTGATTGTGACCATTAGCTCCTTCCATTACCCCCACCTGAGCTTCGTCCCTCCTGCTCTCGCCGCTCTGTCCCGCGGCTGTATACTGTAGGCTGTATTATTGTTATGCATGGGGAGAAGTGAGGGAGGGGATTCGTGCAGAAATAATTTATCGTCCATATAGATGGAACTTTGACATGTTCGTACCATGCCATAATGATTATTGTCATTTCAGTGTGTGTGGGCAGGCGGGGGGGGGGGGGGGGGGGGGTGCATGCGTGCGTGTGCGTGTGTGATATGACAGACAGAGTGAGTGTGTGTGTGTGTGTGTGTGTGAGAGAGAGAGAGAGAGAGAGAGAGAGAGAGAGAGAGAGAGAGACTGAGCGAGCGTATTAGCGTATGTGTGTATACACAGGCATGCACACAGTATATACACTTTGTGTGCGAGCGTGGTGTAGACCTGTGTGTGTGGGTGGGTGGGGGAAGGGGTTGGTGGGTGGCGGACTGGCAGTGGGTTGGAGAGAAGGGGAGGGTGGGAAGGGGGCGAAATGAGATATATTTTGCAAACACCTGGAGGAGGGTGTTGTGACATTATTCTAATACCAGTCAAACTTATTAATACATCTGTGTTTCCAAAGGCGCACATATTCGCGTGCCACACTCGCGCGCATGCGCGCGCAAAAAATTAAAGTATTACACATCCTGTTATTATGCATTTGGACAGAGAGTAGAGTCTGAGGCACGGGGAGAGAGAGAGAGAGAGAGAGAGAGAGAGAGAGAGAGAGAGAGAATGTTTTGTAGTGCATTTTCTCAATTCTTCGTTTCATCATTTCTCTTGTATCTTCATAGCTAAGAAAATGAATTAAACGTCATTGCAAAAACTTGAGGCCGATGGTATGTTTACTATTTACATTTGTACGTTATTAGAGCATAGTCGTGAAAAATATCTTCATGAAAGTGTTTCGCTATTGTTCTTAATGCGAATATTTTACTAAAGTTCTTGTTGACAGATCTTTATGAATGTGCATATTGATCGGGATTCTCACGGTGGTCGTTTTTTGTGCTGTCTGGACAGACCACAGAGACAGACTGTATATACTGAAAGTGTATATATTTTTTTTTCTTCAAGGCATCTTGATAAAAGAGACGACATTGCAAATGTGCGTGATTAGGTCTGCTCAAAGATCTTTGGTCTGCTGTACATATTAACTGCATGAACTGGCAGATGAGTGATGGTGTAGTTTAACTTGATGAACCAGATGAGTTGTGATGTGGTTTACTTAGATACCGGACAAAGTTGTGGGTAGCTAGTTGAAAGGTTAGTTGGACTCGTGGATGACGATCAGAGGGGGGGGGGGGGGGGTTAACATTTAGCTTGTCTTAATCATTTCAAGCAAAGAACTAGTACACAAATCGGATGGGAACATTAGCATGTACAGCATCATCACATACTGTGCGAATTGTTGGAGGACGTTGTCAAGAGCAATATTTGTTAGCAGCACAGTCAACAGTCGAAGCAGACAAGAATTTTCAAAGGGACCGTCTTTTAACTTTTAGCAAGGGGTTTGGGTAAAAAAAAATAAACAGAACACAGCAGACGTTAAAACATACTTTTCGAAGAGAGCAGACATTGGGTCATTTTGATCCCGATCAGTCTGACGACACAGCAGTACAGTATAATTTGATTATGAATGATGGTTCAGGTTGACTGGTTACGGTCCCACAGCTTTAATGGCTGCAGAGGCGTATGAAATGTTGAAATTTACGGTGTCCGGCGTACGGCATTAACAAAACAAAGAAAGAAGAAAAAAAAAAGAGGCGGAGCTTTTGCTCTCTTTCAGCCGCCTTAACTTGCCTTGAACTGAATCAGGTACCCGTTTTATCACTGGGCGGGTAGAGAGGGTTTAGAAGCCTTAACAATCTGACCCACGAGTGGTTCAAACGTACGACCGTCAGCACCGCAGACAGACAAAACCATTTGACTCCCGCACTGCATGGGGTATCTGACGAGTGCTGGTGTGGCTTACTTCGACGATTTAAAGAGAAGAGTGGTTGGTTTTCTGAGACAAACTAACACAGTAGATTTTAACGAGGTGAGTATCATTTGACCACCGGCACGGGGTTTTTCAGTGCGAATCTTAACATGGGAAGTGTGATGAATCGACGCCAGAGTCCCTGTTTTCTGCGAGCCTGGCTGCCTGGGCCAGTACTCTCGCAGGAGCTGAGACGACCCCACACTGAAGACCTGCAGCAACACTGCGACTGCGACAACGACGATGAGACTGACTGTTACGACCACTCTTACAACTACTTCCACTGCTACTGCTACTGCTGTTACTGCTGCTACGATGTAGACCGCGGCCGTGACAACAATTACTACTGCTGCTACTACAACTGCTGTAGTTACTACTGCTGCTGCTACCACTGCTACGACTACTACTACTGGTACTTTTGTTGCGAATGCCGCCGCTAGCAGGTTTGCGGCGAACTCTGTCTCTAAAATGATTACCACTGGCACTGCACCATAATCCACTGCTATTTATCGCATCGTTATGTCTCGCCTTGTCGTCAGCACCGATTCTTCTCCGATGATTGTTGAAAGTTGCCCCAGGGAAGGACGGCCCGCCACATCCCGGTCTCACCCCTATCTGTCAGCGAGTCACGGGCCACTCAAGGGATATGGGGTTCGCTCCTCCATCCTGGAGATCAGAATCCACATCAAGCTTTTGTGGATAGAAAACCGGATGACCCAGACAAATACCTTTAGAAGATTGTACTACCGCTGCTACTGCTACTACAATCACCCGTCCGACAAGGGATTCGAACCACTGACTCCGAGGCTTTCTGGTTTTCGAGGGTTACAACGCCTTCCCGCCCGATGAGTGCCTGAGACGCCTCTATGCCGCTGCTGTTTGACTAGAAATAGGTGCAGTGGCTGAACAAACAAATAAACAAGCTGATGGTGACCATGACGAAAACACAGCAGCAGCAGCAGCAGCAACAACAACAACAGCAGCAACAACAACAACAATAACGGCGACGATAACAACGACAACGTTTACAACAACAACATCAACGACGTATAAACGACGGCGACCTTAACAACAGCAAACGACAATAAAGAAAACAAATATAAACCAGGACAGTGATAATAGTGGTTGGGAGAGGTCAGACAAGCCAAGCTTCTGTGTGGATGTGCGTCGAATACAAGTAATTAACTGTCCTTTGTGTACAGAGGTATCTTTGGAAATAATGTGTATATTTTCGGTCTTGTGAAATGTAATAAGTTATGTGTACATAATATCTGATTATGCTCCTTCTCACTTTGTCTCCTTTCCACTGAGAAAGGTCACAGTACGGGAATCAGTTCAAATAGTATACAGGCTGGAGACCCGAAAGTTCAGATTTGATTACCTCCGAGCAGATTGTTTTTTTTTTTTTTGTTTATGTATTTATTTCTAATTCATTTATTTATCAATTTATTTCAGACTTAATTACCTCCGAGCAGAGCTTTGTGATTTCGTTTATTGATTTATACATTCATTGTTCATTTGTCAATTTTTCGCGGGTGGGGGTGGGGGGTGGGGGGGGTTGTGCCTCTGTACTATACCATCATTTATGGATAGTAACGTTGGTTAAAAAAGTTTAAGTCCCATAGTCTGAACAGCCACACAGGCGGTGAATGATGACAGGTTCGCTGTGACTGGGCCACACAGGCGGTGAATGATAACAAGTTCGCTGTGTGACTGGGTCACAGAGGCGGTGAATGATAACAGGTTCGCTGTGTGACTGGGTCACAGAGGCGGTGAATGATAACAGGTTCGCTGTGACTGGGTCACAGAGGCGGTGAATGATAACAGGTGCGCTGTGTGACTGGGTCACAGAGGCGGTGAATGATAACAGGTTCGCTGTGGGGTCACAGAGGCGGTGAATGATAACAGGTTCGCTGTGTGACTGGGTCACAGAGGCGGTGAATGATAACAGGTGCGCTGTGACTGGGTCACAGAGGCGGTGAATGATAACAGGCGCGCTGTAACTGGGTCACAGAGGCGGTGAATGATAACAGGTTCGCTGTGACTGGGTCACAGAGGCGTGAATGATAACAGGTTCGCTGTGACTGGGTCACAGAGGCGGTGAATGATAACAGGTTCGCTGTGTGACTGGGTCACAGAGGCGGTGAATGATAACAGGTTCGCTGTGTGACTGGGTCACAGAGGCGGTGAATGATAACAGGATCGCCGTGACTGGGTCACAGAGGCGGTGAATGATAACAGGTTCGCTGTGTGACTGGGTCACAGAGGCGGTGAATGATAACAGGTTCGCTGTGTGACTGGTCACAGAGGCGGTGAATGATAACAGGTTCGCCGTGACTGGGTCACAGAGGCGGTGAATGATAACAGGTTCCCTGTGTGACTGGCTCACAGAGGCGGTGAATGATAACAGGTTCGCTGTGACTGGGTCAAAGAGGCGGTGAATGATAACAGGTTCGCTGTGTGACTGGGTCACAGAGGCGGTGAATGATAACAGGTGCGCTGTCACTGGGTCACAGAGGCGGTGAATGATAACAGGTGCGCTGTGACTGGTCACAGAGGCGGTGAATGATAACAGGTTCGCTGTGTGACTGGGTCACAGAGGCGGTGAATGATAACAGGTTCGCCGTGAATGGGTCACAGAGGCGGTGAATGATAACAGGTTCGCTGTGTGACTGGGTCACAGAGGCGGTGAATGATAACAGGTTCGCTGTGTGACTGGGTCACACAGGCGGTGAATGATAACAGGTGCGCTGTGTGACTGGGTCACAGAGGCGGTGAATGATAACAGGTGCTCTGTGACTTGGTCACAGAATGATAGAAGAAGAGGGAGCTCGTCCCGCTCCTTCTGCCGCCTTAGCCTTTCCTGGCCTGAATCAGGTGTCCCAGTACTTGCTGGACGGACGGAGAGGATGTTCAAGCCGCGGGAAAAGTCCAGCCCAAGACTGGTTCGAGCTGACCACTGTCAGGTCTACAGGCCGGCACTTCAGATCAGTAGAATCACACCAGTAGAAGCAGTAGATAGCTGGTATCTTCAACAACAACAAAAGAAGAAGAAAAAAAGAAGAAAAATATGCTCAAAAAGGAAAATGAAAAGACTCTTTGAAAAGATGACGAACACTTTCCGCGACGATGCGATTTAAATGCCGCAAACTTTTTTTCTTTCTTTTTATGGTGTTTATCTGTACCTGTACAGAAATGTGTTGTGTGGGTTTTTTATGGTAATTGTCCTGCCTGCAAACAATATTTTCCACAAAATAAGTTTTTGTTGTTGTTTTGTCCAGTTTAATGCACAAGACATAAAAAGTTGGGTTCATTATTGTTTTCGTGAGAGGTTGCGCGCGCGCCAATGTGAGTGTAAGTGTCGGTGTTGTGTGGAGGGGGGGCGGGGGGGGGGGGGGTAATATTGGGGAGAGAAGGGGGGAGGGCGTTGCTTACGAATGACCTCATTAATTATATGACTTTAGAAGATGTGTGAGGGTGGGAGTGTGCACGCGCACGAGAGAGAGAGAGAGAGAGAGAGAGAGAGAGAGAGAGAGAGAGAGAGAGAGAGAGAGAGATTATACTATTGTGTTTACTTTGAAATAGGGTATGCTTTCGTTTCCTTCTTTGTTCGATCTTCCCAACGGTTTTGTTTGTTTGTTTATTTTGTTTATGCAAACTTTGTGTTTGTTTTAATTAGTCATTCTTTCAGTTTATAGTTTATACATTTCAATATGGGTTCAACTTTTGAGTTTGTATGTTAATATATAAGCTACATATAATCCCGTTTTTGCGTACTCTTGGTTGTTATGATTTAATATTCAAAATAATGAGTTTAATGTGCATTACAATACCTGTATCTCGTGTACTGAAATAACTGAAGATTTGGTTTTGTTTGTGGTATGTCTGAGAGTGCTTATTTTTATATTTTGTTTTACTGTGTCAATAAAGTTTAAAGATTTTTCTTTCTTTTTGATTTTCTCTGTGTGTGTGTGTGTGTGTGTGTGTGTGTGTGTGTGTGTGGTGTGTGTATGTGTGTGTATGTGTGTATGTGTGTGTGTGTGTGTGTGTGTGTGTGTGTACACGCGTGTGCGTGCACTTGTGAGGTAAAGTCGTTGACAAACTGATTCTCTCTCTCTCTCTTCTCTCTCTCTCCCCTCTCTCTCCTCTCTCTCTCTCCTCTCTCTCTCTCTCTCTCTCTCTCTCTCTCATCTGTCTGTGATATTTTTTTTGAACATTTTTCCTTCATATTTTGCGTCATGTCATTTTTCTTTCTTTTCCGAGACCTTCTGAACTTCGGGGGTTCGGATTAATTTCTATTTACAATCTTCTGAGCCTTCTCCAGTTCTCCAACATATTTTTTTAACGAAATATTCAACATTGATAAAACTTGGCTCTGTAAAATGATTACACACACGCACATACACACATGAGAGCGCGTGCATACGCTCACATCATTAAGGATCGGGACAGACACAGGGGAACAAACGAACAACATCTCTCTCTCTCTCTCTCTCTCTCTCTCTCTCTCTCTCTCTCTC
Source organism: Conus ventricosus (assembly GCA_018398815.1). Classification (NCBI taxonomy): domain Eukaryota; kingdom Metazoa; phylum Mollusca; class Gastropoda; order Neogastropoda; family Conidae; genus Conus; species Conus ventricosus. The sequence goes on from CM031612.1 coordinate 53,098,655, forward strand.
TCTCTCTTTTCCACCCCCGACTCTCTCTCTTTTCCACCCACCCACCCACCTCCGACTCCCCCCTCTGGGAGACACAAATGTCTTTTCTTCTGATGCTCTTTTAGTCAGGTGTAATTAACTGTTTTTGAAGTGCGTCGGTGCTTCGGCTTCCCGTACCTTCCAAACTTGTGTATTTATTTATTGAATTGCTTACTTAGGCCTCACGCAAAAACAGAGAACTTTTTTCAAAGAAAGTGCTGGTGTCATTCGGGCAAACAGTACTTTATTCAAAGCGTGAATCTGTGCGAACATGTTTCACCCGTACATTAAGACTCTGTGTAGACGATCATATTTTTTCAAGAGCACTATTTGAATTTGAGATCTTTCTTCACACCTTGGGATATTTTTCATGCATGTGGAGATTCACGTACTTGTGGTGAAGATCCATGCAGTGTGTTCTGTTTGTTCAAATTCCTGCGTACTTTGTATCACACTGTGTGTGGATCTTTCCCGTTTTCAACCTTGTCTTTGACTGACTGATCAGAAACGACAGTCCTACGATTTACAGAACAGTGTGTGAGAACTATTGTCTATTTTGAGCAACAACCGCGGATTCAAAAAGAAATCACCGCTGTTTCTGGCTTGAGCGAGTTGCTTGCTCACATATGATGCACCCAAGTAAAAGTACTAAAAAATTCGATGATTGGTTAATGAGAAATAACTACTGAATGGCGGTTTATTTGTTTAACGATGTATTTTGTGCGTGTACATCTTCCTCCGTAAAAAAGGAGACAAAAAAAATAATCAGAACCGTGCGGTATAAAGCTCTTGAACAGAAGGCTGTAGAACGGTCTTTCCCAGGGTCGTGGCACATTTAAACGCTTTCCCTGGGATTGCCGGGGCTTTTCCGGTGTAACGAAAAGTTTTAACTCCCCGAATGGTTTAACTCCCAGGGAGTTAAACTGTTCATTTATAAATTTTAACTCCCTGGGAGTTAAACTAGAATATAAAAAACTAACTCCCTCTGTGTTTCAGTTTGACTCCAGGGGAGTTATTCTGACATACCACCAGAATGACTCCCACCCACCACCCACTCCCCGCTACCACCCATTCATCTTTATATATATATATATATATATATATATATATATATATATATATATATATATATGAAATGTGTGTGTGTGTGTGTGTGTGTGTGTGTGTGTGTGTGTGTGTGTGTGTGTTCTTACACTAACTTGCCAGATCAAGACTTGTCAGGTAGAATTGTTTTTTTTGATATTATTGGTTTCTGTGAATTAGTCACGTGTCCTGAATTTTATTGAAAAATGTGTGTTTTTTCTGATTGGCTGGTCGAGTTTCATTTTTAGCTTGGCACACGCACACCATCACACCTGTGACAATCACTTGACAACTTCATCAGATCGGTCCCAAGCA
>CM031612.1:53115070-53137570 GCA_018398815.1 Conus ventricosus
TCGCGTTAAATGTAGATATTGCCTTGCAGCGTTCATAGACCACAACGTTTTGAGGTTACCTTTGTAGAGTGTCACGGAGCTGCACACAGAAGACGTTGGCGGTCTTCCAGTCTGAAGGTCGGTCTGACCAGGTGAGTCGGATGGAAACTGTGTCACTGTGCTATGACCTTGGTCACCCGTCTGCCATCCTGGCAGTGAAAACTTGATCGCCAGTTCGTCATTATTGTCAGCAACAGGGAGGAGCGTGCTTATTGCTCGAAAGCAAGGCCAAAGGTAGGGCCTGGTATGCCCTGTGTGAACAAAGACAATACAAACACCTGCCACCAACTTACAGGGCGTCAACAGTCTGACCAGTGAGTGGAGAACACCTTAGAATGAAGGCAATACAGTGAGCTGTCGACACTTGTTTTCCGAAAAGCATGCTTTTTTCCGCCTTCACGCGAGTGGCAGTGATGGAAATATGCAGTGCATAGATGATATTCATGCATAAAGCATGTGTGCCAGTGTGTGTGTGTGTGTGTGTGCTGTAAGCAGAGAAGGGGGAGGACTATGACAGACAAGAGAAAGAGAGACAGAGACAGATAAAGAGAGAGCACACGTTGTGTGGTGCGTGTGTGTGTGTGTGGTGTGTGTGTGTGTGCGCGCGCGCGCGCGCGCGTTCCTTCACCTTCCTCTTTCTCCTCCCCTCCCTCAAAAGGTGTGTGAAAATGAGCTTTGCGCACGCCCACGAACGTGGTATGTGTCCGTGTCCCTGTGTGTGTGTGCGCGCGCGAGTGGCAAGTATCTTCCATCCTTTTGCTATTATAGACTGTGGTTCACGTGCAGGCAAAGCCAACCTGCAGGCCTCGTTCAAAAGCGGGAAGTAACCCTTGCGTGGTTGTCTGAGACTGAACAATCAACTGAACGTTTCTCTCGGCCGGAAGTGGTTAGTTATCTGCCCGTGCGAAGGGGACTCCACCAAAGGCAAACCGGACGGAAAACGAGGCGAGATATTAATCCTGTCCCCTCAATGTCTCTGGCCTGAGCAATGTGTTCAAGCCCGTCGTGTGTGTGTGCGCGTGCGTGCGTGTGTGTGTGTGTATGTGGAAGGTGAGAGGGCAAGAAGAGTGTGTGAGTTCGATGCGTTCGCACGCGCGCGCGCCTTTGTGTCTAGTAGGGAGAGAATGTGGAGGTATTGTCTGTGGGACCTAAACCACATTGTGTGAACAACTTGTGCTTACTGTTAAGGACTTGTCCCCGTGGGCCCTTGATCTTATTTTAACGTTTGAACAGCTTTTCCTTTGCTTATCCTTAATATCAAGGACTTTGTGTCAATGGGACTTTAATTTTATCTCATCACTTGAACAACTCGTCCTTCCGAATTTCAGAGCAATACAACACAACCCTCCTCATTTACACGTGGGGCCCAACAGGGGTGCTTTTATGGCGGGGAAAGCAGCGATTTGTTACTTGAAAACATTTACTTCCTGCGCAAACAGCGAATTATTGCGTAAAACCTAGTTGTTCACATCAAAACAGTGAATCATTACATGGATACTTATCCTGACGTGAAAAATCTATCCAAACAATGTCTTTTCAGAAAAAGTAGCGCACTATTGTGTGAAACCAGAAATTTTTACGTGGTATTTATCAACTGAGAGTAATAATTTTTCTGCCGTAATTTGCTGTTTTTTCCCGGTTAAATGTGTGTGTGTGTGTGTGTGTGTGTGTGACAAAATGATTGGTTTCCTGTGAAATTAGCTGTCACCACAGGAATCGATTGTTCCTATCTTTCTTTTCTTTCTTTCTTTTTTTTTCTTTTAAGGGTAGATCTAGTGAGCTGTTCTTTAAGAAAAAATCATAATTACTGCTGTCCTTATCAGCTATTTTGACAGTGAAAATACCGACAGAGCTTGCTCGCGGTCCGTTTTTGACAGCCATGCTTGGCTCTACCAATCAGCGAGGACTCAGAAGTCACGTGCCAAAGGGGCGGGGCTATGCGGTGGTTGATTGACAGTGACTGACAGCGTGGGAACTTCACCAGTATGGGTTTCCCACGGTTAGCCGACGTGTGCGAGTCGTGCGTGTTCGCGTGGAGAGGTGAATGCTGCACGCGCTGGTCTCCAGATAGATTCACGAACCGAACAATTAATCGGTTCTGTGAAGTGGGACTGTTAAAAAGTTGTTTTCACGACAGTTCGATCGGCTATTTGTTTATTTTATCATAGAGTGTTATATCACATTATACTATATCATGTGTTTTATTATACTATATCATATCATATTACATTGCAATTACATTGTATTGCATTATATCTTATATTACATCATATTCTATTCTGTTCTGTTTTTCTATTATATTGAATCACACTGAATTACACTAAGACTGTTACAAAACGCTACATCACATTATATCATAATTATTGTACTGTATTATACTGCACAAATATTACATCATGTTACCTACCTTATGTTATATTACGTGATATAATGTTACATTGTATTGTATGGTATGATATTGTTTTATCTTATAGTATACTATGTTATATCATGCTATATCATGTTATATTACATTGTATTATATCATTATGATCACATTACTTTTTATTGAATAACGACGATTATTGTTGACATGGTGGCTTGTAATCGTTTTATCATTTCTGCCAGTGCTGCTCATTATATTATATTACATTATCTTGCATTATAATATATCATATATATTTATTATATTATATTATATTATATTATATTATATTATATTATATTTTATTATATTAATTTATATTATATTATAATATATTATATTATATTATATTATATGCTGGTTGTGTAACTAACGCGTTCTGTCGCAAACGGGAAGCAGACGGAATGGCGCATTTAGAAAGTGGGAGAGGAGCGGTTGGGAAGTGAGGCAACAGTCTGATCTTTCCTGCTCTGCATCTTTGACTTCACTTCCGTCACACAGACCTGGCTCTCTTTTTAGTTCGGTAATAAAAACCCGAAATTTATCATAGAGGCATACATCCATGCAATCATACTTAAGCTTTCGTATAGCACGTATATTTAATCACTGTGTGTGTGTGTGTGTGTGTGTGTGTGTGTGTGAAAAGACATCATAATTTTCATCATAGCGAGGAGGGGATCGGGGAAGAGGATGTTTTCCAACATTCTTGTACAAGCGAAAGAAGGGGAGGGGAAGGGGGTGCTCTCATTTTCTAAACTTTCTGAGCGGGTGTTCCCTCATCTTCAACATTTCTGTAAAAGCGGGGATGGGGGAGGGGGGGGGGGGAGGAGGGGGGGGGGGGAGGTGTAGTTGGGAACAACATAACATGTTGACCGCATCATTCGCTTCCAACTGTATGAAGCAGAGGGTTGTAGCTCTCCCCCTCCCCCACCCCCCTACTCTTCACCTCTTCCACACCAAGCAGGCATGGAGGGATGGAGGGGGGGGGGGGGGGGAGGGACGGGGCGTTCCCCCCTTCCCTCCTCCGCCCCTGGCCTTTCAGGTTCCGAGGCCATTGTTACAAATTTTGGTTTCTTTTCCTAAATGATTACTTGGTTAGAAATCGAAGATCGGATAGAGTAATTTGTGAGGTTTTACACACACACACACACACACACACACACACACACACACACACACACGTGCGCACGTGTACGTGTGTGTGTGTGTGTGTGTGTGTGTGTGTGTGTGTGTGTGTGTGTGTGTGTGTGTGTATGTGTGTCTGTCTGTCTGTTTGTCTGTCTGTCTATCTGTGTGCGTATCCACAGGTGCGACTTTGTGTGTCCGCGCGGCGTAAGATAGATGAGCGGGTTGATCCGTTCCCACGCCCAGTGCAGCCCGCTAATCCCTTCCTCAGCAGATAACAGCTGCAGGCTGATGCAAAGTGACCAAGGTTTTATCAGCCAGAAAGGAGCACGACGGGGGAAGGAGGGACAGAGGGTAATGAGAACTGACTGTACAATCCGCAAGATGTCAACCCCAACGTCCAGGATCCCACGGTTCGATTCTCCACTAGCTGCAAGCCTTGGCCGAGCAATAACGGTGAAGTGGGCCCCACCCGTGGGAAAGTGGTCCGGCAATAGAAGAGACGGGGGACTGGGCACCAGACTTTAGCGATGATTGGAAAACAATGAAAGGGGCACGAGGTGGGGACAGTCTTCAGCCCCCCCCCCCCCCCTCCCCCCCTCCCCCCTCCCCACCCCCTCCGGCATCAGGTCTAGACAGATCATCAAGGTTGGTTTGTCTGTTGTTGTTTTTTTCTTTCCCTCTCTCTCTCTCTCTCTCTCTCTCTCTCTCTCTCTCTCTCTCTCTCTCTCTCTCTCTCGTGTGTGTGTGTGTGTGTGTGTGTGTGTGTGTGTGTGTGTGTGTGTGTGTGTGTGTGCACGGTTTATTGTTGACATTCTCAGCCCAATAGAATCACCAGTTTACGGTCACAATTGCTGTTTGGCGTATCCAGGATAACTGGCGCCATTGGGCGCCAGGTGCAGACTTTGTGGCGCCTGTCTCGGACGACTTTGTCTTTGTGACGGCGTCCGTCACGTAACGTGTGAGGGGGTCTTAAAGGTGTCATCCCTCCTTGAAGAAGGAGAACCTGGGATCGGTGATGGCAGTGCAGCACTTTCACCACTGTTTAAATGGTGGCGCTCCTGATAGACCTGGTCAGTCAGCTGCTGAAAGCAAGTGTGGATGAGTCGTTCTGTTGGAAGCTACGAAGTGTTGGTGATTCATTCTCTCTGTTGCAAGCCGCGCAGTGTTGATGAGTCGTTCTGTTGGAAGCTACGAAGTGTTGATGGTGTAGTCAAGTCTCCGGTGTTGCAGTTTCTGTTCCTGATTTTCATCTCACTGTCGTTCAACACCTCCACCAAGTTGGTCGTGCAGTTTTGTGTCGAGTCTGTGAGATTTCGTTCAAATCTGAACTTTTCTGTGCGTTTGATGCAAGGAAAGAGTTCGCTAGTTCGTTTCAACGCAGAAGTGATATATTTGTTGCTCTCAGAAAAGTCCCGCCGACCTGCGTGTTAGGTGAAGACCAGAAGTTCAGACGTCACTGAAGAATTTTAATACTCCGTAAACCATCATTAGAAAATCGTGAAAAAAATACAAGTAGACATTCGGTCAGGAAACGAGGAACGCCTTTGTTGTTTTCTTTGGAAAGAACAGCTGAGACAAGTCTGGTGGCTGCTGAAGGCGAGAGTCTCCATCAAGAGGAAGTCTGCCGAGGTCTTCACACTTTTTCTTCACCACTGATCCTGGAATTTAAAGGTGAGTCGGCAGCATGGATCGTGTCGGCAGCATGGATCGTGTTGTAGGACCTTCCTACTTTTAACCTTCACTCGCCTTTAAAAATATTTTCTCTATATCATGTTTTCTTTCTGTCAAAGATCAGCGTGAATTATTTACAAAGAACTGCTGAGTGTTCCACAACAGCCAAACAAACAGACAGGTTTGCATTTGAAACTAATTCGGTCATGATAGTGTTGATGGAATGAAGTCCTATTTCAAAGGAAAGTTGGGGGGGGGGGGGGGGGGGCAGGAGGTGGTGGTGGTGGTGGGGGGGGGGGGGTCGACAAAAGAGTGGGATGTAAGGTGAGGGGGGGGGGGGGGTGGAAGGGTCTCCTTAACTCCAGGACTGTTGGTAATTCATAATTGCATGAGCCAAAATGTATTATATTCATTGACAATCCATTTTTGTCCATTTCTTCTCTTTTTTATCTTTCTTCCTTTCTTTCTTTCTTTCTGTCTGTGTGTCTGTATGTATGTCTGTCTGTCCATTTCTTTGTTGTTTTTTCTATCTTACATATTTTACCTCAATTTCTTTCTTTCCCTCTTTCTCAGTCTGTCTGTTTTTTTCTTTTCCTTTTTCTTTCCTTTTTCCTCTATTTGTTTGTTTCTTTAATTATTTATTTCTTTATTCAAAGACGCTAACTGGAGCAGAACCAGACAGGAGAGACACAAGGCTTCTGTTGGATATATTGTAATTCGTAGTTTTTCTGTTTTAACAAAGCTTTCTTCATGCAGGACAATGTATGACAGGTAGTGCATCGGAGTAAAACGTCCCGTAGACACACCTTTACCGAGTTTGATTTTTGTGTTCCATGGTATCAGCTTTCATGTTGTCATTATCTCAAGATGTCGTGGGGAAATGGAAGATATCTACCAATTTTCCCCAATAATTTCTTTTACAAACATGATTTCCCAAGACTTTTAACTGTTGTAGACGAAGAAGAATACAACGGTTGACTTCACATAACATTTTATCAATGCCATCCCTGTGCTCCGATTTTGTAAGACCACAGTTTCATTCCACGACAAAGAGGTAAAGGCGAACACCTTGTACACTTTTATCATGAGTGAAATATTGTACAGTGTGTTAAGTAATCAATTTCATATAACGAATCTTCGCTGATTTTATATTTGTATTGTAATCACAGAAAACGGACTGTGAATCAACACAATTTGGGAGATGAACGGTATTGTATGTTTGCGAGTCAAGGCCATTTTTTTTTAAACAAGGCGGTAGCCACATTCTGCCTTTGGCGGTGGTAAACTCGACAGCAATGTACTGTGTTTATATTCAGTCATCTGTTCCACCTGTGTGACACGCTGGAAATACAAACAGACCCAGAACTACTGTACTGCTTAAAGCATTGTAATCACTGCTATTCCCGGGTATGAACAGATTCGTTCCCAAGCTTGACATGGCATGTAACACCCACTTCGTGCGGGAAAATGCTTGTGCTTATGGCGGTAGTGGTGTTTTTTTTTTTTTTCTTTTTTTTTTTTTTCTTTTTCTTTTTTTTTTTTTTTTGCGCACGCTGTAAAAGACCACATATTACGTGTTAAGAACTTAGGCCAGCACACGCTTAATCAGTTACCCATGCAAAATATACACTAATCCTCAATCAGTTACCCATGCAAAATATACACTAATCCTCAATCACTTGCCCATGCAAAATATACACTAATCCTCAATCACTTACCCATGCAAAATATACACTAATCCTCAATCACTTACCCATGCAAAATATACACTAATCCTCAATCAGTTACCCATGCAAAATATACACTAATCCTCAGTTTTCCAAACCAACAGTTTTACAAGAGTTTGTTATGTCTTTTGCCACACGTTTGGACACATTGACATAAGCTTCAGTAACATCTACCCATATGAGAATTGTTCAAACACTTTAAAAAATCTGTAAACAATGCCGTTTGTTTTTAGCTGGGGTTCACACACACACACACACACACACACACTCTCTCTCTCTCTCTCTCTCTCTCTCTCTCTCTCTCTCTCTCTCTCTCTCTCTCTCTCTCACACACACACACACACACACACACAACTCTCTCTCTCTCTCTCTCTCTCTCTCTCTCTCTCTCTCACACACACACACACACACACACACACACACACACACACACACACACACACACTCTCTCTCTCTCTCTCTCTCTCACACACACACACACACACACACACACACATACACACACCTAAGGGACGCAACACAAAAATTATCCGTCCAACTTGCAGGAATTCGTTCACAAACCCCTTTCGCCCGGGGCTGAAGTAGCAGTAGTTGCGTACACTGTAAAGACAGTCTCGTTTCCGGTGTACGCCAGAGGCACTACAGAGAGTTTCACAGCGTGAGCTGCCGAGCGCCATGTTTACAGGTAGTTCTTCCCGCGTAAAGTGATTGTGCTGTGTTACATCAGCACACGATGGTCCACCTCTATTTCAAACGTGGGGTGGTTCTAACGTGTGTGCCGGCGTTGTCATGCACGCGGTCAGGCATGGCGGGGCCTTGGTGTTATGTCTGACCCGAAGCACAAGCAACTGAAAGGGGTCTCATCTGGGGGTCAGCTCGATACGTCCACGGCCCGATACGTCAAAGGCCCGATGCGTCCACGGTCCGATCCGTTTACGGTCCGATGCGTCCAAGCGCAATACGTCCAAGGTCGAAGGCCGTGAACGCAACGGAGCTTGGACACAACGGACCTTGGACATGAAGAGCATTGGACTCAGTGACATGGCTTTTTAACTAGCGCCCTTTGAGTCTACGACCCGCTGAGTCCAATTTTTTGGACTCAACGGGCCTTGGACTTAAAGGGTCGTGGACACATCGGCACGCCACTACCCGATACGTCCACGGCCCGATGTATCCATTTGGACGTATCGGGCCGTGGACATATCGGGCCGTGGACGCATCGACATGCTCCCCTGATCTGATGTTTCACTCCGAGCAGAAAAACTCTTCCAGACTGGCCATCTCCTGGGAGTCGAACCTCTGACTTTGAAATAAGTGTCGAACGTTTTACCCACCATACAAACCAGGCCACCCTTTTCTTCTTCCTTTTTTTTTTAATAAACTATTTAAAGCATAAAATAGGCTTTATGATAACCACTTTATGATTGCAGTCTGTTGGAAAGAACTGTCAGAAGAGATTTTCAAGGCGATTAGGATAAACACTTCCTCTCAGTGTTGTCTTACATCATTTGTTAGAACACTTCTATTGTTTGTTTGTTTTAGTTATATCCATCATATTCATGATCAAACTTTACACAGGCATCCAAGGAACCGGTTGAATCTCTGAAATCGATGTTGTATCAAAATGACTGTTTCACAGCAGTTTCTGGGTATTATTTCCAATGACTGAACACATGAAATACTTGGGGCTCAATTTGGGAAATACTCACTGGGACTCCCAAGAAAATTTTATCCGGTACTAACTTTTTGACTGAAAGGTTCAGAACCACGGAAACAATTTACCGCCCAATAAAAGAAGATAATTTACCGCCCTGTAACACTCATTGTCTTTGTATGTACTGCACTCTGAGGTATTAATTGTTATCGAATAGTTTTTCTGTTAATAGATCACTGTAGCTTTTGAACACGATGATTTCAAAGATAACTTCGCGCCGAAAAAAAACATTTTTTCATTCTTTTGATCCAACAACAGTATAAGAAAAACTGTTATCCCCCTCCCCCCCCCCCCCCCCCCCCCCCCCACATCCTATGAATATGATTAATGATATAGGGTAAGCTGAGGGGAATCATTCAGTCAATGAATATACATACATGAATTAAAAAATATATAACAGTAATGCAAATGGATCGAAGACACATACACAGTGAGTCAAAATAAGTTTACATTAGGAAACAGATAATTATGGAACGGTAATGTTGCTTGTAGCCCAGCCGACCGCAAAGGGCCATGTCAATTATGGTATGATTGAAAGAAGATACTGGATGAAAGAAAGCAGAGTGACGATGATAAAGATCAATAACCAAAATGATAGAAGTGACATAACACAATATGAACTACCACTACTACTACTACTACCACTACTACTACTACTACTACTGATAATCATAACAATAATGATAATCTGGAAGCTATTGGTTTCATGAAATCTAGGTAATAAGGCAATAGAATGCTATGTTACATTCCGCAGAATGGAAACAGCTAAGTACCAAAGTAAATCAATACATACTTAATCAGAAGAGAAGGAATGAATGGGATGCAGGGGAAGTAAGAACGAGAATGAGTTTAAAAGACTGTAGTTGAAGATTGGTGTAAGTGTACGCAACTGTTGAAAACAAACGTCTTATTTACCAGCTACTAGATCGCGAACATACACAGCTCGGGGATTGGGACAACATTTATGTGGGTTTTTCAAAGTTCACAATCTAGTATTGTTAAGTCAAGCGTATCACAGCGATCTTTGGTTCGCGGAGGAAAAATGGTCGCTCATTATTCTCCAGGAACCGCTTGGGCCTTCATAACGGTAACTAACCGTATGGAAGCTCTCCTTAACAGCATTCGATTTGTGACCAAAATTGCATTCTCAATAAGTAAGTAAATACGCCATTCAATGCGGCCAAACAAAACAGATTTTCTTGATGTTTTGGAATTAGACGTGTGAATCTTTGGACAAGGATATTGCCTAAACACAAGTCACTGCCTATTCAAAATAGCTAATTTGAATTCACAGCCTTTACAAAACATTTCTAAACTCAGGAGGCATATCAGATGAGCACCAGCAAGCTGTGTTTTGCTGTGTTCTCTCCCTTGAAACAAAGGACCAAAACTTCAGTTAAAATCGTTCTAAGGTTTTTTCGTAACACAGCGAACTCTGCAAACCAGACCGTACACTAGAGAGAGAGAGAGAGAGAGAGAGAGAGAGAGAGAGAGAGAGAGAGAGAGAGAGAGAGAGAGAAGAGAGAGAGAGAGAGAGAGAGAGAGAGAGAGAGAGAGAGAGAGAGAGAGAAAGGTGTTGATTTGTACACATACAAGCAAGGATTCATATCTCTGAAGGTGAAGCACCGTTATCCTTCTTTGTTGTTTCCCGCCATCATACTTTCCTTCTAACAAAAAAGGGCCACCTTCATAAGGAATGACAGCTCTGATGTCAATATGAATATATGTTCAGAAACTCCAGAGGCACGTGTGTGTTTGTGTGTGTGTGTGTGTGTGTGTGTGTGTGTGTGTGTGTGTGTGTGTGTGAGAGAGAGAGAGAGAGAGAGAGAGGAGAGAGAGAGAGAGAGAGAGAAATTGAGCAGTGTGGTGTGTGTGTGTGTGTGTGCGTGCGTGCGTGCGTGCGTGTGCGTGAAAGAGAGAGAGAGAGAGAGAGAGAGAGAGAGAGAGAGAGAGAGAGAGAGAGAGAGAGAGAGAGAGAGAGGCCAAACAGAGAGAGAGAGAGAGAGAGAGAGAGAGAGAGAGAGAGAGAGAGAGAGAGAGAGAGAGAGAGATAAGTGTGTTGATTTTTACACACACAAGCAAGGATTCATATGGCTAAAGAGGGACAAAGGTTTTTCTTATTTTTTTGTTATAATAGTTCTGCCATCAGTGCTAGAAAAAAAATAATTCCAATCATGTCAAACTTAATATACCAGGCAAGGAAATGAATCCAGTCGGCGAGCAGCAAAGTGACAACTCGGCAAAGATGAACACGGCTGCAAACGCCGATGACAGTGACGTCACCTCAGCGGGAACGAACACGACTGAGAATAGTGCCACTTCGACCAGTACAGCTCACACAGCAGAGAGTGACGTCACCTCAACAGAAACTGGTGCCGTCGCCAGGAACATCCCTTCAGCCGGGCGTCGCTCCGCCGCTTCCACCAGTTCTCCGTTGGTAAGGAGGAGGGTTCGTGCTGTCATGTTCCTCGTAAATGTCTGTCCTCGCAGGGTATCACGGCAAGATGTATTTACACAAGACTGCGTGTTAAATGTGTGAAAATGTACGATTGTTCTCAGCGGTTTATACATCATTAGATTATTGGTGCCTCGACCGGCATCTAGTCACAGCTGAGTATCTGTGGATGAAGTAGCAAGACGAGAACCACACAGTTAAGTTTAATCCTTCTAATGAACGTGCATGTGAAACAAATTGCTGGCGCTAGCAGACCATCATATAAAAAGTGTACACTTTCGTCACACTTCGGGCCTTTATCAAATGGTGACTTCGGTATCACTTTTTTCAGTATCACTTTCTTCTCCATGTCCACGTAGGCCTATGGGGCGAGTGGGTTTGTGATGAATCCAATGGTATCTGCAAGTTCATGGTGACTATTGCTGGGTGAACGTGGTGCCCCCCCCCCCCCCCCCCCCCCCCCACTCTCCGGAGGAGGGCAAGCACTCACGCCAACTTCGTGACCAGGGAATTCTTGTTGTTGGTAGGTTTAAGAGATGAGTTCCTACCTCATGTGGATGAAGACAAATGAGCATGACTATCCCGGCCATTGACGGATGTTGTCTCGTTTCCAGATAACTTTGTGGAGGCTTGTGAGGGTGAAAGAATATTGAGGCTTTTTTTTTTAATAGGAAAACTGAATCCTTACTGGGACACTGGGACGTCATTTCAATATAAAAGGTGTTGCACTAAGTTTGAATTCTGTGTATCAGTGGGCACAAAATATGCAGCTATTTGTTCTAAAACATTTCGATCTTTAGTATGCTCGTAAATCAAATATTTACCTTTGAAATCAATAGAACATCCTTATCAATAGAACATCCTTATCTATTTTCTATTGTGTTTAAAATAATATTCCAATTCAGTGCTCAGGATCACAATTTTATCTATGTGGCAACATATAAACAATATTCTCATGTAAAATTCTATTTTAGATACCATTGATTTGCAAACCAATCGTCAGGAGATCCTGCGCCGGTTGAGAAGCTTTCCTCTCCCAGATTTCGTTAATGGGGTTGCTTTCATGAGGTGATTACTTCATTTCTACGATCAGTCTCTAATTTTGGCAATAAGTCCAAAGTAGGCCTACACCGTGTACCTGCCTGTACGTGCAAAACAGCACAGCGGCAAGTAGTTGCTATTGTAGAGCAAGCAGCCATTGTGAATCAGTGACGAGGTTCCAAGACGTAAAATTTATTACAAGAGCGTATTCTAACTCTACATAAGAATTGCAGGGTTATCTTGAATTCGCTATTTAAATTACGCAATTTCTGTTTGATATGAGAACAGATACGTACTATTTCTTGCATTGTTTATTACAGTAGATGACTGTATATTTTTTGTTAGAATGCGATAGAAAAATGTCGGCAACCGAGTAGCAGAGAAGGGGCGCAATAGTCCTTTGAGGAAGGCGTCGTTTAATCCTGCAGGACTGCGTCCCTTTTTTGGACCCATTTTTTTCTATCTTCATATAAACGGAACTGTTTTGCGTGAAATTGTAATTTATATTTTGCTTATATTTTGTAATCTTTGCTTGGCATTTGAACTTTTTATCCAATGATTTCGCAGACGCGAAAACAGAGAACGGAGAGGAAGCGGCGGAGAAAATTCAACGCCCTGCTGGACAAATTAAAACGGGAGCTGATCAGGCACGGAGCACTAGACGTCGTGAGTCTCCCAAATTTCTTTTAATGTTTTGTTTTAAAATAGTAGCTGTGTCATATTCGCAGATTTATGTTAAACTATTGAGAATAAAGCGGGAGAATGTTCTTTTTCATCAATTGATGTTCCTTTTCGTATTGTGTGTTTGGGTTTTACGCTATTTTTGTTTATTCTTCTTTGCATTAGAAGGAAACAGAGAATTGGTGTTAGCTACAAGTTTCTTTTGTCATACCTTCTGGATGCACGTCTGTTTACATCAAGTTTTCTTAGTTTTGGCTCGCCGTAAAAATAAAAATCTTCGATGAGGCGGGAACGGAAAACAAAAATAACAAGAAAGGTAACTCTTGCTCCCATGACAAGCCAATTACATGCCCATCACTCTGGTTCCTGTGTGCACTGCAGGCATTGCGTACGGGGTATAATGGCAAGCTTGGAATATGCTTTTTTTTGTTTTTGTTTTTGTTTGTTTGTTGTTGTTTTTTTGGGGGGTGTCCTTTACTTGTTGTGTGTGCTTTGAGTCGTCATTTGCGCTGGGCGAATTAACGCCGTTAGCAGCATCCATTTAGAGTTACGGATGTGCACTTGTCTCATTAAAAGAGCAAGATTCACATCTTTGGTTCGTTATTTACTTTTCACTGTCATTGTCTTATTTACCACTTCCGTTCACACTAGTCAAATCAAGGTTACCTGTACTCGTTTCTGTTCTACAGTGTGTTCAAGATCAAAAGGTTATGGTAGGCTATTCTTGAAAAAAATGTTGATATGTATTTGTTCACTTCCTCTGTTGTTGCCGTGTGCATGTATCAAGGATGGGACCTATAGGCCTGTATGGGCAAGTTTGGAACATTCTTTTGAGAATGTCTCCTTATTGTGTGCTTAGAGTCAACATTTATGCTAATCCAATCAGTGCTGTAAGCAGCATTTGTTAGAAGTTATCGGCGTATGATTGTCTCGTCATGGGTGCAAGAGTTACAGTTCTTGTTTATAATTTCCTTCTTGTCCTTATTTTTAAGCTTTCTAGCCACGCCAAGTCTCTTTTCAAGAAAAGGGCCTGGTGAAAAAAAGCTTATATTTGTTTGTTGCCATTGCAAACAAAGATTATCGTCGTCATCATCATCATCATCATCATCATCATTATCATCATCATCATCATCATCATTATCATCATCATCATCATCTCTCTCTCTCTGTCTGCCTGCCTCCCTCTCTCTCTCTCTCTCTCTCTCACGTACGCACGCACGCACGCGCGCGCGCGCGCACACGCGCGCACACACACACACACGCACACGCACGCACGCACACACACACACACACACACACACACACACACACACACACACACACACACACACACACATACATACATACACACACACCAGCTTGGGATGCAAGGTTAAACACAAACTTATATAAAACACTAAACGATGAATGCCAAAAACTTGGCTTATGCCCAAGTATTGAAAAGTCATCGTAATGCCATAGCAAGATTGTATACCATATGACGTGTCAATTTTATGTAGTTACCTCAAGTGAGAAAAGTCACTACTCTGTTGATTTAGATCTTTGTCGGTCTGCGTCTGTATTGGTTATGTCTAAGAGTCGAAAGTGACTGTTTGCAGCCCTCTAGCGTGTCGTTCACAAGAATTCTACACGATGCGGGGATATTGTTTCAGCACAAGGCGGCAGAGATGAGCCTGGTTCAAACAGTGGACCTGGCCTATCACCATTTGCTCACGGGTAAGTCAGTGTGCGCTCACAGCAGTTTGATTCGTACTCCAGCAACACGGCCTAAACGGCCTAAACAAGTGCCCCTCTTGCTTCCCCTGACTCTGTTCACTCGTTTGTCTGTCTGTCTGTCTGCCTTCCTGTCTGCCTGTTTATCAGTCATCGAGACTGTCTGTCTGTCTGCCTGTCTGTTTATCAATCAGTCTGTCTGTTTGTCAGTAAGTCTCTCTCTCTCTCTCTCTCTCTCTCTCTCTCTCTCTCTCTCTCTCTCTCTCTCTGACACTCAGATTCCCACTTCCTCTGAAAACCATCACATCACTGGCAGTCAGCCGCAATGTAATCCCCATGTCACGCTGTTGCAGTTCACTGCCCTGTCACAGCGGGATTCCAGAGATGTGTTGAAGAGGTTCAGAAGCAGGAGCAGCTCCTCGGCCAGGCCGTCACCAGACAGGTCACCGATCATCTCCGGAGCTATTTTGCTGACCCGCTGGTCAGACCACGCTTTCTAGAAAGGGAAGGCGAACTCCATCAGGCGCGAAGCCTGGATTTGATCGCTGGTGCTGCAGCCAGTAGTTCGGGATACCCAAGTTTGGGTTCCCTCCCATCGTCACTGCCTCCAAACCAGTATGTTCCAGTACCATCTCTTCCTTCTGTGCCTGGTTTCAATGTCCAGAATCACCTCAGTTCCATGCCACATTACGTGGGTACTACGCCTTTCTTGTCTGGATACCCCATCATGCCTGAGACGGGATGTCCCTCCAGTTACACCCGACCCCTTTCCTATGATGTGGTCCCACCTGTGCCGATAACGTATCCCAGTTTTCAGGGTACTACCTCCTCCCAGTTCTTTTCCTATAATACGGTCCCACCTTTACCCCCAGTCACCAGTTTCTTTGGTAGCGCCTCCTCCACAACCAACGCCCTTCCCTCTAAGGACTCCTTGATTCAGGCTCTACCTCCCATTCTACGTCATCGTGCTTCAAGGTCTTCCTCCCAGCTTCCTCCTCCTCCTCCTCCTCCAGCCTCTCAGGTGACTGATGTTGAAGAGGCGAGCAGCTCGGATGAAGAGGACAGAGAGGTGCACAAATTGATGGAAGAAGTTCCACACACGCGCGGCTATACCAAACCGTAAGTATTTCCAGTAGGTACAGAATCTTCGCTGAGCAGATTGAGAATTTTGGAAAAGGTGTTGCTTCAAACAGCTTGTAGGATATTTTATGAATAGGTAGGTCTTCTTCGGTTTCTGACAAGCACTATTCTTTGTTAGCTGATGGAGTAGGTCAGTATTTGTTCCAACAGTGCGCTCATAACTTTTGGGGCCATTGACTTGACCTGCAAAAGCTTTGCTGGCCTTGATGTCTATGATGAACCAAAACACGAACCCAAATTATTGTCATCTGATGCCACCATGCTGTGTCTCTTTACCTTCATTGTTTGTAAATGGATAGGATCTATGAGAGGCTGGCGATGGCAATAACATTGCATCCTTGATACATGACACAGATATTCTACTGACCGTAGGAATCGTTCACAATCAGCTCAATGCCAGCTCACAGGACGTTGGCTTCCTAACGCCTCGGGCAGAACGTGCGACTGAAACAGTGGGCAAACTTTGAGCGGAAAAAAATCAAGATATAATGTTTGATCGGTATGCTTGTGAATTTTATGATATGCAAGGCAGATCGGAGTATGTGAAGAGGAATGTTTGTCAGTAGACGGATCTCAGTCACTCCAGGCACAGTCGGTAAAAGCAGCACTGACAGAGGATAAAAGAGCTATGTATAATGGCCTTGGATTGGATCGACAGAGAGCTGCAATTCCATATTACTGGACCAAATGATAGCAGGCAATGTCGGATTTCTTTGTTAATTTTACTGTCATTTTTGTATCGGATTGACTGTGCACCATAAGTATTTCGCTTCCTCCCTCCCCTCCCGCTCTATATCTTCTTTACCGTCCAGTTTTGACAATCTTTGGAATTTCAGACAAAGCAACATGTTCAATGTTAATTGATGTATTTAACAACTAGTATTATTTGTTTTTTCTGTTTTCTTACTCATTTTTCATAATGAAACTGCAGTGTGTTTTCATTTAACATCTTTCTTCAATTTTGTTTTCTCTTTTTCAGCCTTAAACGTCACGCATCAAGTTCTTCGGAGTCATGGGAAATGCTGTAAAGGACATCTGCTTCAGCAGCAGTGACAAAGAAGACAGGGCTGCTGTAGAGACATGATGTGATCCACCATCTTCGGGCTTACTGGCCATTTGTAAAGGAAGAACAACAACGAGTTCAATGGAAATGATGCATAAATCATTCCAATCTTGGACGAACAGACCGTGCTGCTGACAGCACACCTCAGTGACTCATCTTCTGTCTGCAAGAAAGCCGCATGTTCAAACAGAAAGCCGCATGTTCAAACAGAAAGCCGCATGTTCAAACAGAAAGCCGCATGTTCAAACAGAAAGCTGCATGTTCAAACAGAAAGCCGCATGTTCAAACAGAAAGCCACATGTTCAAACAGAAAGCCGCATGTTCAAACAGAAAGCCGCATGTTCAAACAGAAAGCCGCATGTTCAAACAGAAAGCCGCATGTTCAAACAGAAAGCCGCATGTTCAAACAGAAAGCCGCATGTTCAAACAGAAAGCCGCATGTTCAAACAGAAAGCCACATGTTCAAACAGAAAGCTGCATGTTCAAACAGCGGCCAGACTGTTGACGACCAAGTGAGAACACGGCGGGACTGACGACTCCATGAAAAGGTAGACGACATCCATCACTATGCTAACAGCCATGACTCCTGGAGATTTGTGTAGGGTCCCAACGCCTTGTGTGGCCTTCAGCTGCCCTGGAGCTTCGCATTCTTGTGAGTCGGCCTGAACAGTTTGATGCTGTACCTATTGGACTTTGATGATGTCACGATTGATCATCTTGAGCAAGTGGACATCAAGGCTGAAATGGATTCCTCATCTGGTTGTGCATAGTCCAGCTGCATGCAAAAAGGTAATCATCTGCTGTCTATTGACAGATGCCAGTCCGTTCCCCCACCCCTCCCAACTCCATTCTGTCAGTCTGTCTGTCTGTCTGTCTGTCTGTGTATGTAAGATTAATTACAGTTTCTTGAAAACTTTATGTGATTCTCTGGCTCTGACAAGTATAGATTTTGAGGCTGAAACCGTTGGGTCTTCCAGCGATGATCAAACGTGATATAAACGTGTTTCGTTTTCCATGAAATCTATCATCAAAATGACAAAGAAAAAATCGTTGCTCTGCATGTGGGTTGGACATAGTAGAAGCTGGCAAAATCACTGTGTACCTTTTGTTCTTGACAAAGACATGCACGTCACATGGAGGAATGTTGTGACTTTTCACTTCATCACCGAACCAAATCACGGTCCAGCAGCTTCCTTCCTACACTCTGGGCAAAAAATGCTATGGAAAGTTGGGCCAAAACGAAACGGACGAAATGATTTTTTGAAAAGTTAAGAGAACCAGTGCGTGGTGGGTCCCGGTTGAGGGAGTGGGGGAGGGGGGTCGATTCCCATCAGAGTCATGTATGTTTGTGGAATTGATCGGCCCATGACCAGCTCCTGCCCAGAGTTGACTTGCCACAGGCTCAGTTAGGAAAACTAGAATCAACGCAGTCCAGTTTCATCCCCTCATGGGTGTATCTCCTACAGTGTTGCTCAAATTTCCTGACCAACACTGCAGGTGTCTGTATCTGTCGGGCCTTGATGACGGCGGGATATATCATGAAAGTAAGCGCAGGGTACAGCTCTGTCTTGCAGTCTCAGACCGGAATGGGACTCCAGAGCATCATCGTTATCACCCTCATCCTCATCATCGTTATCACCCTCATCCTCATCATCGTTATCACCCTCATCCTCATCGATCAGCATAAAAGTCTCAGACTGTGGTTCCTTATATGCCCCACCCTCCTAATTACCCCCTTTTTTTTTATTTCCTTTCCACATCCAAGCCCTTGGTGAGTTCGTGTCGTGGTCGACGATGTCGGCAAGTTCATGGGGATTGTCGTTAAATGGACGTGGTGGCGCCCTCCGAAGGGACAGTTCACTCACACTGGCTCCACGACTATGTCATTATTGTCGTCAGCAGAGGCCATAGTAGTTGGTGTCCTGCGTGTGTTGGATCAGAACAGGCTCCACTGAACACCGAAGTGATTCGGCAGCCATGCAGTGTTTCCTCTGTCGGGTTTCCTCATGACGACTTCACATGACGCTTTCCGTGGATTGCCTGTGCGGGGGTTGCGGTGGGATAAGCTGGGTTGTGACTGGAGACAGAAAGCCGGAATCAGCGGAGTGGAAGGAATGCCACAGAAAGCCGGAATCAGCGGAGTGGAAGGAATGCCACTGGAGACAGAAAGCCGGAATGAGCGGAGTGGAAGGAACGCCACAGAAAGCCGGAATGAGCGGAGTGGAAGGAATGGCACAGAAAGCCGGAATGAGCGGAGTGGAAGGAACGCCACAGAAAGCCGGAATGAGCGGAGTGGAAGGAATGGCACAGAAAGCCGGAATGAGCGGAGTGGAAGGAATACCACAGAAAGCCGGAATGAGCGGAGTGGAAGGAATGCCACTGAAGACAGCGGAGTGGAAGGAATGCCACAGAAAGCCAGAATGAGCGGAGTGGAAGGAATGCCACTGGAGACAGCGGAGTGGAAGGAATGCCACTGGAGACAGCGGAGTGGAAGGAATGGCGCAGAAAGCCGGAATGAGCGGAGTGGAAGGAATGCCACAGAAAGCCGGAATAAGCGGAGTGGAAGGAATGCCACAGAAAGCCGGAATGAGCGGAGTGGAAGGAATGCCACAGAAAGCTGGAATGAGCGGAGTGGAAGGAATGCCACAGAAAGCCGGAATGAGTGGAGTGGAAGGAATGCCACAGAAAGCTGGAATGAGCGGAGTGGAAGGAATACCACAGAAAGCCGGAATGAGCGGAGTGGAAGGAATGGCACAGAAAGCCGGAATGAGCGGAGTGGAAGGAATGCCACTGGAGACAGCGGAGTGGAAGGAATGGCACAGAAAGCCGGAATGAGCGGAGTGGAAGGAATGGCACAGAAAGCCGGAATGAGCGAGTGGAAAGAATGCCACTGGAGACAGCTGAGTGGAAGGAATGGCACAGAAAGCCGGAATGAGCGGAGTGGAAGGAATGCCACAGAAAGCCGGAATGAGCGGAGTGGAAGGAATGCCACTGGAGACAGCGGAGTGGAAGGAATGGCACAGAAAGCCAGAATGAGCGGAGTGGAAGGAATGCCACTGGAGACAGCGGAGTGGAAGGAATGCCACAGAAAGCCGGAATGAGCGGAGTGGAAGGAATGCCACTGGAGACAGCGGAGTGGAAGGAATGCCACAGAAAGCCGGAATGAGCGGAGTGGAAGGAATGCCACTGGAGACAGCGGAAAGGAAGGAATGCCACTGGAGACAGCGGAGTGGAAGGAATGCCACAGAAAGCCGGAATGAGCGGAGTGGAAGGAATGCCACTGGAGACAGCGGAGTGGAAGGAATGCCACAGAAAGCCGGAATGAGCGGAGTGGAAGGAATGCCACTGGAGACAGCGGAAAGGAAGGAATGCCACAGGAGACAGCGGAGTGGAAGGAATGCCACAGAAAGCCGGAATGAGCGGAGTGGAAGGAATGGCACAGAAAGCCGGAATGAGCGGAGTGGAAGGAATGCCACAGGAGGGGCACAGAAGATGAGACATAAATCAAATGGAGATGAATGGTCTGTTTCATAAGGAACAATTTGTCCGTTTTGCATTTGAACTGAAGTGTTATCAAAAAAAGAACAGCACTCATTAAACTAACAAATCTTCTGGAATTAAGATGAAACTGAGATTCGTGTACAGAACTGAGTGCCACCAGTCAAACACCGTACTATGGTATTGATTCAAATAAAAATGGTGCTGACTGCTTTATCGAATTGAGTGCATACATGAGGTGTTTATAAAACTGACTCAAGGGACGGATCCCAGATTCGTTTAATCATAGCGGGGGTCTGTGCACTCGCCAGTGAAGTTGTAGTGTTGCTGATGTCTTCGGCAAGTAAAGACACTGTCACACTGTCGAATAGCTCGTTGTCTGCCTGTACAAGATGTTTAACAGACCAAATATTCATGTATAGACGACTAATGTCAGTATGAATTCGCAGCATTGCGTTTGTGTTTATCCCCATTGAAAGACGATGTCCTAAATGAACAAATTGAATTTGAATCTCTCCCTCTGTGTCTCTCTGTCTCTCTCTCTTTTTCTCTCTCTCTCTCTCTCTCTCTCTCTCTCTCTCTCTTCTTTCTTTCTCTCTGTCTCTCTCTCTCTCTGAATGTCCGTCTGTCTTCCTCCACCCTCTCTCTCTCTCCCTCCCTTTCTCCTTCATTCCTATATTTTTTCCGCCCCCCCCCCCTCTCTCTCTCTCTTTGTCCGTCTCTGTCTGTCTGTCTGTCTGTCTGTCTGTCTGTCTGTCTCTCTCTCTCTCTCTCTCTCTCTGTCTCTCCCCCATTTCTCTCTCTCTCTCTCTCTCTCTCTCTCTCTCTCTCCAATTTCTCTCTCTCTCTCTCTCTCTCTCTCTCTCTCTCTCTCTCTCTCTCTCTCTCTCTCTCTCTCTCTCTAGGTCTGATGTTCCATGAAGCGGCACTTGATTACAAACCCCAACACCGACATGACTCTGACCTTCGGCTATACTATAGTCACGTGACATGCTGTTGCAGTGCAAGACCCCTTCAGAGCTGGATTCCAGAGATGTGCGGGAGAGATTCAGCGTCAGATCGCCCCTTTGGCCGGTCCATCACTGAACAGATGGTCAGTCATCTCCAGAGTCCTCAGGATACAGAGGACCCTCACTTCATCACGCAACGAGCCGGGATTTGAACGTCAGTGCCGCTGCCAGTGGTTTAGGGTTCCCGGATCGGGGTTTCTGGGCATCTTCACCGCCTCCTAACCAGTCAGCTTCAGCTCCACTCTTCATTCTGCGTTTGATTGCAGTGTCCTGACTACCTCAGTGGTTGGTTGTTTTTCAACGCTACGTGGGTGCTGCTCCTTTCCCTATTGTCTGACCCACCTTGTCTGGCACGGTTCACCCACTCATCCCTCCCATGCCTTTAGCCACAGGTACTTCAGTTCTGGAAGGGGAAGAGGAGGGTTACCGTATGACCTGTGTATCCTCCACCATCACAGTCTTTGCTGTGAACTCTGTTACCATCACCCATCTCCCCGTTCTGGTCTGTCGAGTCGTTACAACTTCATCTTCACAGCATCCTCCTCCTGTTTCTCTCCTCTTCTCTGAGTGATGCTGAAGAGCTGAGCAGTGCAGAAGACGTTGACGAAGAGTTACAGGACGCCCTGCCATATGCGCCAGGCAACAGGTGCCATGGAGAAGTTTGAGGACCGTTCTTGTTCTGGGATTACGGGAGAATTGAGCGTGAAGGAAGAGAGGGGAAGGGATGGGATAGGAGACTGGAAGGGGGGGGGGGGGGGGGGGAAGTTCTTTTCGTGCAATAAAAGATTTGTCTGATTGTGGGATCTTAGAATGGCATTGTTTTTGTTGTGATCTGTCTATGGGCTAGGCTCTCGATCTCTCGATCTCTCTCTCTCTCTCTCTCTCTCTCTGTGCGTGTGTGTGTGTGTGTGTGTGTGTGTGTGTGTGTGTGTGTGTGTGTGTGTGTGTGTGTGTGCGTGCGTGCGCGCGCGTGCAGCATGCTCGCGCACTCGTTGTGTGTGCGTGTGTGCCTGTTTCTATTGTCTATTAGTCTACACACACGCACACACGCACGCGCGCGCGCACACACACACACACACACACACACACACACACACACACACACACACACACACATGCGCGCGCGCTCACTCACACACACTCAGGCGCGCTCGCACATCCGGGGCACCTGGCACGTCCACGCGCACTTACACAGTACAAACAAAAGAGTGGAGCG
>CM031612.1:53147570-53157570 GCA_018398815.1 Conus ventricosus
TTTAATACTTTACTCCCACACCTACACACCACTCAGGAAGGTGCCGTTTGGGGTCAGTAAGTTTGTTTTTTTTCCAATCATAATGTTGCATCTGAGAAGAAGCATCAAACACGTTGCTTTTTATGGCTGCCATTTTCTTTTTTCTTATCTGTATTTGGTTCTACTTCTTTGTATCCATTCAACAAAAACAATACTCTAGAGTACACTACCCCAATACATGTACATTATTTGTTTCCCATCGGATTAGAATTATTAAAAAAAAAATGGAAAAGAAAGAAAGAAAGAATTTACGCTGGAAAACGGTACATAAAAACAACAATTATTATTTTGTGTAGCCTGTTGACAGACAGTTGAATCACTCTTGGCAGCACACAACAGTGAGTACGCCCTGGGTATCAAGTCCCCAACGATCACAGTCTTGGAGCCCTTCAGAGTGTTTCGTGCATACAACACAAGAGTCTCGTAGTCGCCTAGACACAAATCTATGATGCCCCTCCCAGAGATGATTGTCGCACCGTCGGATCGACGCTGTCCCTGTCTTGCAGCCCCCCTGTGCACAGCCTCACGCTGTCCCTGTCTTGCAGCCCCCCTGTGCACAGCCTCACGCTGTCCCTGTCTTGCAGCCCCCCTGTGCACAGCCTCACGCTGTCCCTGTCTTGCAGCCCCCCTGTGCACAGCCTCACGCTGTCCCTGTCTTGCAGCCCCCCTGTGCACAGCCTCACGCTGTCCCTGTCTTGCAGCCCCCCTGTGCACAGCCTCACGCTGTCCCTGTCTTGCAGCCCCCCTGTGCACAGCCTCACGCTGTCCCTGTCTTGCAGCCCCCCTGTGCACAGCCTCACGCTGTCCCTGTCTTGCAGCCCCCCTGTGCACAGCCTCACGCTGTCCCTGTCTTGCAGCCCCCCTGTGCACAGCCTCACGCTGTCCCTGTCTTGCAGCCCCCCTGTGCACAGCCTCACGCTGTCCCTGTCTTGCAGCCCCCCTGTGCACAGCCTCACGCTGTCCCTGTCTTGCAGCCCCCCTGTGCACAGCCTCAGTGCCTTCACGCCTGACCGTCACCTTCAGTTTAGCATTAAATTCAACAGCGTAAACACTTTTTCTTCGTGCTCTCGGGGGCTCTGCTCTTGTCTGCCGGTCCCTTCCCCCACACCATGTACACGCTGTAAGTCATTTCCCCACACCATGTACACGCTGTAAGTCATTTCCCCACACCATGTGCACGCTGTAAGTCATTTCCCCACACCATGTGCACGCTGTAAGTCATTTCCCCACACCATGTGCACGCTGTAAGTCATTTCCCCACACCATGTGCACGCTGTAAGTCATTTCCCCACACCATGTGCACGCTGTAAGTCATTTCCCCACACCATGTGCACGCTGTAAGTCATTTCCCCACACCATGTGCACGCTGTAAGTCATTTCCCCACACCATGTGCACGCTGTAAGTCATTTCCCCACACCATGTACACGCTGTAAGTCATTTCTGTTTACATATGCGGCAAGGTCCTCGGGTCGCTGGTCGGCAAGTTCCGCAGTGTGCTTGACTTCGGCAAGTCGACTCCGTAGCAGCTCCTCTCTCTTCCTGGCCTCCGTAACCTCTGCCAAGGTCGACTGATGGGTCTCATCCAAGAGGCGACTGTGAATTCTGGATAGCTACAGTAAACTGCTTTTAGTTTAGTTTTAAAGATAGGTAATGGTAGTCGCCATATGCTGGCAGTGAAGTGTTTAACACTTAAATGTAAAGCTTCCATCTTCATTGTCTTCCCCCCCCCCCCCCCAGTCCCTCCACTCCCCTCCCCTTTCACTGATTTCTCTCTAAGTCTTTACCGAGTCATCTTCGTAATGACGGAGGAATTGTTTGTCTGCACTTAATTTCACCCAAATCTGATTGTCTCTGGCATGTATGTAAGCCTGAATGGGGTCCAGCCAAGCCATTTGCCGAATGCTGCCAGCTTCCTGTCCATGTCTCAGTTCATCTGCTGGCTGTGTGTTCCAGAACGATCAGCGCACTGCACAGTGATTCCCCTCCGCTGTCATCATGATCATGAAGCTGCTCTTCCTCGTCACGCTCGTTGTTGCTGGCCTCTGCATGATGGCCACCACCGTAACAGCTGGTAAGCTCTCTTTGTCTTTGTCTTTGTGAATGTGTGTGTGTGTGTGTGTGTGTGTGTGTGTGTGTGTGTGTGTGTGTGTGTGTGTGTGTGTGTGTGTATGTGTGTGTGTGTGTGTGTGTGTGTGTGTGTGTGTGTGTGTGTGTGTGTGTGTGTGTGTGTGTGTGCATGTGTGTGTGTGTGCGCGCGCGCACGCGCGCGCGCGTGTGTGTGTGTGTGTGTGTGTGTGTGTGTGTGTGTGTGTGTGTGTGTGCTTGTCATGGTTCCAGGCTTGCATATCTTGCATTTTAAACGCAACATCTCTAAATTTAGTACTTCTCTATATCTAAAAAATTCGAGGGACAGCCTGTATGTGTTTGTGTACTTAACAATATGTTTTACATGGCTCAAAGAGAATGTACTCCTTCAGCCTTATGGCACACACACACACACACACACACACACACACACACACACACACACACACACACACACACACATTTGAAAATGTTATTGTCATGCATTTCTACAGACGATACCCCAGAAAAGCCGATGACGGGAATGCAACTGCCAACAGGAAACAGCTCTATGCCCACCTGGCTCCTCGACCTCTACCGACTGCTCCGTAGCTTAAACATGTGAACATCACCACCAGTCTACGGCCCGACATCATGGCCCAAGTGACATCCAGACCGCTGGCCTTTCTCCAATGGCGACAAGTCCTTCATGTCCGTTCTTTTTCCGGCATCAACTGCAACATGAATTGGAGACGATCTGATTCGTGGAAGTTTTTTTTTTTTACATTTCCTTTAAAGCAGAGGGGCTAGGGTGGGGGCCCCATGACACAACGTTTGCGTGAAGTCATTGGCTTATTTCCTTTTCTTGTTTTGGGGTTTGGTGGTCTTCTTCTGCCAGTTCCTTTCTGTTTGTGAGAGGTAGACTAAAATCCAGTCAACAACTCTACACCATCCCCCCCCCCTCCCCCCCACATCTTTTCTCTTTCTTCCAACCATCTTTGTGTTTTTCTCCCTTGTATGTGTGCATATGACAGTTTTTCAATAATAATTATTTTGTGTTCAGACAAAGCACGACAGTGTTCGGGTGTTTGTAACAGATTACAATGGATATGTGTGTATGGCCACACGCCCATTTGTGTGTGTGGTGGAGGGGAGGGGCGAGAACACGCGTGTGAGTGTATTTGTGTGTGCGCTTGTGCGCGTATGCAAGTGCGTGTGCTTGCGTGTGTGCGTGTGTGTGTGTGTGTGCGTGTGTGTGTGTGTGTGTGTGTGTGTGTGTGTGTGTGTGTGTGTGGTGTGTGTGTGTGTGTGTACGCACGAGCCTGTGCAAAAGAATGCTTTATTTTATCACAACAGGTTCAACCGGTACACATCATTGTACAACACGGCACACAATCACTCCTGACTAGAAGGTAGAAACAGAAGCAGACGTACAAGTCCATGTTACAAAGATAGGAGAATTTACCAGCCTACCCAGAAACGTGTTGTGCACTCCTTTTTCGTTGGCATCTTTGTTGATGATGTGTGTCGACCAGTCGGAAACGTCCAAGCAGATGGTCGCACATATCCAGCTTGATTCTGCAGAAGTCAAACACATCCTTGTCTTCTGTAAAACCCAGCGTCCGCATGCAAGCACGCACGCTCGCAAATACACACACACGCACGCACGCACGCACTCACGCACGCACGCACCCACGTACGCACACATGCACGAAAGTTAGCACCACACACACACACACACACACACACACACACACACACACACACACACACACACACACTTACACACACACGTTTGTGTGTATGTGTACGTGTGGGTGTATGTGTGTCTGTGTGTGTATGCCTATACAGAGAGAAGAGAGAGAGAGAGAGAGAGAGAGAGAGAGAGAGAGAGAGAGAGAGAGAGAGAGAGAGAGAGAGAGAGAGAGAGAGAGAGAGAGAGAGGGACAGAGAGAGACTGTGCGTGTGTTTTGAAATACCGACAAAATGACAAAAACTTGATATATTTCACTGAAGATCTGAGATCAAATAAAACGGTTTCTCCTGTCAGACGTCTCTCTAATAGCCTGTAGGAGCCGTCGAACTTTCTTCCAACTTTTAGCTACCTGGTGAGATTCGTCAGCAATACCCGAACCCCTCATGTGGTTCCTGTCTGCTCGTGTATGTAACGTGTATCTAAAACAGAACAGTACCCACAATTTTCTCACAAGTTAAGCCGAAATAACTGTCCAACTGTCCAAAGACAGCCAGCGAACGGCAGAAGAGGGAAATGGGGAGAACACACTGTAAAGATATAAACAGCAAAAAAATGAATAAAGAAGAATAATGAATATTAAAGAAAATCTTCGACCTTACACTTCAGGGTAAGAAACACGACCCAAAGGAGTTCAAAACGTGCCAACAGTCTGAGCAGTCAGCTCTTCCGAGAAATAACCTAACCATTGTCATGGCTGAAAATCGCTTTTATTTGGATCTCCTACGAGATGCAATCTCCTACTAATTGACAAAATAATTGTATGGAAAAATGATGATTCCATACAGTCTTGATGTGCCTCGTAAAATCACGCAGCCCTGTGACGGATGTGCCACTCTTCCACCCTCTGGACTAGCTAACAGAGCCTGATACAAGTTCCTGTCCTTAAAAGTGTCACAGGCTCTGTCGATCTGCTGGGCATGTCACACTCTATCCTTCAGACTGTGGGCCCTGTTGTCTGACGAACAGTGTTCACCGACTTCATCCACGTCGACGGTGCTGCAGACTGAGGCCTGGCTTCGTTCATCTGGAGATGAAGCCACGTGCATTGACCTGACCCCTGCTGGCTACACACGTCACTCCGTGCCCCGTCCTCCACGCCCCGTCGCTCGTGATGGAGGCGTTGCCTTTCTTTTCATAGACTCTCTGCTCTCCACACTGTGAAGTCTGTCTTTCCTTTCCTACACACTTCGTTCGAAGTGGTCCAACTTTCTGTAAATCTGCAGCATACTTTCATTGACTTCATCTGTGTTTACCGTGCAAAGGTTCTTTTCATCTCCCAGATCCTGTCTTGATTGAAAACGATAAAATCTGTAAAACAAACGAGGAGAAAGTTGAATTATTTGCTGACACGTTCGCAGCAATGAGTAAGACTGAACATCTGCCTAAAGAAGAGCAAGAACGAAGAAGAAATATTGAAAACGAAGGGAGAAACATTGAACCACATGACAATGACAACACGTTATATATTAATTTAAAAAATCTAACAATGGAGGAGCTTCTGTACTCACTTCGCCGTCTAAAATCTGGTAAAATTGCGACAGGATTTGATCCCATTTCTTACAACATGATACAGCATTTTCCACAATGCTTTCTGAAAAAATTATTAGAGTTCTTCCAATTATGCTGGAATTCTGAAAAGCTGCCAATGGCTTGGAAGAAAGCAACAGTTGTACCTATCCATAAACAAGGAAAATCAAAAAGAAAATCTTCTAATTTTCGACCCATTTCTTTGACTCCTCACATTGGAAAACTTTTTGAGAGGATAATGAAATTCAGATCAGAACATTTCCTTGAAAAGAATGGGATTTTGCCAATATTTCAAGCTGGTTTCAGAAAAGGGAGGGGTGTCACTGATTGTCAAGGAGCGAGAAAACCTCTCACAAAAGGCATTAGACTCTTGGAGGCAAAGGGACGTTGTACGTAGTATACAAATAGGTAATAGACCAATTATAGGTAATAGGCCAATTAACCAGGGTACCTTACCCAACGCACACGGCCTAACTGTGTGAAGGAGGCCGAAATGGCCAGATGACAGATGACACCTAGGAGAGAGTTCGGACCTGCCCGGTGGCGAAAGGGGGGAGGGATGTAACCACTACGACCTCGGCGCTCCAAGTGAGCGCTAAATGCTCAGTCAGCTGATGTTCTTGTGTAAACAGTGAAGTGAAGAGCAGGAGTCTTGGATTCATTCGGATGGTATTGCCGTGGGTCACTGTGTTGGTTCTATTGTCAGGCTGGCTGAATGCGTGTGGAGGTTGTCGTAGCCCTCTTTAAGATAATTACTGTGTTAAGTGACCACCGAAGTTGGCGGGAATTTTCGGTGTCCATCTGGTGCTATGTGTGTGTTTGCTAATCAATTAGGTAGGGGTGTGTGTAAATGCTGATGTGTGGGAGAATGTAGCGAATGGAGAATTCAGGGTACTTGTGAACTAGGGGTTTGAGAAGCAGCATGGACAAAGGCATGGCCCGAAGGGGAGTCCTTTGTCTCCATCCCTATATAAACTGAGGGAGAACAACGTGCAAGGAGAACAACACCAGGAGAGAGAGAGAGAGAGAAGGCAGAGGAGAGAGAGAGAGGAGAGGAGTGAGCAGGACAGAGAAAGGGTCGAGAGAAACGTGGTCTGGGAGATAGAAGAGACAGCAAGGTCTTAGAGTTAAAGACAAGCTGGAAGAGAAGGAAACTAAGTTTGAAGCCCAGAGGTGGGTGAAGACAGACAAACTGAAATTGAACCCAGAGGTGGGTGAAAGAGACGAAGAAGAAGAGTTCTACGTCGAGATCCCAGAGACGACCACAAAGACCCAGTCCTGAAACTTGGAGCCAGTCAACCAAAGGGCGTCACCATCAAGCAGTGCTGAAGAAGACTTGAAGAAACTTGTTCAAGAACTGTGGTGTGGTGTGAAAGCGTGGTTGTGTGTGTGAAAACCTGGCCAGGTAAGAAGTCATTTTATTATAACCCGGGATTAGGATGTATTGATCTTTTATGTTTTGATATTTCATTGTGTGTGATTTGATTGTACATGATTAATTATAAGTGGCATAGAAATTGTATTTCTTGTTCTCAGTCGTGTTAGGAGAGAAACGAATGCGTGACATCCCATTCCCAGAGAGAGGTGAATGTTTGGTGTGCGCATGAGTGTGCATATGCGTGTATGAGTGCAACGATACCCTTGGTGTGTTAAGCCTGACTAATAATACATCAACTTAGTGCACTTAAGCAATACCATCACGATTTCCCCCGTCCTGGACACTGATCATGTTGGTCTTTTAGCTTCACACGTCAAAAAAGCCTTGGCTAAGCGACACTTATGTGTGAGGTGAATAGTGGGAGATAAGGTAGTATGTGTGTGTGTAGTGGGAGGATATTGTGGGCTGAGATTGAAGTGGTGGGTTGGTACATGTTACTTTAAGGTGTTGATGCTATGAGGGTGGAGGGAAGAAGGGGATGGGTTTACGTACTAACTGGGGGAGGGGGAGGGGGAGGGGCAACATATTCACACCTATACACAATATATATATATGTTATATGTTAGTGAGTTTCCCTCCCTATTGGAGGATGTCTCTTCCCCTTGGAGAATATAAGCTTGCTGAAGGCTCATTTTGAGAAGCATTTATTTTATCATTTTTTCCCCATCCACCTACTCAAGCACATACTGTTAGTTAGGCAGAATTATCTGCCACTGCAGGTATGAATGCGTATCTCCCCCTATTTCTTCAATCTAAGACATAAGAGCAAGCTTTGTCTATAATTCAATATATATATATATATATATATATATATATATATATATATATATATATATATATATGAATATATGAATATAATTAAAAAACGATAAAGGAGCTAGCATTCTATTCATTATGTGTATGTGTGTGTGTGTGAGTGTGTGTGTGTGTGTGTGTGTGTGTGTGTGTGTGTGTGTGTGTGTGTGTGTGTGTGTGTGTTCCATTTGTAATATCAGCCTTATTCATTGGTTACCCCCACCTCCACCCCCAACAACCGCCATACCCACCAACATCCCTACACACATCATTACTAGGGCAGGGGGGGGGGGGGGGGGTAAGTCGATTGATGTAGCAAATGGAGAGACTCAGAGAGTGTAGGAAAAGGGAAGAGGATGATAGCTGCAACCTATGTCTGAGGTAAACAGATGTAGGGTGTGCGTAGGTGGAGGATATTTCAGGCTGGAGCTGCAGAGATGGAATGGCACATACTACTTTTGGACGTTGATGCCATGAGGGTGGACGATGCCCAGTTTGGCAATGAAATGAGATTCCTGCATAAGGCGTTCCAAGTTGTCACTCCTAGATTGCCAAAGTGCCAAGACTTTGACATGGTTGATGTTGTGTTGGGCATGGTTGAAGTGTAGAGCGACTGGTTTGGGCCGATGGTGGCGGATGTCGGCCAGGTGTTCAGAGATGCGCGTCTCAAGTGTGCGAGATGTCTCACCTACATAGATCTTACCGCACAATTGACAGTGGATGGCATACACAATGTTGTGGCTCTGGCAGGAGAAAGTGCGTTTAATAGTGAAAGAGCCTGTGGGGCCATGTAGGATGGTGTCTGGTTTGGTGATAGAGCAGATTTTGCAGTTGGGTTTTGAGCAGGGGAAAGTACCTGGTGGCTTAGGTGTGAAGATTTTGTTCATCTTAGAGCGCACCAGTAGGTCGTTGAGGTTTTTGTCACGTTTGAAAGTGATCATTGGTTTCGTCTCAAAGGCAGGTTTATGATTTTCTACCATGTGCCAGTTAGACTTCAGGATCCTGCAGATGGGCAGATTTTGAGGATGGAAGAGAAGGCAGGCAGTGGGTCTGTCTGTCTCTTTGGGAGGTTTAGTTTCCAGAGTAGATGTTCTGGATTTAGCTGCAGTGCGGCTGAGAGCATCATTGATGACGGCACTAGGGTATCCATGGTTGGTGAAAAAATCAGACATTTTGGCTGCTTGTATAGTGAAATCTTCTTCGCTAGAGCAGAGTCTGCGTAGGCGAAGGAATTCAGAATATGGAATGCTATTTTTAGTGGACTGGTGGTGGGAAGATGTGTAGTCCAGGTATGAGTGTGCATCAGTAGGTTTGTAGAAGACTGAGGTTTGAAGCAGTCCATCTTTGAGGGAGATAGTGATGTCCAGGAAATTAACTGACTGTGAAATGGTGTAGGTCAGCTGGATGGATGGATGGAAGGTCTGTGCAAAGTTGAGGAAATTCTGGAGGTCATGTTCTGGCATGGATGTGGCTCCCAATCCATCATCTATGTATCTTTTGTAGAGCTCTGGTGTAGGGCCTGTGTAAGAGGTTAAGAATCCTCTAACGCACTCTTCTTTCTCCCATACCCATACTTATTGACACCAAGATTGATCTTGTCCTTTTTCTTTTTTTTCCCCCAATATTTTGACCATTAATAGTATTCCTATCAGTAATATTATTATCATCATTACGACTTTGACTCACTCACTATTTCCCTTCCAACAGCCTCGTTCTCATTCAACGCTTTCTTCCTTGCGCTGAACCCTAAGCGATCTGAAGCGATCAAAGCTAAGTGAATTTTTGTTGTTTTATTCGTTTATTTATCACCTGACGAAGACCTAAGAGGTCGAAACGCGTTGTGTTTTGTCTTGTGACTCGTTTGTCCACGTTCTCTGGGCGGTTCGCTAACATTTATTTAAGATTTGTTTAGATTTCCGCCTGCAGTCGTCTCGCTTTGCAACTAAATTTTATTTGTTCAAGAACAATTATGCAGCAATATTCATCAAATCATGGAGTACAACAAGCATAGGCTTATAAACCGTACTCTTACAAAGAAAATGTACATTGGAGTGGCTGCGTCAAAAAGTTATCAAAATGGAATTGGAAAGGAGGAAAATCAACAGACACAAACAAAACACAAAACAGCAACAAAAACAAGCGAACAAGCGAAAAATCGTTTAACACACAAGAGTACACTCAAACTACAGCACAATAATAAAATAACCCACACCACGCCCGAACCACGCCATGCCATTTCAATCAATAGTATTCCATGCCAGGTAGAAGACCGGGAAGGTAAATGTGGTAAGCCGAGTAAGTTTAGTAAAGTGCAAACCTATTTGAAAGCTTAAGCTTTCTCTTGTTATATTTTCTTTCTTTCTTTGTTTTCACATGCATG
>CM031612.1:53162570-53215070 GCA_018398815.1 Conus ventricosus
GAGGTGCAGTCCAACTTTGCAGAAAAGCGACCATTTGTAACAATCCAGAGCAGAACAATGCAATGCAATGAAATACAAGACAATACAATGCAATGCAATACAATGTAACACAATGCAATGCAAAGCATTGTAACACAATGCAATGCAATGCAATACAATGTAACACAATGCAATGCAAAGCATTGTAACACAACACAATACAATGCAATGCAATACAATGTAACACAATGCAATGCAAAGCATTGTAACACAACACAATACAATGCAAGGCAATACAATGTAACACAATACAATGCAATACAATGTAACACAATGCAATGCAAAGCATTGTAACACAATGCAATGCAATATAACACAATACAATGCAATACAATACAATGCAACACAATACAATGCAAAGCATTGTGACACAATGCAATGCAAAGCATTGTAACACAACACAATACAATGCAATGCAATGTAACACAATACAATGCAACACAAAGCGATGCAAAGCATTGTAATACATTACAATGCAATACAATACAATGCAATAGAATGTAACACAATGCAATGCAAAGCATTGTAACACAACACAATACAATGCAATGTAACACAATACAATGCAATGCAATACAATGTAACACAATGCAGTGCAAAGCATTGTAACACAACACAATACAATGCAATGCAAAACAATGTAACACAATACAACACAATGCAATACAATGTAACAAAATACTATGCAATGCAATACAATGTAACACAATACTATGCAATGCAGTACAGTAGAGTGTAACACAACACAATACGTACAATGATATGTAAAACAACACGATGCAATCGGATGCAATGTAGCACAATACAACATGATACAATGCGATGTACTACACTGTAACACAACAATACAACGCAATACAATGCAATGCAATACATGCAATGCAATACAATGTAGCACAATACAATACAATGGAATGCAATACAATGTAGCACAACACAATACAATGCAATGCAATACAATGTAGCACAATACAATGCAATACAGTGTAACACAATACAATATAACAGAACGCAATACAATTCAATACAACACAATACAATACAGCTGCGGTACAATACAGCTCAAGTGGCACCAGAATTACTCACTGCTGGATACTGATTCCTTGTTCGTGTAATGACAACGAACAGCTCAACACGGGGCAAAGCCACAGTTCAGTAGGATTTTACCGTTGGGTACAGTCTGAAAACTGGCTCGCCATTCTTGATGCTAATCGAGCGATGTTTTTTTCAAATTAACACATCAATTCATTCCAAACTTAGTCCTGACAGAAAAATAACATTTCCCAGTGTACAGGCGAACTAGTTACAATGAAAATCATAATATACAACAACAAACAAAAAAAAACACCAGCAACATCATCTATGGACAGTCTTCACGTGACATTGTTAGAAATTTATTTCTATTCAGTAAACGAACACTGTACACATCATTTTTTTTATTCATCAACGCGAGCGTTGCAATTTGTGTCCATATCAAACAGTTCTCAAATTAATACCTCATATTTGAGACTGCTTCTCTGAACCATAGATATTCACTATTGCCTACTTGGATCCGTGGATGTCTATCTTTGTCTGCTTGATT
Organism: Conus ventricosus; assembly: GCA_018398815.1. Classification (NCBI taxonomy): domain Eukaryota; kingdom Metazoa; phylum Mollusca; class Gastropoda; order Neogastropoda; family Conidae; genus Conus; species Conus ventricosus. The sequence continues at coordinate 53,164,192 of CM031612.1, forward strand.
GAAAGGTTTCACTTTGCTCAAAAACCACCTCGAGTTAATGTCCTGCACAACTGGCCAAACTAGACAGATCGTGCCCTGCTTGTAAAGGGGGCACACACACACACACACACACACACACACTATGTGCACTAGCGCGATGGTTCTACTCGTCCCACATTCCTCCATCCATCTACGACAATCACACGACGGGCTTGGAGTTACTAACCAGTTGGCAATGAAGTTAGGAACGTTCGCCGAAAACGAACACGATAAAACACGATCGAAAATAACCAATACGACGAGTTCGCTCTGGTCCTTTCGCATAGAAACGTTCGAGTACTTGATAATTACTACTCTGGTTTAAGTGGGGGAGGGGAGGAGTTAGTGTGTGTGTGTGTGTGTGTGTGTGTGTGTGTGTGTGTGTGTGTGTGTGCGTACGCACATGCGCTCACAAGGATGCAACGTTTTCAGCTTCTAAATGAACTCATGTTTCCATACCCACATGTCAGTATATGTGTGTCTATCCGTTATGTGGTTATGTGGGTAAGCGCGCACACACACACACACACACACACACACACACACACACACACACGGGCGTGCGCGCGCGCACGCACTCACACACACACATACACGTACGTACACAGACGCACGCGCCACACACACACACACACACACACACACACACACACACACACACAAGCGCGCGCGCGTGCGCGCGCGCGCGCGCGCGCGCAGACGTACGCGCACGCGCCACACACACACACACACACACACACACACAAACACACACACACACACACACACACTGAAAACCGCTTAAAAATCGTGTCACCACATGATGGAACTCTCTTCTAGTGTCATACGTTTCTTTTCGCCTACCGACGACCATAAGTATGCCAATCTTATTATTCGTGGGAAGAAGGGGGGGGGGGGGAGGAGGGGGAAGAATAAGGGAAAAAAGGGTACGTGACTGAATTCCAGTCCTGTCCTCCAATTCCCAGCCCACCCCCCCCCCCCCCCCCCCCCCACTCCTCTCCGCCAACTGCTCCCATCCTATCTCTTCCACCTTCCCTCAGTCCCTCCTTCACCATGCCCGCCTTTTCTTTTAACCTTCACTTTTTAACCCCCGACAGACGATCCGAAACAAATGAGGTCGTCGTAGTGGACATGACAGAACAATGTCAGGAGTCACATACCAACTGGCACTGACCCCGCTCCCCCACAACCCTAACCCCCCCCCCCCCCCCCCCCCCCCCCGCCTCCGGGGGGCGAAGTTCACTGCACCTGGCTATGGGTGATGGAGACTACGGAGCGACTCGCTCCCCCCCCCCCCCTTCCCTCCCTCTCGTCCCTACACACCCTCCCTCGTTAATTCCTTTCAACCTCCCTCTCATCAACCTCCCATCATCTACTTACCTGGGAGCTCTATTTAAAGAGTTCTCCCATGCAGTGTCCCGTCATCCGAGCCCAGGCAACCTGCAGACCTTGACTTTTTTCTCACAGGTGAGTGACGGCCTGTAGGCCGGGTCCGAGGATGTAAGGGAGGGAATCCTGTTTGTATCGGTCATGCCGTGATGGATTCATTCTGATTTGAGAGATTTCTTTTCTTGTTTACCCTAAGCACGTCACTTCCTTTTTTGACAAAAATAATGCCGTCCCTGCACCAAGTGTCACTGATCCTGTTGTCTTTCTTCAACATCCTGGCTCTCCTAGCCACGTCAGCCCGTATCCTGGTCAGATCTTCGTTGATGAAGATCCTGGGAGGAGTGGAGCGACCGGTTGGAGTCTGAGACCCCTGAGACCCCGCAGGACGTAGAGACAGCCACTGCAGAGCAGGGAACATCTTACCGGGGTCAGCCTTGCTCAGGCCGCTGCGGGCTTTCATCAGGGCCTGCTTCCACCTGTGTGACGTGAACTTCACCAACACCGCTCTAGACTGCAAGCCCTGGACGCTCGGACGACCCACCCGATGACTCCTGTCGATCGCGTGAACGGGAATGTCCACACCAACAGCCTTGGCCACGGTCTGCACGATGACGTCTGTGTCTTCACCAACCGTCTCCGGTATAGAACTAATACGGACGTTATTGCGCCGTCCGTACTGTTCCAGGTCGTCCACCTGCTCCTGCAGCTGCCTGATCTCTTTGTCTTTGACCTCCAGCTTCTCTCTTAGTCCGATTATTTCTTGTCGCAACTCGTGTGTGACCTGAGCAGCCACGGCTTTCGACAGCAGTTCCAGAACCATCGGGTCGACCATAGCCGCCTTCACTTCCTCCCTGATAGTTCCGGTGGACGACATGGTGGTATGGGTGGAGATGTCCCGATGAGAAGGATCCATGAGAGTGCTGGACAGGAAGTTAGGATCAATGATGGTACTATCACCATCAGACTCAACAAAACTAACGTCCCCTACACACGGCCTCTTTCCCTCAGAGTCGTCACTCGGAGGGGATGAAACCGGACGCTTGCTGTTGTCACTGGACATGTTTAACACGTGGCACTGCAAGGGAACAAACTTGCTGGGCTCGGCGGACGATGTTGTACACAGTTGTACACAGTTCACAAACACGTTTTCAACACGTTTTACTTGAACCACTGACGTTGACGAACGGGTAGCATCGTGTTTACAAGCACGAGATTCACACACGGGTGAGGCACAGGCGCGTGCTTTTACTTGCGTTTTGCTTCAATGCTGTGGCAACGTAAATCGACCAACACTGTCATGAATCTGCGTACTGAACACATTTATGTAAACGAGAGAACAGCATTTTACCAATCCTGGCTCACTTCGTCCTCAACCAGTTTCGGACGAAGTTACCCAGGATTGGTAAAATGCTGTTCTCTGACAAGTAAGACTTCAATAACCAAAAAATAACGATTATCTACAAACATACATACTGTGTAGGATTATCCGTTTTCAATACTAATTTACAAAAATTTTAGATTTCAGTTTTTGCTTAATCATGTGTTTTTCCTGATCATTTTCAATAACATCATTTTCGCGCAAACATTCATCAAATGAGTCTCTGTCTTTCATGTGAAATAAAACTACAGTCTTTAACTGTTCTCTAAAGTCTTTAAAACTGAGTTATATTTTTGACATAAAATCCACACACACACTGCAGGTGAGAGAGATTGGCTTATACACAGGCTGTTTTTTAAAGGCATGCAGTGAAGCACAGCAATCCCCCAGAGATTTCAATAGAAGCATTCAGAGCAAGCTAGCGGTCTCCACTCGTGCACCATTGGATTTGTAAAGCCAGTTAGCTGACATGAAAAGCGAGAGTTAAATACCCCATAGTGCAGTTCTGAATAGCGAGATTTCTATAAGTGGTTGAAAGGATTTTGCTCAGTCATTCCCGCCTGAGGTAAAACAGATATTGACATGTTTCTTACATTCTCCTATCATAAGTCAAGATTTAATCATGTGATAGTAAAAAGACGTCACATCCGCCCCAGCACTGTTGTTGACGTTGGCAACCTGGCCGAAGCTGTCTTGTCATTTCCCTTGCTGGTGTCGATCTGTGCGGACGTGTGTTTTCTGCGAGAGAGAAGTGTTTGCCTGTAAAGATTTTGTTTAAACGAAATATTATCTATATCGCAAGATAGTATTTCTTCCGAATTAGAGAGAGAACTTTTAGAAAATCAAATTGCGCATGCACAGTCCTTGCTAATTTACGTTCAGTTCGGTAACTTCTTGATTTTGTGTAAACAATGGCAGGAAAATGAAAGGAAAGAAGGGAAAACGAAGGAAACTTGGGCTGTTTGGTTGAAAGCAAAAACCGGGTATTCTGATGTTCACGTACGAAAATTACGTGCCGTTGCAAGTGTTCTTTATGGATACACAGGGTTTTATGCTGTAGGCCTTCCCTTTCGTTTTATTTCTGGCAAGCTGAATGAAATTAAAGCCATGCTGCAAGTGCCGGAATTTGCACAGTACTGGAAACAAGATCCTCACATAGCAATTACAGGCGAGCTCCAGCAATCCCAGTAACCGCTCCCGCGTGAACGGTGGAAGTTAACTGCCGAATCACAGCCTAAAAATAGAACCGCTCACAGCATGAACGGTGGCCTACTTGCTGGACTCCTGCCCTTGGCTGCTTTAACGTTTTACCTATTCACCTGCTACCTGTTTACCTGCCGAATCATAGCCTAAAATAGAACCGCTTACAGCGTGAACGGTTGGCCTACTTGCTGGCATTCTTACTCCTGCCCCATGCCTTTTGCTGTTGCGGTTGGCTGCTTCAATGTTTCAACTATTCATCGCTTCAATTCACCTGCTTAAAGGCTGTCTCAGACGGCCGCTGAGAGAACTTTGAAGAGATCTTGTGATTATTGATTCAGGACTCTGATAAGCGCTTTTTAGCGGCTGTCTCGAATTTACGACGTTCAAGTTGAACCACAAAAAGCCCCCTTCACTTTCCCAGAAGCACTGTCCTGTCTATTGTGTGTTCGTTTGTTGTTTGTTTGTGTTTGTGTTTGTTGTTTGCGTGTATGTGTGTTTTGTCCCACCCTACGCACGCACGTCCCCCACCCCCACCCTACGCACACACGCCCCCCCCCCCCACCCCACCCCACCCCACCCCACACATGCACACACTCAAGTCACTTCTAAGTTCTTAACTCAAGTCACCCCAAGTCACTTCTAAGTTCTTACTCAAGTTGTCCTCAAGTCATCCTCAAGTCATCCCCAAGTTCTTACTCAAGTCATCCACAAGTCACCCCAAGTTACTTTTAAGTTCTTACCCAAGTCATCCCCCAAGTCGCCTCAAGTTCTTACCCAAGTTAACCTAAGATCATAACTAAGTCATCCTCTAAGTACAACCAAGTTCTTATTCAAGTTATCTTATAATTATCAAAAAAAATACAATCTATGTTTTTATCTTAAATAGTAGATGTCTAATATAGTACACACACGCCTCAAAAAACGCGTCATCGCTGAGGATGTCTTGCTCAGCGTTCTCTGCGCGAGATCGGTTAGCATAGATCTTAATGAAGTTCTTACATCCTAAGCAACCGCATTGATTACAATTCTGGTCTATGGAAATGTCTTTTATAGACTCCATGTCTTTATTTATTGACTTCATCATTTTAAACAAATAATAATCCGCCATGATCTATTTTTATTAAAAAAAATTTAAAAATATTATTCCATCTGAAATGGATCAAAATGATTTTTTGTTATTGGCGGTGCTGGCGTGCTGTTGTTTTCTGTATTTAGCGGTTCAGATTTTTTTGATTGCTTTTGTTTCGGTTGCCATTGTTTATATATTTTATAACCGTAATAACCGCCCCAGCAGCAGCAAGGGCGCCAAAATGGCAACAGTTTTAAGTTCAATATTCCATGAAGACTTTGGTGCCCTTGAATTAACTTGCTCTTGTTCTGGGGCTGGCATTGAATCAACTGTTGGCGTTGGCGGTGTTATGTTTTCATGATGAGTTATATTTTGTGATTGTAACTGTAATTTTTTTGTTTGTTCCACTCTGCTAATTTTTTCCTGCTGCAATGCGTCCAGGATGAGGTGTTTTACTGGTCACTTTCTCGACTTGATTCAATGTTTTCTGATTCAGTGTTTCCTGATTCTGCTGTTTTTCTGGCTCGGTCATTTTAAGGGAAATAAAATCTATATGATTAAAAGTTATTAATCCCATGATTAACGGCGATAACAATGTTCCAAATCTGTAATATAAATCACAGCTTAGAGACTCTAATGACTTTGTTAAAACTGGATCCTGCGTTAAATCATACATAAAGTCTTGTTCAGAATCAATGGGAGCAAATCTACTGACTAGTTTAGTGTACAAACTAAGAACCGTTTGCCCCACACTTTTTACCATTCTCGACCCCAGCTGCGCTTCATACCTGTTATGATACTTTATAATGTCTTGCGGCAACATCTGTTGAATCTGTTCTATGCTGAATTCAGTTCCAAGGAACTGTTTTGTTTTTCCGCATGCTGCCAAAGAATACAACCTCTCCTTTTGGGGCATAACAGCTTGGTTATCAACTTGTTCATTTGTAAGTTCAGGAAGGTTTAGGCTGCCCTGCAGCTGTAGTAGATCATCGCTGTTCATGTTTTTTATTAATTATAATTATTTTATTTTTTAAAATGAGCACCGAAAAAACTGTCGCCAACCTTGTATACCATTCTGCTGTTATTGGAGGCCTAAGTGTAGGATACACGATGCTTGGTAAAAGCCTGTTAAAAATAAAACCGGCAGATCTTGGCAAGCTAGGCTTTGAGGATTCAGCAAAGCTAATTGCTGTTATTGCAGCTTCGTTTGCTACGAAAGATTTTCTAGTTAAGCAAGGAATAATTCCAGACAGTATAAATATGTAAAAAAAAATACATTTATAAAAAAATGGCTTCACTTGTAATGATGATAGGCGGTGCAGTAGTGAATGCGCTTGCTTTTAGCGGAAGTAATTACGCGTTTAGTAAACTGCGGGATGACGGCGAGAGAAAAAGACATAACAAAGCTGTGGAGCAACTAACTGCAGCACAAGATCACTATGAAAAGCAGAGAATTGAGCAGTTAGATTTTATTAACAATACCCTGAAAAAACAGGGGCATGCAGCTTACACATTTAAAGACGTTGATCAAGCAATAAAAGAATATTATCTTGTAACGGGCAAACCAATCGAGACATTGCCCCCACCAAAATTCAGTGACTTTTATCAGCCATCAGAAAAACAAAAGATGCAAGAAATCGTGTTTGTTATCTTTGGCATGACCGTTGTGTATTTTGTTGCACATAATATTGGCTGAATAAAAATGAACAAAATCTATTATTCACCAAAAGGATATTGGAAGGGAATCACAGCAATAAAAAAGCTAAGCCAAGCGGCAGGGTCAGTGAACAAACAGCAAAAGAATGGTTATCTAAACAAGCGATTTGGCAAATTTATTTACCTGCACCCAAACGAATACAGAGGCCACACTTTGTGAATACAACTCCAATGACACCCATCAAATGGACCTTCTATATTTACCTCATGATGCGATTAGACGAAAAATATTTAAGTACGCACTCACAGTCATTGACATAGCTTCAAGATATAAAGATGCAGAACCATTAACACAAAAGAGTGCTTCTGCTGTTGCTGTTGCCATACAACTGATATACAACGAGGCCCGCTAACTTATCCTCGCATGATTCAAGTTGATGATGGAAAAGAATTTAAAGGCCAAGTGAATCAATTATTGTTAAAACACAGAGTTACCATTAAAAGAGGCATTCCAGAGTTCACAGATCACAGGCTTTAGTTGAAAACTTTAACAAACAGTTATCTGAAAGGCTTTTCTCCTACCAGTATCACAGAGAGCTGATTGACAATTCTCGCAACACAGAATGGTTAGAAGACTGCCCTCATTTTGCGCGCAATGAATAATGAAGAATTTAAAGGACTAAAACCAGTACAAGCAATCAAAAGAAAAACAATAGATGTTGTTGAAGGAGAGTCTTCATCCGGCAAACTATTACCATTTGGTTTGAAAGTAAGGTACCTTTATTTACCAGGAGAAGCAGAAGGGGACACTTGCATCAGGGCAACCGATCCAGTTTGGAGTGTCGATCCATATGAAATAAAAAGAATTGTAAAGATGAATCCGCCCGTGTATTATTTACGAGAAACTGACACAACAAAACAGCCAGCTCCTCAAAGATCTTTTGTGAAGGAAGAACTGCAGATAATCCCACCAGACACAGTTCCGCTTTAATTAATTTACGTAAATATATTTGAGTTTAAAATGGAAGCTCAGAAGGAAGTGCAGAACAAAACAAGAATGGTAAAGGAAGAGACCTTGAAAATGATACGGGAATCATTTGATGCGTGTAATGCTATTAGGGGAACATTTTTGAGGATTAATCAATGCATGCTAAACCATCCAGATCACCTACAATCCAAAATCCCAAATTGGGAAAAAGAATATCTTGAAATAATAAAAAAAATTCGAACGCATCAAGCAAACATGAGAAAAGATTTAAATGAATTGGATGAAGCTATGATTGATCTTATAATAAAAGTTGATGAAAAATATAAACCCCCCTGTGTATGCGGTCCTCCAGTGCCCGATTGCATATGAAAACTCTGGATTAACAAACACGGGTTTTGTGTTTGTTCTATCTAATGACTTCTTTGTTACAACTGTTGTGTTGATCTCATGTTGATTAGATCGTAGTTTTACGTTGTCATGATGAAAAGTCTTATTGCCAAACAATGCTTCTTTGTAGTTGTCATGTGATATGTTTGACTGCACAACACTGCGAGATATTCCTTTTTGCTTTCTTAATGATTTTCTCCTGGCTCGAAATACTGTACATTTTCGACCTTAAACCAATAAACTCCTTAATCACCCCTCCGGATAATTCATCCTTCATCTTTCCTAAAACCTTCTTATTAACGGATGAATGTAAAGGCGAGTCTTTAGGGTAATCAGATGTGTCGTACCATCCCGCATGCCCTTTAGCTACTTCGATTTCCATGTCTTTATAGATGTCTTCAGTAGGGATATCTATAACAAAACTATCGGTATCTGTGTAAAGTACTCTGGACTCTGGATACAAGGGTTTAAAGTAGTCATAAAGAAATTCTAACATCAAAAGCTTTGATAATTCTAAAACGGCAAACCCAATAAATACAGGCTTGTCTAATTTGACTTTCTTTTTTTTCATCATTATGCCAAAAAGCTGATCATGAAATCTTTTAAAGTCCTGATAATTAGGTTTTGAAGTTAGCTTAATTGCTTCGTTCTCTTTGGTGACCAATCTAACATCTTTACGTTTGTGCGGATTCTCCATAGTCTTTCCGAAACAGCTGTTGTTCATCAACTTGAAAAAGTCTTTTTCTGAAGCATCTGTGGATTTAGTTCTGAGATCAGTGTTCTTCATGATGTATGGTTTCATGAACTGTTCTTGATTGAAAGCAATTATACGATGAACAGCTGTCAGCTTCAAACCATGTCTTAAATAAAATTGTAGAAGTCTGTAATGACAGACATAATTTTTTTTGCCTCGAAGATTAGGCACAAGTTTAGGTGGCTCTCTTGGATTCATCTTTAGACTTTCTGCTGCTAATGGATAGTCATTATGCAGGTCATGGAGTTCATGAGGATATTCTAAGTCAACTTCCAGAATGTATCCACGCTGTTGATCAGGCGCCAAACTGCTCAACCACTTTAATGCCTTTTGAATATTATTTGTACCTGTGTGCATTTTAAAGTTGCGTAGTGGAAGTGATTGCGCCATTGCCCAACCATACAGATTGTTTGCATCTAAATACATGAGATAGTTAGACCTTTTACTTGGATCATAGTCGTCCAAGTATTTGTTGTTTGCTTTACAGTAATGATGCGACGCCATACTAATTCCTCCACGCAATCCGTTTTCAATCATCTGAATCATTGGTAGGTCAGACAATAAATCAATCTGTACTCCAGTAAACTTTAAGAAAGCGTCCCAGCTCATCCCAGGCGCAGAAATGTAATGCGCAGGATCCAGGCTGTAATGTTTCATGCAGGTCTTTCTGTAATTTTCAAAGACGTCTGCCAACAAACATACATCGGCCATTAAGTAGGAGTCATGATAGTCTCCCATCGTTTTACAATCTAACTTCTGCCACGCATCTTGAGCATGCTGGTAATCAGAATCACTGATGTCCTTTCCTCTAAGACTAGAAAAGAACGCGCCTTTAGGCGGAAGTGTATCTTCGTTAAACCTTTCCCAACTGTTCATGTACTCATAAGGGTAAACGCCCTTTCTAACGAGAGTTGGGTCAAAATATTCTTCTGTTATTGGGCAAGACTTTAAGGACATAGCCAGCGCCTCTAATGAACCCATCATGTGCTGCATAGAGTCATAAAAAGACATGTTATTTAAAGTGAAACACGTGTACTTTTCTGACGACTGTGCAATGCATGTTATCCTGAAGGCGTCATCTACTGCTTTCATTATAAGATGAGAGTCGTAACCCCGCAAGTTATGAAAGAAGATTGGAAGCTTCCATGTCTTAGGATTAAAGTTTAGTTGAAGATTGCATTTGTTATGCGCTGCTCCTCTGAACTTTCCGCTAATGTGATCATGGTCTCTTACTGTTGGATTGGTTTCCTCACTGTTAGACATTAGTTCTAAACTGCAAATCCAACAATGTGTGGCTGAGTCATACTGTTGTTGATCTTCAGGAGTCATCATGATTTCAGATAAGTTTAGATTATTAGAACAGGCGTTACGCACTTGCTGCATGCGTTTTAAGAATGTTTCTGCAGCATCTGGTCCTCTATACAATTCTGGTTCTGAATGGGCGCCATCCGACCTGACAACAATGAAAGCAAATGAACAGATCTGATGATTACTCACAAAGACTGTTTTCGGGAGTTTCTGTGGCGTTGGGCCTTCATAAGGAACAATAAGCGACTCGAAGTCTGCGTAAACTACGTATGGACTTGTTTGCAGCCGTTTCCAGTTCTTAAAACTAACTTTAGATCCGGGTGGGGGCGTAATTAGTTCTGTATTACAGTCTACAGAACTTTTACAATGTTTTATATGTTCAAGCGCGGCTGGAACGGATGGAATTCTTGTTAAACATTTTCTACAGAATTCTTGTTTGTGCCCATCTTTTGAAGTATGCTGCATTAGTCTACTCATTGTGCGTATCAATGTGTAATGCAACCCTGCTGGTGAAAACATCAGTAGTAAGTCAACATGATTTTTGTCTGGTTCGCAATCGTTGGACTGTTCTTGGACACTTTAATAGGCTGTAAATTTGTTTCCTCATCCCATGTGTATACATTAACAGTTATTGGTTTGTTTTGTTCTTCAAACTGATCAATGGAATCCACGCTAACAGGAAAGGATATTCCACTAAAGTTAAGATCATTGATGTAAGGGTGATAGTTAGACACTCTCTCTGCGTTTTGCGGACGTAATGCAGCCTTGCGAGAACACACCACATAAAACATTTGTTGTCTGAATTCTTTATGTTTAGAACTGCTTTTTTTGCAACTAATGCTGGAGGTAGTGGAATGTAAGCCTTGCTACAATCGGTGCTATCTTAGCCTGTTTTAATCTGATCTCTAAGACTTCGCCCTCTGACCAACCAGAGCCTCTCATTTTGGCTTCTTCAGCAGCCACATCAAACTGTGTAAGCAGCTGGTCTGCCCAACCAGGTGTTAATTCATTAATGAGAAAGAATAGTCTGTTGTTTTGTTGAGACCAGACTTCTAGGTTTTCTTCATTTATTGTTACATAGTCGATTAAAACAGCTAACATTACTTTAACTGGCGGGTCTATTGTTAGTTTACCCGGAACTTGAGAAATAGCATGAGCAACACTTGCCTGTACGCTTGCTGGATTAATGACTTCTAAATCAATATCATTTAGTGCTCTTGACAAACGCTCTTCCTTAAACATTCCTTCAAACAATTCGTCCGGTCCTTCATATATCTTATCCATGCTCAGTTTCTTTTCTAACTCAAAATATTTATTTACATCCAAAAAAAATAATTAATCAGAATCAATATCAACAGTCTTTTTGTGCTTGGACTCATAAACTAAAGTATAAACACCCTTTGGCGTTGTTAATGTGAGCTGTTTAGAACAGAGTTAATGTTTCGTTTACTTTTTTTAAGCATTCCTTTTTATCTGCTCGGGGTCTGGCTGTTGAGAAAAACTTGTCTCGCCTTCTTTGAAGATCAAACTTTTGTCTTTTATAGTCATCAAAATCGGCCTGTAAACGACTAAATTCTTCATCCGTGATGTTTGAGTAGCTAGCGCTTTATTTATTGTTAGCTTGAAGGAACTAAGTTTAGCTGTTATTAGTTGAACTATAGCTGTGTGCTTTGGAGTTTAGTTTTTAATTTTTTGCTAGCAGCACTTACAGCTAATGAACACAGGCCAAGAGCTAAAGACAAACCGCCTAGAGGTAAAGCTGCGGGTGCACCTACACCTGTTGCTAAGAGACCAACACTTGTCCCTGCTGATGCGGCGCTTATAGTTGAAGCTCAGTATTAACATAGGTAACAGCATTAAAGGCAGCAGAATACCTTCGTTTGGTTTTGCTGTATTTTGAAAGGTCTTGCTCTATACTTGCTGCATTTGCGTAATGTTGGTTAATCTAAGGTTTTTATGCCAGGGGTTTCTACTATCTCTTTCTTGGCGGCTCTGTAGGCGCTTTTGGATAAACGTGAACAGACATGCTTTTTATAAAATAAAAATAATTTAGTATTGTATATCTTTTAATCTGTTATCTTCAATATTCAGCTGCGCATCATATATTAAAAACAAATAACACGTTAAGTGGTTTATCGACCTCTTTTTCTTTATCAATTTGAATGTTTATTATGTCTCTGACAGTTCTCCCGCTTCCATGTAAACTGATTATCCTCTGTTGACCTTAGGTCAATCCATAAACCGTATTTCGTTGTTAAATAATGATCAAGTCTAACACTGTGAAGATGCAGATCTTTAGACACAAGGTCAACTGTTGGATTTCTACACCTCCCGCCTCCAAACAGTTTTCTTATTTCATCAAAATGCTGATAAGGTTTAAGCCCGCTAGCGTAGATTTGGTTAGGACTACCCTCAATTGTACATTGCACTTTGTTATTTTAGGATTAATAAAATTTTCAGTTTGTCTTTCGAATGGTCCTTGATCTTCACACAGCAATAAAATACCTTTAAGCGATCTTGCTGTAGCACTAAAACTGAAATTCCATATAGTGTCTGCCCTGCTTTTAGGATATTTAGAATGATGAATCACTCTTTCGTAATATATTGCTAATTTTGACTGATATTGTTGCTGGATCATCCTCGCTAAGTTAGGGTTGCTAACGATGTCAAACTCTAACGAGATGTCAGAAATGCTGTACTTTGCTTCGGTGTCTGTAGATATAATAACACGTTTGTGGTCATTAAAAGTTAGTTTCATATGACAATCTGTCTTTTAATGCTCCTTGAAAGTATGGGGCATGCGCTTTTAACAACTCAAATCTAGGGGTATGAAAAAGCGATTTCCATACGCAATAACTTACGGCTACAAACCTTTTGCCGTTTTAGCGTCTGCGGCGCCTATTCTATGTTTTAGTGCTTCTTCATTTTCGATTCCTTGAACGCAAGATCAGCCCTTTCATTCGCGGTTAGCCATAGATCAGAATAGGTTAAAAATATGTCTGCATTATGTAAAGAAAATATTTCTTGCCCCTCAAGTTTTTATAGAAATTTTCTTAACGATTGCCCGCCCCAGATTCTGTACAACTGTCCTGTTTAGGTCTGTTGTTGAAGCGAGTTCTATTTTGAAAGTAAGACGCGCAGAGCCTGGCACAATCACTTCATCCGCTCCTAGGTCTGGAAATTTAACAGTAAGAATTTGATCCGCATCAATAATAGATGGATTATTTGGAACAGTAATATTCCGCTTATTTCCCTTCACGCCAAAGGGCTCTTTCAATCTTCTATGCGGGTCAAGAATCGAGCCATATGTTTGTGACATTTTTTATAAAACAAAATAAAAAGTTAATTATTTAAAAACATGGCAGGCATTGAAGGCGAAGAAGATTATGATGTTTTTGATCCTGGAGACGACATGAGTGAAATGACTCCTTTGGTACAACATCGCTCGGGGCTTCAATGCGGTCGTGAATTAACAGAAAGTCATGTTAGATCATTGTACCAAAATTTAGGCCTTGAACCTCCCGAAGTTTTAGACCCTAATGATTTTGAACGAGATGATGATGGTCATTTGTTTGTAAGAAACGACCAAGGACACGCGTTCAGCTTACAACTAAACGAGACCCCATTAAAGATTTTAGCCGTGGGTTCATTAGACAAAGACTCCCTGCGAGCGTACAAAATCGCCTTGGCATTGCTAAACCAAAATTAGATAGGGATGCAGTTGCTAAACTTCAAAACACACTGCAAGAACTTCCAACAGCTAACCAAATACAAAACATGGAACTTAAAGATTTAAGTCAAACAGCGGGTGAATTAAATAATGCAGAAACCAGTTTTTCAGAAGAAACAGCGTTAAAAACATTAATGATTCCCCATTGCCTATGCGAGAAATAGCGGCCCTTGATCATGCTTTGAGAACCATTAGAGGCGAATTAACAAACAATTTAGCAAAACTAGGTGAACTAGATGAGCATATAAAAAGAGAAAAAGAAAAACTCGTGAGGCTGATGACGCCAACTTAGGGCATGATATTAAAGAAAGAATAACCCAAAGACTAAAAGATCTTTGAACAAGAGAGATCAGCAAGACTAGAAGTGTTGTCTACTAACCGAGAACAATTGCGAACTCAAGTGAGCAGAATAAGAGAAACTATCCAAAGAATTTTATATGAAGACACAACACTAGCAGAAAGAATAAGATCACTGTTTAGAGAGCAAGGAGTCACATTAGTAAGCGTTATAACGGCCTTAGGATTTGCAATAAGTACACTGGTGATGGCTATTACAGGCGGCGGTGGTCAAGGGCCGGGCCTCCACCACCATCGCCTCCACCTGATAAATCATGGGTAAAAAAACAGCTTGATCATCTTGCGGATTTATTAAAAAAATTAGCCGGTAAAGCTATAGACTCTTTACGGGTATATTAGGGGTGTTGTTAGCTGGCTTTTGTCTACTGCAGGCAAAGTAGTTGGCTTTAGGCTGAGCACTTATGGGCATTAGTTCTCTTAATAGTTGGGTTAATTTTTAGTAAGTAAAGACCAAGTAATCCTAGGCCAGTTAATCCAAGAACAAGTGCTGTCTTTTCTATTCATGGTCGTTATTTTTTTTTACTTCAACGGTCCTTTGGGCCACGGGGATTGGATGACTTATTCTTGGTGTTTTTTTACTGCTTGCAATATTACTGGCTCAGATTTATTTCGTTTTTTCGACCTTCTGTTCATTGCCTCCCACAAGGATTTCATTATTGTAGTTATTATTGTCCTATCTGGAGTCTGAGGTCAGAAGGCAGCATGTATAAACCAGTGCCAACAGCAAAGTCTACTTTCGATCTTGCGTATTGTAAAACATTTTGGTACCTTTTAATACTTGAAGGTAAATCAACTGTAGAATTAATGGCGTCCTCTAAATTGCTAGTATTGTTTTTGTGCGTCAAAGCAGTAGAAGGATCAGTTATGCTCGATCTCGTTTGTGCTTGCGAACCTAGCAAACACCAAACGTAAGTACGAACAGAGTCGTTTATTCGTTCTATTCCTGCTTAGTTAGGCCCTCAGATATGTCTAAGATAAATGTTGTCCATGCTGTTTTGTGCTCTTGCTCTATGGACCCGAGGTGAACAGCTGTGCCTGAAGAGAAAGATGTGTAAGGAGGATTCCAGTCATAGTTATACTTTCTGTGCACGCCCAAAAATAAGGGGTGCCTAGACCATGATTAAGATCCGACTTTTGTCTAAAGTCTTCCTTAACATTAATATTGAATTCGTTACAGATCCTTTCAAAAGCCTTCATGTCTATTCTGTTGCTAAATGGATTAAACGTTTTGTCATTTGGTAATGGAGCTTGCAGTTCAGTCAAATACGTCTGAAGGTGTAATAGAAATGAAATCTATACACTGACCTCACCAAAGGATCAGGATGATTTAGATGATCAGCATACGATACTCCACACCCAGTTGATGCACAAAAACACTGCAAGTTTAACTGGTTCTGATAAAACTGCATCGGATGACTGAACCACGCTTTCGGGATGCGGTCGTTTTTAATAGGGGGGTTAAGATATCTGCTTAATGGAGTACTCACCTTTTATGAAAAGAGCCAGTCTGGGTCACAAAATGTCAAGAGTATCAGTTGTATATTTTTAAGATTGTAGTGCGGCCCAACAGAATATTTTGCATCAGTATATTTGATGCGCTCATTTTTATTTCGTTTAAAAAATGTTTGTAACAATAACAACTCAAGACCGTCCTTCGTTTTTAGAACATGCTATTGATAACAATTGCGGAACCAGAATGGTTGCGCTTCATGAAATTTTTTACAAAGTTGAAATGGTTTAATATAAGTGAATCGAAGAAGAATAATAAGATTCAAAAATTGACAAAACAGGGACCAAAGTTAGCCAGTTAACAATACCTGATGGTTATTACGGGTTTTGCTCACTAAAAGAAGCAATGAGTAACTTCAACATTACTCTCAAACTTAACAATGCAATCTAAAAACAATGTTAACATTCAAGTCTGAAGAAGAAGCAGGTTATTATTTTGATAAAGAGCTAGCTAAAAGTTAGGTTTTGCAGCTGACAATCATAGATTTAGAGTTACACCAAACAAAACTACTTATGAGGGAGAAAATCCGCTCGATCTTGCATTACATTCATTACTCTATGTTCATTTAGATGAGCTAAGCACTGATGAAAACTTATATGATGGAAGACCCTCAACTGTTTTAAGAGCTCTTCCATCAGGGAAAGCTGCATATTGCGATTATGAAATTATACAATTCCCTAATTTACAGTTTAAAAGATTAGTTTGTGGAAGGTCGGATCATTTAATATAAAAATCGCAGACAAAGCGGGGAAAGTCGTGAAATGCGATAACCTGCACATTGTTTTGGAAATAAAATAATAAGTTGTACTAAAAAATAATGTCGCGTGGGCCAGAAGAATCAGGAGTTACATTAGCGCCTGTGAGTGTATAACTTTAGAATTAAAAGACCTTGCAGACGTTGCGGACTTTGAAACAGAACGGTGAAATAGGCGCTTTGTATGGGTTTGAGTACACTAAAGATGGCGATTATAAACGCAAAGAGGTTGGCGACAACAAAAAGTTTCCTAAACTAGAACAACTGCGCAATCTAGAGGCAAATAATGTTGGCCAGTATGAATATAAAATAGTTCGAAAACCTGACCTCAAATGGCACTTAGAAACCCTATTTAGAATGGGACATAAAATTTGAATTCATAAGCTCATTTACATTTTTAGCTGTCAAAAAAGTTTTTAGAAAAAACATTCAACTCTGGCCCTTTACATGTAAGTCTTATGCCGGACGACAATAGTCGGAAAGAAATTGAAATAACGCCGTATGGGAAAAAACAGTACATCCTCCACAGAAAGAAACAGTTTAAAAAAAGCTTCTACAAATTACAGTGCTTTCCAAGCAGAAATTAGGAGGACACGTTTACAATAATATTTGAAATTTCTGTCTTTAAAGATGTGGAGAGGGATGGGTTGTGGGCGTTAGTGACGACCTTATAAAAGGAATTAATATTAGCTGGCAAAACTTAGACGTTAAAACGTCTTAAAGTTACCATCGTCGTTCTTCACAATGGTGAGGATATTAAGGGTTTTAACAACAAGCAACAAAATCACTGTTGACTTAAATAGAAACAATCTTACAGAACTGAATTGGATTAATCTTACACATTTAGGTCTTATAGGGTTTTATTATACTGAACAAGTTTTGACAGAGAGTATGATAAACATTTAAAAACTGGATTAGATTAAATTCTGTTATAAAACTATGGAGCAGTTAAACTTTATGACAAAAACTCTCATTGTTCATTGATTTGTGGACAAACTGGTTGTGGAAAAACAATATTTGTCCTCAACCTATTACAAACAGTTTATCGCTATAATTTTGATCATATTGTGATTTTCTGCCCAACACTTAAATGGAACAAAGCATATCATGATAGAAGGTTTATATGGACAGATGATGACATATATTTAGTTGATCCTAGCAATAAACTGAGTGAGTGTTTAGAACAGTTTTATAGACTGTTTGAAGGAACGCAGACACTATTTATTATAGATGACTGTTCGGCAGAAAGAGACATAGTTAGAAAAGAAACACTTTGTCAAAACTAGCTTCAGTGGAAGACATGCTGGAATAAGTGTGTGGATTTTATGTCAAAAAAATAACTCAGTTTTAAAAGACTTTAGAGAACAGTTAAAGACTGTAGTTTTATTTCACATGAAAGACAGAGACTCATTTGATGAATGTTTGCGTGAAAATGATGTTTTTGAAAATGATCAAGAAAAACATAGGATTAAGCAAAAACTGAAATCTGAAAAGTTTAGTAAATTAGTATGAAAACGGATAATCCTACACAGTATGTATGTTTGTAGATTTAAACGTTATTTTTTGGTTATTGAAGTCTTACTTGTCAGAGAACAGCATTTTACCAATCCTGGGTAACTTCGTCCGAAACTGGTTGAGGACGAAGTGAGCCAGGATTGGTAAAATGCTGTTCTCTAAACGATTCGAAGAATAGATTGTCAGGTGCCTGTATCCAAGAAGAACACACTCAAAAAAAAAAAAGGGAAAAAAATATGCATTTAACAGTCACCTAGGACGTACATCCGACTAAAACCGAGGTGTACAGTCACAAGAATCCATCCGATAAACGCTGGTTACAATACACAAAGTAGAACACTGCACAAGCGCCTTGACATGACAAAGAAGTGGGAGTTCAGGCTTGACTCTGTTCAGCTATCCGCCATCGGGACCGGATCACAGCTCAGATCCAGTGAACAAAACAACATTTATCTGGAGGAAGGGAGATTTCTGGTGGGTTCCTGCACAGCAGCAAACTGGGCTAGCTTTTAATTTTAATCTGAAAAGGAATTTAGAGTAAATCCGGGAGTTAACGGGGCCAAACAAATCATTAAAAAAAAACACGACGCGTTCGACCTCTTAGGTTTTCTTCAGGCAAGATAAACAACATTCAGGACAATGAAAACGAAAAAAAACGACCAATCCCTTATCTTCTCAAATTCGCCGAATGTTGTTTTATCTTGCTTGAAGAAGACCTGAGAGGTCGAAACGCGCCGTGATTTATCTTGTAATTTGTTTGTCCCCGTTCACCGGCGGATTTACTGTTTAAATTCCTTTAAACATTTGTTTCAATTTTCGCCTTTCAATCACTTCACTTGGAAACTAGCTGGGCTAGATTTTGTTTCACCCTTGAAGGAGGCCTGCGCTTTCTCGTATCAGCTCCCTCTCTTCCTGTTGTGTCGGGCTTAGCAAATTCGCCAGGCCTGTGCGTCCTCCAGGGATAAGAAATCCGCCGAATCCTGCCAGCTTCCTCAGAATGGTTTCTCCGTTGGCTGTGTGTTTCAGAACGATCAGAGCATTGTGGTGACATCTCCCTCCACCTTCACCATGATCATGAAGCTGCTCTTCCTTGCCATGCTCGTCCTGGCTGCTCTCTTCATGTTCGCCACCGTCACAGAAGCCGCCGCTGGTAAGCTCGTCGTTGTCCTGTGTTTATCACTCTGTGTGTGTGTGTGTGTGTGTGTGTGTGTGTGTGTGTGTGTGTGTGTGTGTGTGTGTGTGTGTGCGTGTGTGTGTGTGAGAGGATGTGTGTGTGTGTCTGTGTGTGGGGAGGGGGAGCTGTGCGTGTCCCTTGAACTCTGTAGTCAACTGAACTATACGACTTATAAACGCATTTTCATCCTGGAATTCGCGTGTGCGCGCACACACCACACATAAATACGTAAACATCTCATCCACAGACACACGCATACACGCATCCGGTGATGCCGCGCGTGTAAATACGTACTCAGGCATGCGCATGAACACATAAACTCCAACCACGTAGACATTAGCTAACACACACAAGCGCGCGCGCACATACACACATACGCCCCCCCTCCCCCCCCCCCCCCCCCCCCCCCCCACACACACACATGCACACTAATACGTGCACGATCGAGTTCGTGCGCTCTCTCTCTCTCTCTCTCTCTCTCTCTCTCTCTCTCTCTCTCTCTCTCTCATGTTATTTTTTTGGGGGGGTGGGGGGGGGGGGGGGGAGGGGGATACGTAAAGTAAAATGCCGTTACTGTTATTACTGTACTACCATTCACGCGCGCATATACACATAAACACACCTACACACACACCACACACACACACCACACACACACAGAGAGAGAGAGAGAGAGAGAGAGAGAGAGAGAGAGAGAGAGAGAGAGAGAGAGAGAGAGAGAGAGAGAATTTAAAGTATTAGATCCTTTAACCTCTTTTAGGGCATGGAGGATAACAAAGTGAATTACGCAAATGTTAACACAAAAATGCAGTCCGTTAGAGAAATGTTCTCTTGATGTAAATAAAAGCAAATAACAGATGGACATAATCAGAGAGTCTTTCCTGATTTAATATGCTAAGCTGATTTTAGCAGAACAGACTCATTTGCATACAAAAAACCCTACAGACTGAAAACATCGAATTTTACATATTTGGGACATTCAAATATTACACTGAACTCATCACCTTGTGCAATCATGACAGAAGATTTGATTTTCCCGTAAAATTTCTCTGTCTGCCCTCTTATATTTCAAGTTTGTGATAAGTAAATCTAAATCAAATAAGTGCCCGGTCGTAGATCTCGGATACTTGTATTTTCAGTCGACAATATGTCTTCAGATTTCTGTAAACATTCTCTTGCTATTTTCTATGGTATCACGCCATTCATTCTGGTATTTCTGTTGGAATGAATCAATAATGCTTCAACAAATCAAACGGCTCTGACTAAAGATTTTGAGGATCGATCACACACACACACACACACACACACACACACACACACACACACACACACGACACACACACCCAACAACACAACACACACACACACACACACACACACACACACACACACACACACACACACACACACACACACACACTCATTCACGCACACACTTTCGAACAGATTATGCTCATCCATTCCTTTGCTCTTCTCCAGTGCCAGCGACGGGAACGAACAGCGGGGGTAACGTGTGGCCCAACTGGATGCTGTACGGCATGCTGTTTGACGACTTCTTCCTACGATGAGCGCCATCAGCCTGCAAACGGTGCGTTGTCTGACGTCACGGTCTTTACGACATCAAGACCGTCTGCCATTCGATTACGACAATTCATCCACGTCCGTTCGATTTCCGGGCCAAATGGCATTACGGGATTGGGACGATGTGGTCTACGGCTCTGTTTTGGGATCCATTGTTACCGTGTTTGTTTGAAGTCATTGTTTTGTTTCGTTTTCTTAATGTGGTGTGGTGCTCTTCTGTTTCGTGTTTTATGTTAATGAAACACAGATGTCCCCCCTCACACACACACCCAACAGCCTGTCAACCTCGGGTATGTCAGTGGAGGAAGGACTAGCGCACAGCCCAAACACACTCACAGCTTGCTTACAATCTCATTCATATATCATGCATTCGTCAAATCAAACCACTAGTAAAGTCTATAACTTTACTACACATAATCATGGAAGAAAACATCAATGCGCATGGAGTCAAACAAAATAAAACATTCTCTTTTTCCTTGAACTTCACAAAACCATTTATCTAAATCATCATAACTAACCCGGGTATAAATGTATTTTCTACTTTACCTGGCCAGGTGATCTTAAACTATTTACGAATCACTGTCTTTCCTTTTCTTCTTTTTTTTTTTCTTTTCACTGTCACTTTCACAAGGACCAGTCGCAACACAACTGCTGGCACTGGTCAGGTTGGACCGCTGGCACTGGTCAGGTTGGACCGCTGGCACTGGTCAGGTTGGACCGCTGGCACTGGTCAGGTTACTGGCGTTGGCCTGTGGTTCTGCCTGATGAAAGTGGCGCTGCCAGGTATGAGGTCGAACCCTGGTTCAAATTGAAAAGTGACTACCAGACATTGATCTGTTCTCCTTTCTTTCTTCCTGCACTAACGCATTGCACTCTCTCTCTCTCTCTCTCTTCTAGTCTGCTCTATCAAATGGACATAGTTGCCTTTTTTTCTTTTTCTTTTTTCTTCTTTTTTTTTCTCTTCATCGATTAGCAACTCTCTCTCTCTCAACATCTCTCCTTAGTCCTTCCCCTGCAGACTCTATATGGTGCTAATGCTTCAACTCGGTTCTCTTCACTCCTCCTCTCATCTCTCTGCTTTTCTCTCGTGCAGAGCCTACTCCCAGAACCTCTCCTCTGTCTCTTCTTTTTTTCCTCCTTCTCTCACTCCCTAGCTTTCTTATTCTGTTCCTACTGTCAAAAGGGTGAGTACCATTGTTCAGTATTTTTCCCGCCTTGTACCGAGGTTACCTCCCTCTAATTTCATTGGACATGCAAATCATGAAAGTCACATCTACCGGCCTTGCTGTCTGTGGTGGTCAATGGGTCATTTAATTAATTAACTTGGTTTCACCCCCACTACACAATACCTCCCCCCTTCCTACTTTAACCGGCGACGTCTGACTTAACTGTGGGCACTGGTCTTGTAAATTAGCTGTATCAGTCTGACCTAGACGTAGAGATCCGTCTGGCCAGACCTATTGAGACGTTGGTCAAGCCACTCAGTCTGTCTGCAGGACGGTGCCGTCTCCGTGAAGGACTAGAAAATAGCCTCCTCGCCGTGCCTAATTGGCTGACGCGACACATGAAGTCGTCTGCCTGGAAACCAGGATGCTTGAGTTTGGAACTTATGTCCAATTGAACTGACCACGATTTCGGTTTTTCTTTTTTGTCCGTGACAATTTCCCCCTTGCAAAAGACTATGCTCAGCATTGTCTCAAAACAACGGTCAATAAAACAACAACAACCGAATTTGCTGACACCACAGCTACACGTGCAAGTTTTGCAAAATAATTTACAACAACCGGTTTACAAATTATAAGCATATATCACTAGTGAATACCACCCCAATGGGTTATCATTGACGTGCGCTTTTGCCTTATTTCAACTCATTTTCTGATAACCTCTGTGCGCACCTATGCAATTCCCCTACCTGCGGATTTGCCACCTCTTCTCTTCACAACTACTATGAACAGCACAATCTAATATGATCACGATCCATGACACCTCACTGAGGAATCTCCATCCTCACTAATCGCAAACAGTGCATTACTACACAAGCGACTGTATGCTCCAAACATAACTACATTTACATGAACAAGTCTCACACAGAAAATATGAACCATAGCCAAATGGGAATGAACCCATATCCACTCAATCTCACTGTAATCAACACATATTATTTACAAGGTAGCTATGCACCCCGGGATATGACTGACTTCCTCTGAGTTGCAGCTTGCTAGACTACACGACTTAAATAGTCAGCTCCGACATTCTGTCGACCTGGGATGTACTGAACTCGATACCTGTAGGCTGCAGTGCCATTGCCCAACGCAGCACCCTGCTGTTTTTCAGCTGCGCCTCCTGCAGGAATTTGAGTCGTTGATGATCAGTCTCTATCACGAACTCTTTCCCATAAAAGTATTTGTGAAATTTCTGCACGGCCCACACAACAGCCAAACACTCCTTCTCTACCGTTGCGTACCCTTCTTCACACTTCGTCAACTTCCTGCTAGCATATTTCACAGGAAACTCGACCCCTTCGTGATCCTGCAACAATACTGCACCTACTCCACCACCTGATGCATCTGTACGCAACAAAAATGGTTTAGACATATCCGGTAGCTTCAAGATGGGACGGGAACCTAGTCTTTCTAGCACTGTCTGTAGTGCTTGCTCTGCAGCGTCTGACCACTCGACCACTGCTGGTTTCCCTGCCTTGACCAAATCACTGAGAGGACTCGTGATTGCTGCGAAATTTGGTACAAACTCCCTGTAGAAACCAATAAAACCTAGCAGACTCCTGACTTCTGTTTTGGTCTTTGGTCTCTCTGAATTCATCATCTCTCCACCTTTCCCTTTTCTGGCTGCTTTGTGTCGCCTCCAACAACAAAACCTAGGAACTCCAGGCTTGGAAAACGAATCTGGCACTTTGTTGGTCTGGCTGTGAGATTGGCTCGTCTCAACCTCTCTAAAACTGCTATTAGCTGCCTCATATGCTCCTCCCATGTCTCAGATGCTATCAGAATGTCGTCCATGAAATTCACTACGCCTTCCAAACCCGTCAATAACTTCCTCATCATCCGAGAGAAAACTGCAGGTGCGTTGACCATACCAAAAGGAAGTACTCGCCACTGGTATAGCCCCATAGGAGTGGAGATGCTGTGATTTCCTTTGAGTCCTCACTCAAGGCTATTTGCCAATAACCCTTGCTCAGATCTATCCTGGTGAAATACTTGCTCTTGCTTGTGGCGACCTGAGCGAACAGGTCTTCCACGTTCGGTATGACTTCTGCATCGACCTTGGTGATACTGTTCAGACGTCTATAGTCAACACAGAATCGATGCTCACCTGACTTTTTCCTCACTAGGAAGACGGGTGCACTATACGATGATTTGGACGGTTCAATCACCCCAAGGTCCAACATCTTTTCCACCTCCTCCTCGATCACTTGTTTGTAGCATACGGGACCGGGTAGGCTTTCACATGTACGGGTTTTTGCGACGTTAACTCCACCGTACAGGTCTCTAGAGTTGTCCTGCCTGGTTTATCAGTCAGGGACGCCCTATACTGTTTTAGGAGCCCCCTAACTTCCTCCTGTCTCCTACTGTCTAGCCCTTCATACAGTGACACATCCCTGTATGACTCTTCCCCTGGAAACTCAGGCAACAAAATCTCCCCTTCTTCTGCTGGGTCTCCTCACCTCCATCAATGATTGCTGCTGCGCCTATGTGCTGAGACTCACGCTGAATATATTTGCGGAGCAAATTCGCATGGAAAAGTTTTGGTTTCCCATTCACATCAATTCGGTAATCCTGATCTACCTTTTCAATGATGGTGAATGGTCCTTTCCAATGCATCAGCAGCTTGTTGTGATCCGTGGGAAGCAGTAACAGGACTTGATCTCCACCTTGAGGGATTGCTTCCACACCTTCCTGTCATATTGCTTCTTCTGCACGACCCTAGCCTCCTGCAAACTTTCCCTTGCAACCTTACATGTCTCCTCTAGCCTATTGCGTAGGTCCACCACATACTGATAAGTGGTTTTGACCTCTTCTGACTCCTGTTCTCCGGACCATAGCTCTTTGAGAATACACACTGGTCCCTGACTGTCCGCCCATACAGCAGCTCAAATGGTGAAAAGCCTGTGCTCCTCCTGAGGGCTTCCCTGTAGGCGAACAATGCCGCTGGAATGTAACGATCCCAATCTGCTGGTCTTTCCTCACAGAGTTTCTTTAAGATGCCCTTCAGCACACCATTGAATCTTTCCACCAGGCCATTACATTGTGGGTGGTATGGGGTAGTGAGAAGCTGTGTGATCCCTAGCAGCCTGTTGACCTCCCTCATCACGCCTGAGTGAACTGTGACTCCCTGTCACTGAGAATTTGTGATGGCACACCCACGCGAGAAAAGATGTCTACTAGCCCTTCAGCGACCTGTTGCGTATCTACGCCTTTCAATGCGACTGCTTCTGGATATCTGGTCGCGTAGTCCACGAGCGTCAACGCAATACCTGTGCCCACCTTTGGAACATGGTGAGATTGGGCCAATCAGATCAACAGCCACTCTCCTGAATGGTGTGTCAATTAAAGGGGCTGTTTAAGAGGCGCCTTCCTCTTCACCCCTCTTGTGGCTGACCTTTGACACACATCACATGACATGCAGAACCGCTTTATGTCTGCCATTGCCCCTGGCTAGTGAAAATCATCAAAGATTCGATCAGCTGTTTTGCCGGTGCCGAGATGACCCGCCATGAGCGACTCGTGACCCACTGACATGACAGTGTCACGATAACATGCTGGTACCTCTAACTGAGTTGTCACCTTACCTGTCTTCCCCTTGGTGAACACTCGGTACAACAGCCCGCCTTTCACCAGAAATTCTGTCTCACCTCCTCTAACCACCTGTTTCTCTCCACCTCTTGCCAACTCCCAAGACTTCACGAGCGAAAGGTCTTGTTCCTGCGCTGCCCTAAACTCATCAGGCGACACATCTATGCCTGACTTCTTTGCTGGAACGACAAACGGTTTATCAACCTTTTCCTCCTTCTTGCTCCATGTTTGAACTGCTGCCCCTGTAGCAGTCAACAACTCAGGATCCCCTGGATCCCTTGCACCTGGAATATTTCCAATGATCAAATCATAAAGGGGTTTTCTCCATCACCAGCGCAGACAATTCGCCTGAAAGTAAGGGGTACGTACTTCTATCTTAGCAACTGGGAACTCCCTCACAGTGCCATCGATTAGAGTACAGGTCTGGATTTGCCCTGTCAATCCCCTTCCTCGACCAGCGTTGTTCTTACTCATGAACAACCAGTGTCCCGTAACACTTTCACCCTCTGCTGGCCAATCCACTCCTCTTCCACTGGTAATGAGCCACTCAGCCTAGTGCCCTCCATCCCTGACACTGACTGCTGTCCAGCACTAGCCATAGGCCGCACTCCACCCTCTACAGATTGGATCCCTTTTGGTTCCACTGCAGGTCGTTTCCCCTGGCGACCCTTATCAACCTCTTGCAAGGCTGCTGCCTTCTGGAACCTCATGCGACAATCCCTCGCCACATGTCCCTTCTTGTGACAAATGAAACACCTATTGTCCCTTTGTCCTCCTTTCTGCCCACCACTGGGTTTGCAGACTTTGCAGAAAACTCCCCTACTCTCCTTGCACTCTTCTCACCTGTGCCTGGCACCTGTTTCTCCTGCACCTAGTGCCCAAACGTGCCTCCCTGTACATCTCTGCTAACTTCAGCAACTCCCCTGCTGTCTCTGGCTGTCTCTCTTTCAAATGTATAATTAACTCTGGACTGCAACCTGATAAAATCTGTTCTTTCATGACCAGCTCTTTCAATTCAGCGAACTCCTTTCTCGTACCACTCAACTCTAACCACTTCTCAAAACAGTGATCTAAACGTGCACCAAACTGAGTGTACGTTTCACCTGCTTGTAATCTAGCTGATCGAAAAATTTTTCTAAACCCCTCCTCTGTGAGGCCAAATCCCTTCATCAAAGACTCCTTCACAGCACCAAAATCAGATTGTTGGTCTGCTGGTAACGCAGTGAAAATCTGTAATGCCTTACCCGTCAGTAGCGCTAACAAAATGACTGCCCACTCTTCTGAAGGCCAACCCTGACTAGTAGCAAACGTTTCAAACCGACTGATGTACGCATCAATCGAATCTGATCCTTCAGAGAATTTTGGCAACTTTGGTCGGGGGGCATAACTGCGCACAGGGTCACTGGAAACTGGACTACCATCATCGGTGGTTCGCCCTCTGTATTCTCACTCTCTCTAACTCTAATTGAATCCTTAATCTTTCTGTTTCCTGCGTTACGTTAGCCTGAATCCTTATTCTTTCTGTTTCCTGCGTTTCTACTGCGACACGGCGTCTTTCCGCTCGCTCATCTCTTTCCATCTTTTGTTGGGTTTCAACGAATACTCGCAACTCTTCTCCCGAGTAGCCTAAATCACGAGCGACGCTCACAAGTTGTTCAATAGGGGTGTTCTTTTCGTCCGCCATTATATCCGTTTTTTTTTTTTTTTTTTTTTTTTTTTTTTTTTTTTTTTTTTTTTTTTTGAACAAGATTTTATTACTACGACAGCCAAACTGGTGGTTACCGACACGAGTGACGTAATAGCACAATCCTAGAATGATAATATTAGCTTGGGACAACGTAATTAGTTTTTATAAGACGCCTAGCGCCTGACCCAACTATGAGAGCGAATTATAGGCAATCTGTGCGAAATAAGTACTCTGGGGCTGAAATGCCAAGCTAGTGTTAACTATCTTGGAAGCAATGCCAAGCCTAGTATTTAACTATCTTGGAAACATACAATAAGACACTACCTTGTCTTAGGATTATAATACTTGAATCCCACCCAGCTTCCTCTCTGAGAAGTTGAACAATTATAATAAATGGGTCAGAATATCCTGGCAGGCTCGCCAATAAATTGTCAACCTCGGGGTATGTCAGTGGAGGAAGGACTAGCGCACAGCCCAAACACACTCACAGCTTGCTTACAATCTCATTCATATATCATGCATTCGTCAAATCAAACCACTAGTAAAGTCTATAACTTACTACACATAATCATGGAAGAAAACATCAATGCGCATGGAGTCAACAAAATAAACATTCTCTCTTTCCTTGAACTTCACAAAACCATTTATCTAAATCACCATAACTAACCCGGGTATAAAAATATATTTTCTACTTTACCTGGCCAGTGATCTTAAAACTATTTACGAATCACTGTCTTTCCTTTTCATCTTTTTTTTTTTCTTTTCACTGTCACTTTCACAAGCACCAGTCGCAACACAACTGCTGGCACTGGTCAGGTTGGACCGCTGGCACTGGTCAGGTTGGACCGCTGGCACTGGTCAGGTTGGACCGCTGGCACTGGTCAGGTTGGACCGCTGGCACTGGTCAGGTTACTGGCGTTGGCCTGTGGTTCTGCCTGATGCAAGTGGCGCTGCCAGGTATGAGGTCGAACCCCGGTTCAAATTGAAAAGTGACTACCAGACATTGATCTGTTCTCCTTTCTTTCTTCCTGCACTAACGCATTGCGCTCTCTCTCTCTCTCTCTCTCTCTCTCTCTCTCTCTCTCTCTCTCTCTCTCTCTCTCTCTCTCTTCTTGTCTGCTCTGTCAAATGGACATAGTTGCCTTTTTTCTTTTTCTTTTTTTCTTCTTTTTTTTTCTCTTCATCGATTAGCAACTCTCTCTCTCAACATCTCTCCTTAGTCCTTCCCCTGCAGACTCTATATGGTGCTAATGCTTCAATTCGGTTCTCTTCACTCCTCCTCTCACCTCTCTGCTTTTCTCTCGTGCAGAGCCTACTCCCAGAACCTCTCCCTCTGTCTCTTCTTTTTATCCTCCTTCTCTCACTCCCCTAGCTTTCTTATTCTGTTCCTACCTGTCAAAAGGGTGAGTACCATTGTTCAGTATTTTTCCCGCCTTGTACCGAGGTTACCTCCCCTCTAATTTCATTGGACATGCAAATCATGAAAGTCACATCTACCGGCCTTGCTCTCTGTGGTGGTCAATGGGTCATTTAATTAATTAACTTGGTTTCACCCCCACTACACAATACCTCCCCCTTCCTACTTTAACTGGCGACGTCTGACTTAACTGTGGGCACTGGTCTTGTAAATTAGCTGTATCAGTCTGACCTAGACGTAGAGATCCGTCTGGCCAGACCTATTGAGACGTTGGTCAAGCCACTCAGTCTGTCTGCAGGACGGTGCCGTCTCCGTGAAGGACTAGAAAATAGCCTCCTCGCCGTGCCTAATTGGCTGACGCGACACATGAAGTCGTCTGCCTGGAAACCAGGATGCTTGAGTTTGGAACTTATGTCCAATTGAACTGGCTGGCGACTGACCACGATTTCGGTTTTTCTTTTTTGTCCGTGACACAGCCCCTCCACCATCTCCCAGTCCTAATCTATCGTCCAGTTTCTCTCCGTTTAGACCTTCTTTGCTGTTTTATTTTGTGTGACAGACTGTCAATGATAATAAAATAATACCCAGACGAAACACGGCAGCGTTTGAGTGTTACACTACACATGAATTTGTACGTATGAATGCACGCTCATATGTGCGTGTGCGTGCGCGTGCGGGCGCAAGTGTGTGTGTGTGTGTGTGTGTGTGTGTGTGTGTGTGTGTGTGTGTGTGTGTGTGTGTGTGTGTGTGTGAATGAGCGACCATGCGCCCTTGCATGTGTCTGTCTGTATCTGTGTTTGTGGTGGTGGTGGGAGGAATCATACATGGTGTGTGTGGTGTGTGGTGTGTGTGTGTGTGTGTGTGTGTGTGTGTGTGTGTGTGTGTGCGCGCGCGTGCGTGCGTGCGTGCGTGCGCGCACGCGCGCGCGCGTTTGTAGATGCGCGCGCGCGTTCGCACACACGTCTCTGTGTGTGTGCGTGCATGCCTGCAAGCATGCGCGCACCTGTAAGAAGAACCTTTTATCGTCTTAAAACCTAAGCAGGTTCACCAGACCCACATCAGTGAATAACACCGCACACACAATCATTCCAGACCAGAAGGCATAAAGTGAAGCAGGCATAGGTTTACAATGCACAGTTACAAAGCCGCGAGAATGTGACAACTTACCGACAATTGTGTAGCGCACGCCTCTATCGTCAGCACTTTTATTGATTATCTGTGTCGGCCAGTCGAAAAAATCCATGTAGCTGCTCGTAGACGTGCAGTTTGGTTCTGGAAATAAAAAGTTGTCACATCTGCCTTTAAACCGAGCACATACATGCGGTTAAATTCTTATTTTTACCAATTCAAGATTCTGAAGTCTACATAGATGTATGAACATTCTTTAACGCACTCAGATGAATGCGGCATACGAGCATGCGCGCAACTCTCTCTCACTCACCTTTCACACACACACACACACACACACACACATACACACACACACACACACACACACACACACACACACAAAGACAGAGAGAGATAGGGGGACAGACAGACAGACAGATAGACAGTCAGAGAGAGAGAGAGGTAAACAGAGAGAAAGAGAGAGAGAGATATTGAGATTCAGACAGACAGACAGAGTTCTCAATTACTAAACATAATTTTCTTTGAAGAATAAATGAAAGGAACGAAACAAAGACAGTCTCACTTCTGGCGTTAGCTCCAATTTATAGACACATGTCGTCAGAGCTTGAAAGAGACACACAAGTCCATAGAAGTGTGTGTGTGTGTGTGTGTGTGTGTGTGTGTGTGTGTGTGTGTGTGTGTGTGTGTGCGTTTGTCTGCGTGCGTGCGTGCGTGCGTGCGTGCGTGTGTGTGTGTGTGTTTCTCTTTTTTTGTACAAACTACGCAGTTCATAGGCATATCCACGATAATGCATACAGTTTAAAAGATTAAGACAACGAATAAGAGACAAATAATAAATCAGAAATCAAACAGTATAAACCCATGATAATTTTCTTTTTAATGCAAACGTAGGTTAAAACCTGTTGGATCATAAACAAGTCTAACCAACAAACGATTAACAGAACGAGTAATTACACAGCAGGGTTGTGCAGTCGACCAACCAATCATTACGCAAAATACGTTCTTATAGGAGGGAATTGTTTGTCCCTCCTGTCCCCCATCCCCTCCCTTCCTTCCGCTGGAACTTTACAAGGCTGTAGCACCGACACTTCTTTCAGTTGACCTTCACCAAAGAAGTCACGTGTTTGCCCGCGACTGTCGGATTGTTTGTTTCCCCGTGTGCAAGAGAGCGCAAAAACCGACTAAATCGGGTTTTAATTCCTATGACTGGCAGGTCAACCTTCGATCTCCCGGTGATTTCTATTGTTGCAGAGGTGACGAGCAACGGCAAGAATTCGCCATTACTTGTAAAATGCCACGACAGCAACAGAAGAATTATGATTTATTAACAAATAGAGCTTAACAATGTTAGCAGCAGCATCAGCAGCGCCAGCAGCTGTAGTAGCAGTAGGAGGAGGAGGAGGAGGAGGAGGAGGAAGAGGAGGAGGAAGAGGAGGAGGAGGAGGAGGAAGAGGAGGAGGAGGGCAGCAGCAGCAAAACAGCAGCAGCAGCATAAATAGTACTAGAAGTTGAGGCAACAACAGCAGCAGCAGCTGCGGCGGTGGCAACAACAACAAGAACACAAAGAACAATAATAATAATGGTAATGGTAATAATAAATAAATAAATAAATGATAGTGATAACAATAATAATAGTAATGATAATGACGATGGTCATGATGATAATCATAACAATAATAATAATATAGAAGTAGTAGTGGTAGCAGTAGTAACAGTAGTAGAAGTAAGTAGCAGAAGTAGTAATAGTCGTCTAAGTAGTAGCTATTGGTGTAATAGTAGTGGTAGGAGGATGTGGAGAAGGAGATACAGCAGCAGCAGCAGGAGCACAAATGGCGGTAGCAGTAGGAGCAGTAGCAGAAGCAGCAGAAGCAGCAGCAGCGGTAGTAGTAGGAGCAGGAACAGGAGCATGAAAAGCAGTAGCAGTAGTAGCAGTAGTAGAAAGAGGATGAGGAGGAGGATGAAAAACAGAAGAAGTAACAGCAGCAGCAGCAGCAGCAGCAGCAGTAGAAATTGTAGCAGAAGCAGGAGGAGTAGTAGTAGCAGGAGTATTAGCAGGAGTAGCAGCAGTAGTAGAAGCACCAATAACAATAGTAACAGTAGTAGTATCGCAGCACCAGTAGTAGCAACGACAGCAGAAGCAGTACTAGCAGCACCAGAACTATCAACGGTTATAATGGTAGTAATAGCAGCAGCAGAAGCGGTAGCAACAGCAACAGCAGTAGAAGTAGTAGTCTTCCTTCTCCTCCTACTCGTCGTCATCGCCGTCGTCGAAGTAGTAGTAGTAGTAGTAGTAGTAGTAGTAGTAGTAGTAGTAGTAGTAGCGCTATAGCAGTAGTAGTAGTAGTAATAGTAACAGTAGTAGTAGTAGAATAGTAGTAGCTGCAGAAACAGTAGCAGCAGCAGTAGAAGTAGCAGTAATAGTAATGGTAGTGTTAGGAGGAGGAGGAGGAGGAGGAGGAGGAGGAGGAGGAGGAGGAGGAGGAGTAAGAGGAGGGCAACTATGAGGAGTTGGAAGAGGAGTGCTAACAGCAGCAGAAGACGTAGCAGCAGTAGAATATTGTTGTTGCTGTTACACAGCTTATAGTTCTCGTAACTGCTTTTGTTGAATTTTTCTGTTTTTGTTAATGCACATAACAGCTCTCCTGACAGCAAACACTCCCGACTGAGGGTGAGTGGTTCATTCTCTCTCTCTCTCTCTCTCTCTCTCTCTCTCTCTCTCTCTCTCTCTCTCTCTCTCTCTCTCTCTCTCTCTTAGCAAACGCACACACTCTCTCCTACTCTCTCTCTCTCTCACATACATACATACATACACAAACACAGACAAACGCGTACACACATGCACGCACACACAGACACAAACACACATACACATGCGCCGCGCATGCCTGCACACATGCATATATACATAGGCGCGACCGCGCGCGCGCGCACGCACGCACGCACACACACACACACACACACACACACACACACACACACACACACACACACACGCGCGCGCGCGCGCGCGCGCGCGCGCGCGCGCGCACACACAAACACGCACGCACATACACAGAAACTCGGTTCAATGAGTTTGTTCAAATGCAATTTAAAAACGTACTAGTTAAGGGAAAGAATTCCTAGTTTATATATGCCATTACAACAGAAACGACCTTCGTTTAAGCGAAGTTATACTGTTCTGTAAAAAAAATTTCTTTTTAACTTTTGTTTGCGACATATTAAGATTTTCGTTTTCTGGGAAATTTAACCATGATTTTCATTTGATAAATCAACTCTTTTCAAGGTCTACAGTTGAAACAAAATCCTAACGTAAACACACTGGACTTATGGGGAAAAAATAAAAAAAGACTCCACTTTCCAGATCTTTTACCTGTTCGAAAACCCATTTTATAGGCTACGTTAACACACACACACACACACACACACACACACACAGCACTGACCACACTTACCAAACCGAGTATTCTCCAGCCACCGAGACTGGAACGGAAGCGGATATGTGACGTCAGGGTGATAACTCAGCGCGTACAGCAGCTCAGGAGCGCCGCTCTTCGGCAGTCCCAGGATCACAAAGTAATGCCCCCATTTCACTGAGCACCGATTCGTTCCCGATCTGAAAAATTAGCAAATCGGGGTCACAATCGGGGTTTAAACGGTAGCAGCGGGAACTGATCTGCCTTAATCGGGAGGTATCGGGAATTAAACGTAATGATCGGGGATAGCGGGATCAATCTTTGAACATGTTCAAAGACAAGCCCCGATCTCCCCGATCAAATTTAGAGCGGCGTTTGATCGGTATCAACGTAGATTCCTCGGGAACGTGTCGTATCTTGAGTGGCTTTTGTCGGGTGCATCGGGAGTACAGCATAAAGTGAGCGGGAAGAAATAGTGATCCCGATGTGCCCAAGATTGGTCCGATTAACCTACGCTGCTTGCCGCTCTCTGGCCGCTCTTCTCCTGCTCTGTTCCCGCTTGCACCGATCATCCTTTTGTGTTGCCACACAGAGCGGCATCGATGCCGATCGACTTCCGCTCAGCTGTGGATGTAATTACGCTCTACTTACGTTTTGTTTCAGGCCAACAGGATGTGATGACGATCTGCCCACGACCCATCTCCGCTCTGTTCGCTTTATAATGATCCGTTCCCGTTTTTGTACGATCAATCCGATTCAAGTTCTCATCCAACACTCTCACTAGAAATCTGTGATGCAACGAAGTAAGAATACCTCAAAGCCCTCTGGAAGATCCTCCAGGGAAGGCGCCGTCGGGAACCGCCCATCCAGCCAGAGCCTGAAACCGACAACATTCCTGGAGATGAGGAAGGAACCGAGGAAGAAGCCGGCCAACAGTCGGACAGCCAAGAAAATACCAGGCCAGTCAAGAAACCCAGGTTCCACGCACGTCTTACGAATGAAGACGAAGTCTGTATGGCAGAGTTTATTTCTGCCCACGAATGCCTTTATAACAAAAAGGTTAGAGATTGGACAAACAAAGCTGTCAAAGATAAGCTTCGGCAGGATCAGGCAGAACAGATGAACAAGACGGTAAATGAAATACGGACCTGGTATGACAGTATTCGTACCAGGCTCAGCCGCCTACGTAAGACCAGGTCCGGCCAAGGGGATGAGGAATTTACAGAACGGGATCGTTGGATCTATGACAGTTTCCAGTTTCTCGTGCCACATATTGTTGAAGTCAAAAGAAGGAACGTCGTAAGTTTCAAGGAGAAGGTAGCAGCCACAGCCACAGCCACATCGTCAATGTCAACCTCGGGTGATATCAGTGGAGGAAGGACTAGCGCACAGCCCAAACACACTCACAGCTTGCTTACGATCTCATTCATATATCATGCATTCGTCACATCAAACCACTAGTAAAGTCTATAACTTTACTACACATGTTCATAGAACGAACCATCAATGCATATGGAATCAAACAAAATAAAACATTCTCTCTTTCCTGAACTTCACAAAATCATTTGTCTAAAACATCATTAACTAACCCGGGTATAAATAGATTTCTACTTTACCTGGCCAGGTGATCTTAACTATTCACGAATCACTGTCTTTTCTTTTCTTTTTTTTCTTTCTTTTCACTGTCACTTTCACAAGCACGACACAACTGCTGGCACTGGTCTTGGTCTGCTGGCGCCTGGTCAGGTGAGACTGTTGGCACTGGCGTTGGTCTGTCGATGAAAGTGGCGCTGGCCAAGTATGAGGTCGAACCCCAGTGAAGATAGAACAGTGACTATCAACATCGATCTGTTCTCCTTTCTTTCTTCCTGCATTAACGCATTGCACTCTCTCTCGCTCTCTTCTAGTCTGCTCTTATCAAATGGACATGGTTGCTTTTCTTTTCTTTTTTTTCTTCTTTCTTTTCCTCTTCATTAGTTAGCAACTCTCTCTCTCTCCACATCTCTCTCAGTCCTTCCTCTGCAGACTATCTCATGCTAATCTCTCAACTTGGTTCTCTTCTCTCCTCCCCTCATCTCTCTGCTTTTCTCTCCTCAGAGATTACACTCAGACCTCTCTCTCTCTGTCTCTCTGTTCGTTCCCCCCTCCGTTCTCCCCGTTCTCTCACTCTCACATCCTTCTTATTCTGTCCCGATCTGTCCAAAAAGGGCGAGTACCATTGGTCAGTATTTTTACCCCTGATACTCGAAGTTATCTCCCTCTAATTCCATGGATGTTCAAATCATGCCAGTCATGCTACACGCCTTACTCTCTGTGGTGGTCAATTGGTCATTTAATTGATTAGCTAGATTTCACCCCCACCACGCACTACCTTCCCCCCTTTCCTACTTAACTGGCGCCGTGTGCTTAGCTCGTGGACACTGGTCACTCTAAATTGGCCAGATGAGTCTGGGCAGGCGTCACGACGTCTGACCAAACCTACCGAGACCTGTCGGTCCAGCCACTCAGACTGTCTGCTGTCTCCTTGCTGTGCTTAAATTGGCCAGATGAGACGCATGGAGCAGTCTTCGTGGCGCCAAGATGTCTGCGTTGGACTTATGTCCAGTTGAAGTGGCCGGCGACGGACCACACTTTGTTAGTGTTTGAATTTTGACCGTGACAATTTCCCCCTTGCAAAAGACTATGCACCGCATTGTCTCAAAACAACGGTACAAAAAAGACAACAACCGAATTTGCTGAACCACAGCTACACGTGCAAAGTTTGAAAAATACTTTACAACCAACGGTTTATAAATTATAAAATTATATCATTAGTGGATACCACTCCAATGAGTTATCATTGACGTGCGCTCTTGCGTTATTTCAACTCATTTTATAACGACCTCTGTGCGCACTTATGCAATTCCCTACCTGCGGATTTGCCACATCTTCTCTTCACAATTTCTATGAAAAGCACAATATAATATGCTCACGATCCATGACACTTCACTGAGGAATCTCCATCCTCACTTATTGCAAATAATGCATTACTACACAAGCGACTGTATGCTCCAAGCATAACTACATTCACATGAACAAGTCTCACACAAAAATATGAACCATAGCCAACTGGGAATGAACCCATATCCAATCAACATAACTGTAATCAACACATATTATCAACCAAGCACCCTGGATATGACTGACTTCCTCTGAGTTGCAGCTTGCTAGACTACACGGCTTAAATAGTCAGCTCCGACATTCTGTCGACCGAGAATGTACTGCACTCGGTACCTGTAGGGCTGCAATGCCATTGCCCAACGCAGCACTCTGCTGTTTTTCAGCTGCGCCTCCTGCAGGAATTTGAGTGGTTGATGATCTGTCTCTATCACGAACTCTTTCCCATACAAGTATTTGTGGAACTTCTGCACGGCCCACACGACAGCTAAACACTCCTTCTCTACAGTTGCGTACCCTTCTTCACACTTTGTCAACTTCCTGCTAGCATACCTCACAGGAAACTCGACTCCTTCATGCTCCTGCAACAATACTGCACCTATCCCACCGCCTGATGCATCTGTCCGCAACAAAAATGGTTTGGACATATCTGGTAGCTTCAAGATGGGACGGGAACCTAGTCTTTCCAGCACCGTCTGCAGTGCTTGCTCTGCAGCGTCTGACCATTCGACCACTGCCGGTTTTCCCTGCCTTGACCAAATCACTGAGAGGACTCGTGATTGCAGCAAAATTTGGGACAAACTCCCTATAGAACCCAATAAAACTTAGCAGACTCCTGACTTCTGTTTTGGTCTTTGGTCTCTCTGAATTCATCATCTTCTCCACCTTTCCTCTTTCCGGCTGCTTTGTGTCGCCTCCGACAACAAAACCTAGGAACTCCTACTGTCTAGCCCTTCATACAGTGACACATCCCTGTATGACTCTTCTGGAAACTTAGGCAACAAAATCTCCCCTTCTTCTGCTGGGTCTCTTTCACCTCACAATGATTGCTGCTGCGCCTATGTGCTGAGTCCCACGCTGAATATATTTGCGGAGAAAATTCGCATGGAAAAGTTTTGGTTTCCCATTCACATCAATTCGGTAATCCCGATCGACCTTTTCAGTGATGGTGAATGGTCCCTTCCAATGCATCAGCAGCTTGTTGTGACCCGTGGGAAGCAGTACCAGGACTTGATCTCCACCTTGAGGGATTGCTTCCTCACCTCCTGTCATATTGCTTCTTCTGAACGACCCATAGCCTCCTGCAAACCTTCCCTTGCAACCTTGCATGTCTATACCTGTGCCCACCTTGGAACAGGGCGAGAATTGGGCCAATCAGATCAACAGCCACTCTCCTGAATGGTGTGTCAATTAAAGGGGGATGTTTAAGAGGCGCCTTCTCTTCACCCCTCTTGTGGCTGACCTTTGACACACGTCACATGACATGCAGAAACGCTTGATGTCTGCCATTGCATCCTGGCCAATGAAAGTCATCCAAGATTCGGTCAGCTGTTTTGCTGGTGCCGAGATGACCCGCCATGAGCGACTCGTGACCCACTGACATGACAGTGTCACGATAACCTGCTGGTACCTCTAACTGAGTGGTCACCTTACCTGTCTTCCCCTTGGTGAACACTCGGTACAACAGCCCGCCTTTCACAAGAAATTCTGTCTCACCTCCTCTAACCTCCTGTTTCTCTCCACCTCTTGCCAACTCCCAAGACTTCACGAGCGAAGGTCTCGTTCCTGCGCTGCCCTAAACTCATCAGGCGACACATCTATGCCTGACTTCCTTGCTGGAACGACTAATGGTTTATCAACCTTTTCCTCCTTCTTGCTCCGTGTTTGAACTGCTGCCCCTGTAGCAGTCAACAACTCAGGATCCCCTGGATCCCTTGCACCTGGAATATTTCCAATGATCAAATCGTGAAGGGGTTTCTCCATCACCAACGCAGACAACTCGCCTGAGAAGTAAGGGGTACGTACTTCTATCTTAGCAACTGGAAACTCCCTCACAGTGCCATCGATTAGAGTACAGGTCTGGATTTGCCCTGTCAAATCCCCTTTCTCGACCAGCGTTGTTCTAACTACACCACATGAACAACCAGTGTCTCGTAACACTTTCACCCTCTGCTGGCCAATCCACCTTCTTCCACTGGTAACGAACCACTCAGCTAGTGCCCTCCATCCCTGACACTGACTGCTGTCCAGTGCTAGCCATAGGCCGCACTCCACCCTCTTCAGACTGAATCCCTTTTGGTTCCACTGCAGGTCGTTTCCCCTGGCGACCCTTATCCACCTCTTGCAAGGCTGC
This sequence comes from Conus ventricosus, assembly GCA_018398815.1. Lineage (NCBI taxonomy): Eukaryota > Metazoa > Mollusca > Gastropoda > Neogastropoda > Conidae > Conus > Conus ventricosus. The sequence continues at coordinate 53,202,712 of CM031612.1, forward strand.
TGCCTTCTGGAACCTCATGCGACAATCCCTCGCCACATGTCCCTTCTTGTGACAAATGAAACACCTAATGTCCCTTTGCCCTTCCTTCTGCCCCACCACTGGGTTTGCAGACTTTGCAGAAAACTCCCCTGGTCTCCTTGCACTCTTCTCACCTGTGCCTGGCACCTGTTTCTCCTGCACCTTCGTGCCCAAACGTGCCTCTCTATACACCTCTGCGAACTTCAACAACTCTCCTGCTGTCTCTGGCTGTCTCTCCTTCAAATGTATGGTTAATTCAGGGCCGCAACCTGACAAAATTTGTTCCTTCATAACTAGCTCTTTCAATTCAGCGAACTCCTTTTTCGTACCACTCAACTCTAGCCATTTATCAAAATAGTGATCTAAACGTGCACCAAACTGAGTGTACGTTTCACCTGCTTGTAATTTAGCTGAACGAAATTTCTTCCTGAACCCTTCCTCTGTGAGGTCAAATCCCTTCATCAATGATTCCTTCACAGCGCCGAAATCAGACTGTTGTTCCGCTGGTAACGCAGTGAAAATTTGTAATGCCTTACCCGTCAGTAACGCTGACAAAATGACTGCCCACTCTTCTGAAGGCCAACCCTGACTGGTCGCAAACGTTTCGAAACGACTGATGTATGCATAAATCGAATCGGTTCCCTTCAGAGAATTTTGGCAACTTGGGTCGGGGAGCATAGCTGCGCACAGAGTCACTGGAAAGTGAGCTACCATCCTCGGTGGTCTCCCTTTGTATTCTCACTTTCCTCCAACTCTAATTGAACCTTTAGTCTTTCTGTTTCCTGCGTTTCCCTAGCTTTAATCCTTTCTGTTTCCTGCTTCATTCTTTCTGTTTCCTGCGTTTCCCTAGCCTGATTATCATTAGCCTGAATCCTTAATCTTTCTGTTTCCTGCGCCTCTACTGCGATACGGCGTCTTTCCGCACGTTCATCTCTTTCCATCTTTTGCTGGTTTTCAACGAATGCTCGCAACTCATCTCCTGAGTAACCTAGATCACGAGCGACGCTCACAAGTTGTTCAATAGGGTGTTCTTTTCTTCCGCCATTATATCTTCCCTCTTTTTTTTTTTTTTTTTTTGAACAAGACTTTACTACTACGACAGCCAAACTGGTGGTTCCCGACACGAGTGACGTAATAGCACAATCCTATGAATGACAATATTAGCTTGGGACAACGTAGTTAGTTTTTATAAGACGCCCAGCGCCTGACCCAACTGTGAGAGCGAATTATAGGTAATCTGTGCGAAATAAGTACTCTGGGGCTGAAATGCCAAGCCTAGTATTAACTATCTTGGAAGCAATGCCAAGCCTAGTATTTAACTATCTTGGGAACATACAGTAAGACAACCCCTTGTCTTAGGATTACAATACTTGAATCCCACCCAGCTTCCTCTCTGAGAAGTTGAACAATTATAATAAATGGGCCAGAATATCCTGGCAGGCTCGCCAATAAATTGTCAACCTCGGTGATATCAGTGGAGGAAGGACTAGCGCACAGCCCAAACACACTCACAGCTTGCTTACGATCTCATTCATATATCATGCATTCGTCACATCAAACCACTAGTAAAGTCTATAACTTTACTACACATGTTCATAGAACGAACCATCAATGCATATGGAATCAAACAAAATAAAACATTCTCTCTTTCCTGAACTTCACAAAATCATTTGTCTAAAACATCATTAACTAACCCGGGTATAAATAGATTTCTACTTTACCTGGCCAGGTGATCTTAACTATTCACGAATCACTGTCTTTTCTTTTCTTTTTTTTCTTTCTTTTCACTGTCACTTTCACAAGCACGACACAACTGCTGGCACTGGTCTTGGTCTGCTGGCGCCTGGTCAGGTGAGACTGTTGGCACTGGCGTTGGTCTGTCGATGAAAGTGGCGCTGGCCAAGTATGAGGTCGAACCCCAGTGAAGATAGAACAGTGACTATCAACATCGATCTGTTCTCCTTTCTTTCTTCCTGCATTAACGCATTGCACTCTCTCTCGCTCTCTTCTAGTCTGCTCTTATCAAATGGACATGGTTGCTTTTCTTTTCTTTTTTTTTCTTCTTTCTTTTCCTCTTCATTAGTTAGCAACTCTCTCTCTCTCCACATCTCTCCTCAGTCCTTCCTCTGCAGACTATCTCATGCTAATCTCTCAACTTGGTTCTCTTCTCTCCTCCCCTCATCTCTCTGCTTTTCTCTCCTCAGAGATTACACTCAGACCTCTCTCTCTCTGTCTCTCTGTTCGTTCCCCCCTCCGTTCTCCCGTTCTCTCACTCTCACATCCTTCTTATTCTGTCCCGATCTGTCCAAAAAGGGCGAGTACCATTGGTCAGTATTTTTACCCCTGATACTCGAAGTTATCTCCCTCTAATTCCATTGGATGTTCAAATCATGCCAGTCATGCCTACACGCCTTACTCTCTGTGGTGGTCAATTGGTCATTTAATTGATTAGCTAGATTTCACCCCCACCACGCACTACCTTCCCCCCTTTCCTACTTAACTGGCGCCGTGTGGCTTTAGCTCGTGGACACTGGTCACTCTAAATTGGCCAGATGAGTCTGGGCAGGCGTCACGACGTCTGACCAAACCTACCGAGACCTGTCGGTCCAGCCACTCAGACTGTCTGCTGTCTCCTTGCTGTGCTTAAATTGGCCAGATGAACGCATGGAGCCGTCTTCGTGGCGCCAAGATGTCTGCGTTTGGACTTATGTCCAGTTGAAGTGGCCGGCGACGGACCACACTTTGGTTGTGTTGAATTTTGACCGTGACAGTCAATTTCAGCAGCTGAAGCCAGAGATGCCGGGCCAAAAGAGGACACGCCAGTATGCTCACAGGCACTGGAAGATCCTGGCCAAATGTCAGTGACCACAACACCGTACACCTCAACAATTACCAGGTCCAAGACCCCTGCTTCAGCAAGTGCGGAACAAGGCGTAATGTCTACCCTGGCTTCTTCAGCACAGATGCAGAACCAGCTTTTGGCAATGTCCCAACAGCTCTTGCAGCAGTGCAAGCCTACCCCTTCAGGCGACCGAGAGCGTGACAACTCTGCAAATGGTGTCCAGCTGCCTACATAATTTCCCAAGGGATTTATACAGAGCAGCGCAGAAGGATATTTGGGCCTGCCTGCAGCGCTACACAGAGGAAATGGACAGGCGCGAGGGACAACAGCAACAGCTACAGCAGCAGCTTGAGCAACAACAGCAGTGTGTGGAAAAGGGATGGCAGCCGCCTCCCAGTCAGTGGCTCCAGCAACCTCAAAGGCAGACTATGTCTGTGTGGGGATCCCAGGACGCAGGATGGGTGCAGCAGATGTTTTCGGAGGAGCAAATCTGCGACCCAGAGCAGCAACAACTACAGCCTGCAAGCTCCAGCAAGTACCCCACTGTATCCACACCAAAACCGAGCACGGAGAAAAACACGTCATACATGAACCTCAGCAGTGTTTGCCGAGCGTTTGGGGTTGGAAATGACTCGCACCTGGATGACCAGCCATAGTAATCGAAAGCACAGTGACAGAAACACTTATGCTTTGACGTTTTTATTCCGTGCATTTATTTGACAGTTATCAGTTTGTTTTGTGTGTACTGTTTTTTTATATAATAACTAAAACACATGCATCCAAGTAACTGGCGTGTTCAATCAAAAATCATTTTATTAGTTAAATGATTGTTTAATTATTATTTTGATAAGTAATGATTTAATTCATAACAATAGACATAGATTTATTTCTGCCACAACTAAAGGTTTATATTGATATTTCATGATTACATGTTCATGTTTTATAAACACGAGAATAAAAGTTTGTTTCAATTTTATTAATGATCTACACAATTATCTGTACATTTGAAATGGGTTAATAAAAAGAAACCGTGATTATATTTTAATTTGTTCATTTGTATCAGTTATTACAACACACACATGATTTCATGTTTTTAATATCACTTTTATCAATTTATGCACGAATACAATGTGTTAACTTAAAGAAATACAGCTTCAAAACACTCTATAATGCATGAGCACAATGCTGAATTTAAACATTGAAGAAAAGTACAATCAGCAATATGTGAAATATGCACTGGACAGCGTAAGATGGTCTCTCTATTCGTCTCTGGGCGAATCATTGCATTCTGCCACTCCACAGATCCAGCTGGGCTGTTGAAGTATAATCTGAGGTATTCCCGCTGTTTCTTGGCGTCTCTGGTGTCCCTGTTTGGTCCGACAACTGCGTTGAGGTCATGCATGTTCGCATTTGCTCTCCATTGGCCAGGAATGAGGTTGTGATGAACATCTTCTCCATCCAAGTCTGCATTCTGTATAGCAGGATACCTCATTCTCATGATGTTGTGGAGGCATACGGCTGTTTCTATGATGTTCTTTACAACTTCTGGTCCCTGTTGGAGAGTAGTTAGCAGTGCCTGCCACCTGTTCGCAAGGATCCCAAAGGCATTCTCTACCACCCGTCTTCCTCGGACAGCCTGTAATTGGCGATGAGCTCCTCATCTGTCATGCACCTTTTGGAGTAAGGCTTCATCAGATATGTCCGCAGAGCGAATGCATTATCTCCGAGGATGAAGTATGGCATGTCCCTGTCATCATTTGGCATTGGGTCAGGATCTGGGAACCCAATTGTAGCATCCTCAATACATTCCTTCAGGTCCGAGGCATTGAAAACTTGAGCATCTGACATGTGTCCCATGCCACCACAGTCGATCCACAGAAACTGGTAGTTGGCATCAACCAGTGCTAGCAAAACAATCGAGAAAAAGCCATGGTAGTTGTGGTACAGTGACCCAGAACTTGGAGGCTTCCTAATGGCCACGTGTTTCCCATCCAAAGCTCTAACTGCATGGGGCATGTTCCACTTCTTAAGAAAATGCCCAGAAATGTCCTTCCATTCCTGTGGGGAAGAAGGACAGGGATGACTTCATCTTTGTACTCCATCACTAGGGCGCGACACACCTCAGGGATGAAGTTTGCAATGGTGTGTCGTGATACCCTGAAGTCATATGAGAGAGATGGGTATTTGTCCCCAGACGCCAGGTGCCTGATGGTAACTGCCAGCTTCAACCCTGGTTCCAAGGCTTGTCTGAAGTTGGTGTTTTTCTTGGTCAGTCTTGCGGTCAGTCTTTGGACCAATTCATCAAACATTTCTGCCGGCATTCTCAGGTAGTTGAAGAATGAAGCGGTATCTTCTACTCTCAATTCTTCCATTAGAGTGTCATATTGTCCAAATTGAAGTCTTCTGTCTGCAGAAAGCCATGGCCTCACCCAGAAAGCCTTGCGTCTTCTTCTTCTTCGGTTATTCCGCATCATCATCACAATCAGTCGTTGGTCGACAATGGCCTGTTGCTGAAGAACCAGGAGCATGTGAAGAGCTGCATGCTCAGGATCCATGCTTCTGCCTTGGTATGAGGCAAACAATTGGTACAGCGGTACCAGTCGGGCATGCTTTTTTTGAAATCGGTATCTAGAGCGTATGAACAGCGGCATAGAACGTGGATATAGCGTAATGAATCGTACCTAGATCGATATTATCGTAGGTACAGCGGCATAAACCCGTCAATGAACGCAATACTTGAGCGGGAAGAGAATGGCATTAATCGTAGATGGGTCGGCAGTGAGCGTATCTCGAGTGTAGGTAGAACTGGAAAACATCTTCATCACATCGTATTAAGCACGTAACTCAATCGTATTTTAATCGTTCCTAGCGTAACTTGAGCGTCAGTTGATGGTAAACAGAGCGTACTTCTGTCGCAAATGACCCCTTTCTTGCCGATTGGTGCCGCTAGAGCGTAGTCCAAGAGATCGGCAATGATCGGTATGGTCTGGGTCAATCGTGGTTCAGTGAAGAAAAAGAAACACCCGAAGGTGCTGGGGAGGACCCAGAGAAGCACTGTCTTCACCTGCCTTTAGAGCAGTCCTGTACCACCCTTGGAGGCCTGCGCTGTGTTGACGATGGGTACAGGCACGCGCAGGACACTCCATTAAGATATCAAGGGACATAACTGCTCCTGAACAGAGGTAAATTAGACTACAGGATGCAGCTCATATTACCTATAAGGGAGGCAACGCAGGCGACGCCCGTTCTGATCGAGGACGGCGCCCCGGTCGTAGGAGCGCAGGGCAAAGCGTCTCCACGTTCTGAAGGGGCCGGTGCTGCAGTCCGTCACGGAGCGAGCGTCCGTCAGGAAGCAAGGGTTTTTGAAGTGGAGCAGGCGCGGGGGTAGCTTCTGGAATGGCAACGCAGTCGCGCAGGTACACATAACCACGATGGTAACACCACCACCCTCACACACACACACACACACACACACACACACACACACACAGAGAGAGAGAGAGAGAGAGAGAGAGAGAGAGAGACTACTTGCAAATTAACAAGCCACAGCGAACCCCCACTCCCGCTTGTCCCCACTCAACAGCACCCACCCCACCCCGCCTCTCCAGCAGAACTGTTCGCAAGGCGGCACTTTATTTTGTAACACACAAATTGAAACACACGCATGACATCCTTGCCGATGCGCCCCCCCCCCCCCCCCCGGTTCCACCCCACCTCCCTCCCATCCGGCTGAGATGCTCTTACCCACCGGGTCCCCGGCTGTCGCCTTACCGTGTGCATGAGGTCAACAGCCCGCCAGTGCCTGGTGTCCGAGGCCAGCTCAGATTCAGCAGCTGCCGGTCCTCTCTCCACCCCCGTCTTCGGGCTGGCCAGACTTCTTTGGGCGACAGCTCCGCACCCTCCGGATCACGCTGCGCTTTCAGCGCCTCGGGCTGTCTGCCTCCTCCGCCCGCCTTGCTGCACGCCCCGCACTTTCCCTGCTTCAGTTTCGCGCACAGTTCTTTCAGCCTGAGGGCCGGGGATCGGGTTGGCGCCAGTTTCTTGGGCACCAGGACAATTTCGTGAAGAGTCTCCTCCACGAAACGTTGTTCAGAGTTGTGTAACTTGATCACTAGCGGCCTTGACCTCGGCCTGCTCATGGTGAAGATGACGGCGATGCCGATAGTGAGAGGGACGAAGAGAAGGACCAGTCTGACGTACATTCGTCGTAACTTGATTTTTCTGACGGGCTGTAAGTTGCTCCTTTTTCTTTGAAAGAATGGAAGCATGGTGAAAGCCTTAAACGTGGTTATGATGACATGACTGTAAGTGACGCTGACAAATATGAATAACGCTATGGCCGTGATGCTGGGTTCCTGTGTAGGTACTCGTTATTCCTGAAACAACCAACCAATGACAATCTGAGTACTAGAAGTGAGTGAACGAAACAAGAAAAGAGAATACGAATATGGAAAACCAATATCTGTAGGAGAGTATGGATAGGCTAAAAGGTTAATTCACTCTTTTCCTCTTCTTCCAAAACTCCCTACGGAGTCGCGGGAGCGCCACAATGAAGAATATTTCACCAGGTTTCTCCAGTTTTGTCGGTTGAGTGCCAGAACTCGAGTCATCGCAAATGGTTTCCCTGTCCATACTGCGAAGTTGTCAGTCCATCGGATTTTTTTTTTATTCCTTTTTTTTTTCTTCAGTTGAACAAGGTCTGCACACAAATGTGTCATCATTCTTACTATACATGGGGTTGATCATGTAACACATACACAATGTCAATATCTAGTACAGTACTTAATAATAGACTTTATGTAAACTTAGTCCTCTTGTTAACCATACAGACTTGCTCAGCATTTCATTAGATTGTAGTCAATTCATGTATTAGTTAATCGCAAATAAAAGGCAGAACTTTAGTAAGATGTCCACATACCGTTATGAATATATAATTGGACAAGCGTAATCATAGATCAATCATCTTATGGTCAATGTTGACTTGGGTCAACCAGAGCTATTATAAAACCATACATCGTTTGGCAAAAAAATTGTGTACTTATGTGTATATAGTACATGACTTCTACTAACAACAACAACAACAACAACAACAAAACCCTTTTGTAACAGTATTTTACTTTTTGGGGGGTCTTAATCAGTTTGTATCAAATTTGTGTAGGATGCCCATTTCAGTACAAATTTATCATATTGCATAGAAGTGTTGAATATATATTTGTCCATCTCATAAGCTTCTTTTATATCTCTTAAGAATAACTGAAGTGTTGGATTTACTTTTCTTATTCTGCATTTATAAATAGTATACTTTGCTAGTAATAAGATGTGTAGAAAACAGTTGTCCGTTTTTGTTTTGTTGTAATTTCCAAAGAGTACTAGTAACTGATTTAGTTCCAATCTATCACAATTTGCACATTTTCCTTTTATGTGCTCTGTAAATTCTGTCCAAAACCTTTGCACATGTTGACATTCCCACAAGTAGTGCAAAATGGAATCTTTAACATCTTCACAAAAGCTACACTTGTTGTTTTCTGTTACTCCCATATCTGTTAGAATTGAATTTGTCACCAAAACCCGATAATTAATTTTTATTTGAAACCACTTTAACCTTATTTGTTTTATTCTTTTTGTTTCCATGGATTTTTTTCCCTGTCTTTTCCTACGTCTGCCTTCTTCAGCATTTCCTTTGCCGACTGTCATCGGCTTTTGTTACATGGTTATACTTAACTGTTGTCAATAGATCTTCGTTTAGTCCCACGTGCTGGTGAATGGTTTTCAACGCTTCTCCACTGGCGATGTAATCAGTATATGTGATTTAATCAGTATCTTGCCACAACACCTGACTTGCATGGCTTGGATTCTGTTTTTCCCGGATCAGCTGTCAGGGTCCATGTCTCGCATGCGCCACGAAGATGGAATACACCGGTGCACACTGGGCCTGGTCTTTTGTTTCATGGTGATGTTCCTGTCCTTGAATACAGATTTTATTCAATCCGGACGGTGCTGATGTTACCTTTGCTGAGGAACAATGGCTTGGATCTTTCATTTCTTTATACTATGCCCTTTGGAAAACAAATCACGCTTAATTAAAGCATTTACCTAGTCGGAGAGAAAGAGAGACTGTGAAAGCTTCAACTAAAATGTATGAAGACCTACACGCTCTCCCTCTCATACCCGCTCTCCACAATCCAAAATATATATATATATACAGAGAGAGAGAGAGAGAGAGGAGAGAGAGAGAGAGAGAGACTGTGAAAGCATCAACTAAAATGTACGAAGATCTACACGCTCTCCCTCTCATACCCGCTCTCCACAATCCAATATATATATATATATATATATATATATATATATATATATATAATATATATATATATATATATATACCAAGAGAGAGAGAGAGAGAGAGAGAGAGAGAGAGAGAGAGAGAGAGAGAGAGATTGTGAAAACATCAACTAAAATGTATAAAGATCTACACGCTCTCCCTCTCATACCCGCTCTCCGCAATCCAAAAGCACACACACACAGAGAGAGAGAGAGAGAGAGAGAGAGAGAGAGAGAAGAGAGAGAGGAGAGAGAGAGAGAGAGAGAGAGAGATGTACATGTATGTATGTATACAGAGAGAGAGAGAGAGAGAGAGAGAGAGAGAGAGAGAGAGAGAGAGAGAGAGAGAATGGTTCGTTCAAGAACCGAATGCTCATCTCTTTCTAATTCACGTCCACATTAAAACACAACGGCAAACAACTGAACGTTTATCTCGAGTAAGCATTCTGACCTTTTCCAACGGACCAACAGCCCCAACGAAACTGCTTTTTGGGGCTGTCTTGGATTGCGTTTATTTTTCAGCGAACATTGTAGATCCAGAAACTATATAAATGCGGCTGCAAGCCCACAGAAACTGAGAAACGACACACAAAAACACACCTATATCTTACCTGCTCGGTAAATGATTTTTTTTTTTTTTTTTTTTTTTTTTTTTTTGTTAGTTTGGGTTTTTTCTTTTGTTGTAATAACGAAACCTCAAAAAAGACGACGGTGAAAAGTCATCCAACGATGCCTCCTTTTTTCCACTTTGATTTCACATTTGCAGAATGCAACAGGAAAACACATGTTCCACAACTTCAGACTTTCCTTTTGCTAGCTCACACGTCTTTTTCACACAACCTCACACAAGCGCTGGGCATTTTCAGACCGGGCAAATACTGGCCGAGGAAATATGAATCCAGTAAATCAGGTCTACAATGTGGTTTGACGTGGGGTGGGTGAGGGAAGAGACGGAAGGGGGGGGGGGACATATATAACTGAAATCGGGGTGCTTCAACCCTGGTTTGGTCACGTTGATCGGCACCACGCTAGAATGGGGAAGAGAGCAGAACTAACCCCGCGTATATGTAGGGCTATAAAGATTATATCTTGTTTGAGCTTCACCCCACCTCTTCTTACTCCACCGATCTCTCTGTCTCTGTCTCTGTCTGTGTGTCTGTCTGTCTGTCTGTCTGTCTGTCTGTCTCTCTCTCTCTCTCTCTCTCTCTCTCTCTCTCTCTCTCTCTCTCTCTCTCTCTCTGTCTGTCTGTCTGTCTGATACATGGTTCTCAATAAAACAAAAAAAACCAAAAAAACCTACACATCTCAGATTCTATTTATTATTTCATCAAAAACTCAATGAAGCCAAAGGAAGCCTATAAACTGTGTTGAACCCACGCATCTTTAATCTTAAACTCCATGTCTACTTAAGCTTTACCTGGCTTCTAGACATCAATATTCCATTATGCATCAATAATAAAGATGGGCAAAAAAACGGAGGGGGGGAGGGGGGGAGAGAGAGAAAAGAAAGAAAAAAGAAAAAAAAAATATTGATGACCTTTACCTTATCTGGTTGCCCACCCGTACCTTTTAATCAGGTATCTTCAGAATCTTAATATTCCTTTTTTTTTTAATTGTCTGCTTTAGAATGACACTGTTTCTTGGAACAGTGTTCTTAGATATTGAACCTAAACAAATTTTTAGTCTGTTCTGACTTACTATACAGCCCTTATGAAACCATTCTTGGGTTTATAATGAACAGCTTTTTCAGTAAAATTCGGCAAAAAAAAAAAAAAATAATAATAATGATAATCATAAGCCGTCAGACCAACCAAATATCATCACCACTCCGCTACAACCCCCCCCCCCCCCCCACCACCACCACCACCACCACAAAAGAAAAAAATTATGAAGAGAGGGGGTTAGTTACCGCCAAGGACATAGACAAACAAAATGCAGGACAAGACACAATGCATTTCGACCTCTTGGGTCTTCTTCAGGCAAAAACAAATAACATTTAGGACAGTAAAATGAAGAATGAGAAAACACTTATCTTCTCATATTCCCTGCACGACCAAAATGGCCACTGGACAGAAACGAGGCCACCCAGGAGGGAATCATGGGAGGGGAAATAGTGAGGGGGGTGGGTTCTAAATGTTATTTGTTTGTGCCTGAAGAAGACCCCCAGAGGTCAAAATGCATTGTGTCTTGTCCTGTAATTTGTTTGTCTATGTCCTTGGCGGTAACTAACCCCCTCTCTTTATAAATTTTGCTTCACTTTCCGCCCTCAGTCACTCCGTTTTGAACCCCCCCCCCCCCCCCCCACAAAAGGAAAATCGGAAATAGCACACGCGCACGCGCGCACACACACACACACACACACACACACACACACACACACACACACACCAACGACACCATACTCTTTCTTTGAATAGATAGATGAATAAAACGTGTAATTAACAGTGAAAAAAGACACGACCTCTCCCGTTCCTTATCTCTCCCCCCTCCCCCCTTCTCCCACCCTATCCCAACCGCCCTTTCCAAAAGATTTGACAATGCATAACAACAACAACAAAACCAAAAATCTGCAAACAGACATAATATCCCCTAAAACGCGAAAACGTCGGTGGGATACAGCTGAACTCCGAGTGGCCTGTGTCTTGTCACAGCCCTGCTGACCGGACCACTAGCAGAATTCAGTCCCCCCCCCCCCCCCCCCCCTCGCGGACACTGCCGTGGTTATCAGTGGCACAACCACCCGATAAGACGGCCTTGTGTGCTTTATGGTTTCCGTGGAGAGTTCTGTCCGTAATCCCCGATGGACGCACGACAAAAGAAAACCCACAGAAATCTCCGATAAGAAAGTTTTCATTTTCGACAGGGTTGAGTCACGCACGGTGTGGACAGGCCTTTTGTACATGTGCGCACGAAAACGAATGATGTTGCACAGAGGGCGGGCGAGATTTGGGGAAGTGTGGGGGGGGGGGGGGGGGGGGGTGTGTACTTGATGGCCGTAGAGTTCCGGTAGCTGTAAACTCTCTCTCTCTCTCTCTCTCTCTCTCTCTCTCTCTCTCTCTCTCTCTCTCTCTCACCACACACACACAACACACACACACACACTCACACACACACACACACACACACACACAAATATATAGACTCTCTCTCTTACACATACACACACACACAAACACACACA
>CM031612.1:53220070-53230070 GCA_018398815.1 Conus ventricosus
ATTTCACCCCCACCACACACTACCTTCTCCCCTTTCCTACTTAACTGGCGCCATGTGGCTTAACTCGTGGACACTGGTCACTCTAAATTGGCTAGATGAGTCTGGTTAGGCGCCACGACGTCTGACCAAACCTACCGAGACCTGTCGGTCCAGCCACTCAGACTGTCTGCTGTCTCCCCGCTGTGCTAAATTGGCTGGATGCGACGCATGGAGCCGTCTTCGTGGCGCCAAGATGTCTGCGTTTGGACTTATGTCCAGTTGAAGTGGCCGGCGACGGACCACACTTTGGTTGTGTTGAATTTTGACCGTGACAATTTCCCCCTTGCAAAAGACTATGCACCGCATTGTCTCAAAACAACGGTACAAAAAAGACAACAACCGAATTTGCTGAACCACAGCTACACGTGCAAAGTTTGAAAAATACTTTACAACCAACGGTTTATAAATTATAAAATATATCATTAGTGGATACCACTCCAATGAGTTATCATTGACGTGCGCTCTTGCGTTATTTCAACTCATTTTATAACGACCTCTGTGCGCACTTATGCAATTCCCCTACCTGCGGATTTGCCATATCTTCTCTTCACAATTCTTATGAAAAGCACAATATAATATGATCACGATCCATGACACTTCACTGAGGAATCTCCATCCTCACTTATTGCAAATAATGCATCACTATACAAGCGACTGTATGCTCCAAGCATAACTACATTCACATGAACAAGTCTCACAAAGAAAACATGAACAAGTCTCACACAAAAATATGAACCATAGCCAACTGGGAATGAACCCATATCCAATCAACATAACTGTAATCAACACATGTTATCAACAAAGCACCCGGATATGACTGACTTCCTCTGAGTTGCAGTTTGCTAGACTACACGGCTTAAATAGTCAGCTCCGACATTCTGTCGACCTGGAATGTACTGCACTCGGTACCTGTAGGGCTGCAGTGCCATTGCCCAACGCAGAACCCTGCTGTTTTTCAGCTGTGCCTCCTGCAGGAATTTGAGTGGTTGATGATCTGTCTCTATCACGAACTCTTTCCCATACAAGTATTTGTGGAACTTCTGCACGGCCCACACAACAGCTAAACACTCCTTCTCTACAGTTGCGTACCCTTCTTCACACTTTGTCAACTTCCTGCTAGCATACCTCACAGGAAACTCGACTCCTTCATGCTCCTGCAACAATACTGCACCTATCCCACCGCCTGATGCATCTGTCCGCAACAAAAATGGTTTGGACATATCTGGTAGCTTCAAGATGGGACGGGAACCTAGTCTTTCCAACACCGTCTGCAGTGCTTGCTCTGCAGCGTCTGACCACTCGACCACTGCCGGTTTCCCTGCCTTGACCAAATCACTGAGAGGACTCGTGATTGCTGCGAAATTTGGTACAAACTCCCTATAGAACCCAATAAAACCTAGCAGACTCCTGACTTCTGTTTTGGTCTTTGGTCTCTCTGAATTCATCATCTTCTCCACCTTTCCTCTTTCCGGCTGCTTTGTGTCGCCTCCGACAACAAAACCTAGGAACTCCTACCGCCTAGCCCTTCATACAGTGACACATCCCTGTATGACTCTTCTGGAAACTTAGGCAACAAAATCTCCCCTTCTTCTGCTGGGTCCCTTTCACCTCATCAATGATTGCTGCTGCGCCTATGTGCTGAGTCTCACGCTGAATATATTTGCGGAGAAAATTCGCATGGAAAAGTTTTAGTTTCCCATTCACATCAATTCGGTAATCCCGACCGACCTTTTCAGTGATGGTGAATGGTCCTTTCCAATGCATCAGCAGCTTGTTGTGACCCGTGGGAAGCAGTACCAGGACTTGATCTCCCACCTTGAGGGATTGCTTCCTCACCTTCCTGTCATATTGCTTCTTCTGAACGACCCTAGCCTCCTGCAAACCTTCCCTTGCAAACTTACATGTCTCATACCTGTGCCCACCTTTGGAACAGGGCGAGATTGGACCAACCAGATCAACAGCCATCTCCTGAACGGTGTGTCAATTTAAAGGGGGATGTTTAAGAGGCGCCTTCCTCTTCACCCCTCCTGTGGCTGACCTTTGACACACGTCACATGACATGCAGAAACGCTTGATGTCTGCCATTGCCCCTGGCCAATGAAAATCATCGAAGATTCGGTCAGCTGTTTTGCTGGTGCGAGATGACCCGCCATGAGCGACTCGTGACCCACTGACATGACAGTGTCACGATAACCTGCTGGTACCTCTAACTGAGTGGTCACCTTACCTGTCTTCCCCTTGGTGAACACTCGTACAACAGCCCGCCTTTCACAAGAAATTCTGTCTCACTCCTCTAACCTCCTGTTTCTCTCCACCTCTTGCCAACTCCCAAGACTTCACGAGCGAAGGGTCTTGTTCCTGCGCTGCCCTAAACTCATCAGGCGACACATCTATGCCTGACTTCCTTGCTGGAACGACTAACGGTTTATCAACCTTTCCCTCCTTCTTGCTCCGTGTTTGAACTGCTGCCCCTGTAGCAGTCAACAACTCAGGATCCCCTGGATCCCTTGCACCCGGAATATTTCCGATGATCAAATCATGAAGGGGTTTCTCCATCACCAGCGCAGAAAACTCGCCTGAGAAGTAAGGGGTACGTACTTCTATCTTAGCAACTGGAAACTCCCTCACAGTGCCATCGATTAGAGTACAGGTCTGGATTTGCCCTGTCAAATCCCCTTTCTCGACCAGCGTTGTTCGTACTAACCCCGCATGAACAACCAGTGTCTCGTAACACTTTCACCCTCTGCTGGCCAATCCACCCTTCTTCACTGGTAACGAACCACTCAGCCTAGTGCCCTCCATCCTGACACTGACTGCTGTCCAGTGCTAGCCATAGGCTGGACTCCACCCTCTTCAGACTGAATCCCTTTTGGTTCCACTGCAGGTCGTTTCCCTTGACGACCCTTATCCACCTCTTGCAAGGCTGCTGCCTTCTGGAACCTCATGCGACAATCCCTCGCCACATGTCCCTTCTTGTGACAAATGAAACACCTAATGTCCCTTTGCCCTTCCTTCTGCCCCACCACTGGGTTTGCAGACTTTGCAGGAAACTCTCCTAGTCTCCTTGCACTCTTCTCACCTGTGCCTAGCACCTGTTTCTCCTGCACCTTAGTGCCCAAACGTGCCTCTCTATACACCTCTGCGAACTTCAACAAACTCTCCTGCTGTCTCTGGCTGTCTCTCTTTCAAATGTATGGTTAACTCAGGGCCGCAACCTGACAAAATCTGTTCCTTCATAACTAGCTCTTTCAATTCAGCGAACTCCTTTTTCGTCCCACTCAACTCTAACCACTTCTCAAAATAGTGATCTAAACGTGCACCAAACTGAGTGTACGTTTCACCTGCTTGTAATTTAGCTGAACGAAATTTCTTCCTGAACCCTCCTCTGTGAGGTCAAATCCTTTCATCAACGATTCCTTCACAGCGCCGAAATCAGACTGTTGTTCTGCTGGTAACGCAGTGAAAATTTGTAATGCCTTACCCGTCAGTAACGCCGACAAAATGACTGCCCACTCTTCTGGAGGCCAACCCTGACTGGTCGCAAACGTTTCGAAACGACTGATGTATGCGTCAATCGAATCGGTCCCTTCCGAGAATTTTGGCAACTTGGGTCGGGGGGCATAGCTGCGCACAGAGTCACTGGAAACTGAACTCCCATCCTCGGTGGTCTCCTTTGTATTCTCACTTTCTCTAGCTCTAATTGAACCTTTAATCTTTCGGTTTCCTGCGCTTCCTTTAGTCTTTCTGTTTCCTGCGTTTCTTTATCATTGTTAGCCTGAATCCTTAATCTTTCTGTTTCCTGCGCTTCCTTTAGTCTTTCTGTTTCCTGCGCTTCCTTTAGTCTTTCTGTTTCCTGCGTTGCGCTAGCTTTCATTCTTTCCTGCTCTGCTATTTCTACTGCAACACGGCGTCTTTCCGCGCGTTCATCTCTTTCCATCTTTTGTTGGTGTTCAAACAAATGCACGCAACTCATCTCCTGAGTAACCTAAATCACGAGCGACGCTCACAAGTTGTTCAATGGGGTGTTCTTTTCGTCCGCCATTATATCTTTTTTTTTTTTTTGAACAAGATTTTAAACTACGACAGCCAAAACTGGTGGTTACCGACACGCGTGACGTAATAGCACAATCTATGAATGATAATATTAGCTTGGGACAACGTAGTTAGTTTTTATAAGACGCCCAGCGCCTGACCCAACTATGAGAGCGAATTATAGGCAATCTGTGCGAAATAAGTACTCTGGGGCTGAAATGCCAAGCCTAGTATTAAACTATCTTGGAAGCAATGCCAAGCCTAGTATTTAACTATCTTGGGAACATACAGTAAGACAACCCTTGTCTTAGGATTACAATACTTGAATCCCACCCAGCTTCCTCTCTGAGAAGTTGAACAATTATAATAAATGGGCCAGAATATCCTGGCAGGCTCGCCAATAAATTGTCAACCTCGGGTGATGTCGATGGAGGAAGGACTAGCGCACAGCCCAAACACACTCACAGCTTGCTTACGATCTCATTCATATATTATGCATTCGTCACATCAAACCACTAGTAAAGTCTATAACTTTACTACACATGTTCATAGAACGAAACATCAATGCATATGGAATCAAACAAAATAAAACATTCTCTCTTTCCTGAACTTCACAAAATCATTTATCTAAAACATCATTAACTAACCCGGGTATAAATAGATTTCTACTTTACCTGGCCAGGTGATCTTAACTATTCACGAATCACTGTCTTTTCTTTTCTTTTTTTTTCTTTCTTTTCACTGTCACTTTCACAAGCACGACACAACTGCTGGCACTGGTCTTGGTCTGCTGGCGCCTGGTCAGGTGAGACTGTTGGCACTGGCGTTGGTCTGTCGATGAAAGTGGCGCTGGCCAAGTATGAGGTCGAACCCCAGTGAAGATAGAACAGTGACTATCAACATCGATCTGTTCTCCTTTCTTTCTCCCTGCATTACGCATTGCACTCTCTCTCTCTCTCTCTTCTAGTCTGCTCTTATCAAATGGACATGGTTGCTTTTCTTTTCTTTTTTTTTTCTTTTCTTTCTTTTCCTCTTCATTAGTTAGCAACTCTCTCTTCCACATCTCTCTTTAGTCCTCCCTTTGCAGACTATATCTGGTGCTAATGCTCAAACTTCACTCCTCTCATCTCTCTGCCTTTCTCCTGCAGAGACTACACCCCAGAACCTCTCTCTCTCTCTCTGTCTCTCTGTTCGTTCTCCCCTCGTTTGCCGTTCTCTCACCTCTCACATCCTTCTTATTCCGTTCCGATCTGTCCAAAAAGGGCGAGTACCATTGGTCAGTATTTTTACCCTGATACCCGAAGTTATCTCCCTCTAATTCCATTGGATATTCAAATCATGACAGTCACGCCCTACACGCCTTACTCTCTGTGGTGGTCAATGGTCATTTAATTGATTAGCTAGATTTCACCCCCACCACACACTACCTTCTCCCTTTCCTACTTAACTGGCGCCGTGTGGCTTAACTCGTGGACACTGGTCACTCTAAATTGGCTAGATGAGTCTGGTTAGGCGCCACGACGTCTGACCAAACCTACCGAGACCTGTCGGTCCAGCCACTCAGACTGTCTGCTGTCTCCCCGCTGTGCTAAATTGGCTGGATGCGACGCATGGAGCCGTCTTCGTGGCGCCAAGATGTCTGCGTTTGGACTTTGTCCAGTTGAAGTGGCCGGCGACGGACCACACTTTGGTTGTGTTGAATTTTGACCGTGACACAGTGCTGTACTCTCAACATGGCTGAATCTGGCTGGCTGGTCAGGATCGTCTATGAGGCAGAGTCATGTGTTCATACATTACAGATAGACATTTTAATGAGAAAACCGGAAGGTTCTAGCATTGTAACTCCAGAAGGTATGACCATCAGTAGCCCTAACCAGACCCAAACCCTGATCCTGACTACAACGTAAACCCAACTGTATGAAACTTTGTGAACATCTTCATTGTAAGACCAGGATTTAAGCGCGGTTACAGAAAAGGTCACCGCCGTTTGAATGGATGGAAATCGTCCTGCCTCCGTTGAAAAAAAAAAATTAATGTGAAAACGAGACCGGGTATTACCACTTTCCGCGGTCACTGAGGAGAAACAACCAGGTTTTCGAAATATCGGTATATGACCAGGAGTTATATGTTAGTGAGTTTCCTCCCTATTGGAGGATGTCTCCCCCTTGGAGAATATAAGCTTGCTGAAGGCTCATTTTGAGAAGCATCTATTTTATTTTCCCCATTCACCCACTCAAGCACATCTGTTAGTTAGGCAGAATCATCTACCACTGCAGATATGAATGCGTATCTCCCCCTATTTCTTCAATCTAAGACATAAGAGCAAGCTTTGTTTATAATTCAATATTTCTTGCAGTCATTGCAGCACCAAGCTGCTCTGTAAGTTGCTGGAACGGTGCTCGGTACTTATCCTTGGAATTTATTAGTTTGTTGTATATATATATATATATATATATATATATATATATATATATATATATATATATATATATATATATATATATATTCACATATATATATATATATGTGTGTGTGTGTGTGTGTGTGTGTGTGTGTGTGTGTGTGTGTGTGTGTGTGTGTGTGTGTGTGTGTTGTTGTTGTTTTTGGAATTGTTTTCGATCTAATCTGAATTTTTGGACTCGGACCTTAATTGTGCATGTCGTGTGTACGTCAGTGCAGTTGTTTTCTCTTTCTCCATCAATACAAGGGAGACCATTCGCCTCGTCTTGAAGCCCTTCGAAGTACCTGCCACTCATGAGCATGAACTCTCTCGAACACGCCAGATGGTGACCTCTTCTCGCTACATTATTCTAATCGACCGTCCATACTATTGCCCTCTCCTCACTCCCCCCCCCCCCCCAACCCCCAACCCCACCACCACCACCCGGATCCCACTCGCCCTCTTCCATCAGTCGAGGATGGCCTGTGCCATCTGGGACTGACGGGAGGTTGTAAATAAAGTCATCGTTCTCTTCGGCACCCTCCTAGATTTCGCCGCCTACCCACCATGTACTTTTCTCCCCCGGAGAGAATTTATTAATGTTGAATAATGTTGAATTTATTAATGTGAGTAAATGTAAGCAATGTTCAATCATAAAGGGTCGTCTCCGGATTGTTGTTAGTACTCTTCTTTGGTTTACTGTGATTTCTTCAGCGGTGACAAGTCAATAAGGAAGCTGACGTTTAGTTTCAGTGGCGAGACACATACACATAGCTCTATGTTTATCCGATTAGCGGCACACGTTCGCGTAACACACACACACACACACACACACACACACACACACACACACACACACACACACACACACACACACACACCACACACACAGAACATCCCCTATTTGCGGGTTAATGCTCGAAGTAGCCATGTTCTCAGCTTTGATCAGGTTGAAGGCATTGAACACCTGCAGGTTCGTGATATACATGTATCAGTACAGAAACTTTGTTTCAGTATTTTATAGACTGAAACTTAGCCCATTCAGAACGAAATATAGTGCAGGAACAAAATGCATATGTGGTAAGGCAAGCGTGTCGAGAGCCCACGTTTTATTTGATCGTGTGACTCTTAAGGCATACTTACCATGTTTATTAGGCATGCCAGTGACTGATGTTTTTTTTGATATTGATTTTGCTTTCAAAGTTACCTTTTGTTTAATATGTAGTCCTGTTAGATATTTGCTATAATGTTATAAGTAGTAAATATTCCATATTTTGCGTGCACTTCCACACACCTACGCATCACACACATACCCTTTCTCTCTCTCTCTCTCTCTCTCTCTCTCTCTCTCTCTCTCTCTCTCTCTCTCTCTCTCTCTCTCTCTCTCTCTCTCTCGTCTAATATCACACAATTTTGTGAAAAGACGTAAAAATGAAAGTACTACTACTACTACTACTACTACTACTACTACTACTACTACTACTACTACACACACACACACACACACACACACACACACACACACACACACACACACACACACACCAACACACAAAGAGAGACAGACAGACAGACAGACAGACAGACAGACAGACTGTGACAGAGACAGAGAGACAGAGAGACAGAGAGAGATTTGTATAAGAATTTTTTTCGATGGTTAGCACGTTTTGAATGGTGAAGTGCCAGTCTATGTTGAATGAAAACAATGAAAACTTTTCAGACGTGTTGTTTGTGTATATATTTGACGCCATGGATCCTTTCTTCATCCCCACGCCAAAGTTTCAAGGCGCTCCCCGCGCCTTGAAACTTTGGCGTGGGGATGAAGAAAGGATGTGAGGGAGAGAAGGGGGGGGGGGGGGGGGGGGCGGGAGAGTGGCTAAACCGGGAAGGGTTTGAGAGGAGTTGGTGGGGGGGGGGGGGGGGGGGGGGGGGGCATTTCAGCCATATATTGGCACCGCCTGTACGAGGTGTGGGCGAAGTCTGAACAGGGTTTCATTGGATTGATCAATGCCATTGTTTGGACGGGGAACGAAGCGGTCATGTGTGTCGCTTCCATGATTCTGTCTCTGGGCGTTATCAGAACTGGGGGGCAAGAACTGCAACGGTTGTCTCCCTCCGTCTTCCATCCTCTCCCTTCTTTTAATTAATATGATTACACCACCACAGGCACAGGAACAACAACAACAGCGGCGGATAAACAGTCTGAGTGTATAAAGAACAAACATGAATGTTGATATTGTGATTAGAAAAAAAAAGGAAGAGAAAAAAAAAACAGTAACCAATTTTGAAAGTGCATGAAAACCACACAGCACAGCAAGAGCGTAGTGCAAGTGACGCTCAGAATACAGCTGCCAACTATCGCATCAACGACACTACAACCAACTATTGAATTGCATCAACGACACTACAACCAACTATTGAATTACATCAACGACACTACAAGCAACTATTGAACTGCATCAACGACATTACAACCAACTATTGAATTACATCAACGACACTACTACCAACTATTGAATTGCATCAACGACACTACTACCAACTATTGAATTACATCGACGACACTACAACCAACTATTGAATTACATCAACGACACTACAATCAACTATTGAATTACATCGACGACACTACTACCAACTATTGAATTGCATCAACGACACTACAACCAACTATTGAATTACATCAACGACACTACTACCAAATATTGAAATACATCAACGACACCACTACCAACTATTAAATTACACCAACGACATCATCGACCCCCAGTCAAACGTCATTGTAAAAACCATGCCCAGAATCACCATCACCACTGAAATGATCAACAATAACAACGAGAACAACAACGACTAAAACAGCGTCGACAACAACAACAAATTGACAAAAGTTTAGACTCTGTCGTTAAAACAACAACAGCAACGGCTTCCTAAAACCAACACCACCACTACCGTTTTATTACGACTGACACCCCCCCCCCCCAAAAAAAAAAGTGATTAAATGAAACAACGATGACACTTACATAAACAACAAACATCATCATCAACAACAACAACAACAACAGCAACAACAAAACTCACAGCCCTCCAATGGTGTCACTGCCATAACTACGCTTACAGAATGCTATAGTCACCACCACCACCCTCACTACTACGACCATCCTCAGCACCATCACCACCACCACCAGCGTTCATGTGGCTTACAATACCCATCATCAAAATATCACCATCACCACCACCACCAAAGTTCATATGGTTTACAATACCCATCACCAAAATATCAGCATCATCACCACCACCAACGTTCATATGGCTTACAATACCCATCACCAAAATATCACCATCATCACCACCACCAACGTTGGTATGGCTTACAATACCCTTCCCCAAAATATCACCATCACCACCATCACCAAAGTTCATATGGCTTACAATACCCATCATCAAAATATCACCATCACCACCACCACCAAAGTTCATATGGCTTACAAT
>CM031612.1:53237570-53242570 GCA_018398815.1 Conus ventricosus
GATCCTATAGTGTCCTTACTACAGACACTTATGACAGGATCCTATAGTGTCCTCAGTACAGACACTTATGACAGGATCCTATAGTGTCCTCAGTACAGACACTTATGACAGGATCCTATAGTGTCCTCAGTACAGACACTTATGACAGGATCCTATAGTGTCCTCACTACAGACACTTATGACAGGATCCTATAGTGTCCTCAGTACAGACACTTATGACAGGATCCTATAGTGTCCTCAGTACAGACACTTATGACAAGATCCTATAGTGTCCTCACTACAGACACGTATGACAGGATCCTATAGTGTCCTCAGTACAGACACTTATGACAGGATCCTATAGTGTCCTCACTACAGACACTTATGACAGGATCCTATGGTGTCCTCAGTACAGACACTTATGACATGATCCTATAGTGTCCTCACTACAGACACTTATGACAGGATCCTATGGTGTCCTCAGTACAGACACTTATGACATGATCCTATAGTGTCCTCACTAGAGACACTTATGACAGGATCATATGGTGTCCTCAGTACAGACACTTATGACAGGATCCTATAGTGTCCTCAGTACAGACACTTATGACAGGATCCTATGGTGTCCTCAGTACAGACACTTATGACAGGATCCTATAGTGTCCTCACTACAGAAACTTATGACAGGATCCTATGGTGTCCTCAGTACAGACACTTATGACATGATCCTATAGTGTCCTCACTACAGACACTTATGACAGGATCCTATGGTGTCCTCAGTACAGACACTTATGACAGGATCCTATAGTGTCCTCAGTACAGACACTTAGGACTGTCAGTTTTCAGCATGTTATTAATACATTAGATTTAACAGATACCTGGAGACTTCATCATCCAAAAGAAAAAGATGCCTCATGGATTCGTCTTAACCCATTTATAGCGCGCAGATTAGATTATTGTTTCGTTTCTAATAACATTTTGCGTTTTTGTACTTTGTGTGAACATTTTTTTGTTCCGAATTCTGACCATAAGGCCGTTGTCCTTGAATTGAATGAGAATGACTTCATCCGGGACCAGGGTACTGGAGATTCAACAATAGTTATCTTAAAAATGTTCTGTTTGTACAAAAAATGAATGATATGTTAGATACATTTCTTTTAAACAGTGAAGGTCTGAATTATGTAGAAAAATGGGAAATGTGTAAGGTTGAAATAAGAAAATTTTGTATAGATTTCGGGAAAAATCTGGCTTGTGAGAAAAGAAATGAATCTTTAATATTACAGTCAAAGTTACAAAGTCTAGAAAAAGAGCTCGCCAACGATCCCCAAAACGAAAATATTAATAAACGCTTTATGACAGTAAAACAGAACTTAGAGATTTTGCAGGCTTATAAAGCTAGAGGCGCTCAAGTAAGATGCAGACTTAAATGGATAGAAGAAGGAGAAAAGAATACAAAATATTTTTGTAGTTTAGAAAAGGCACGAAGTAGAAATAGGATTATTACAAGACTGTGTACAGAGACAGGTAACATTATTATTGACCAAAGAGAAATATTGCAAGAACAAATTGCATTTTATAAACAGCTATATGCCCAGAATACAGAAGCATTGAATGTAGAAGAAGCTGCCGATATTTTTATTGAAAATACAGAAATAAGACAGTTAGAAGAAAACGACGCAATAATATGTGAAGGTATAGTGTCATTAGAAGAGACGACATCTGCTCTCAAGAAGATGAAAAATGGCTCTGCTCCAGGAAGCGATGGCTTAACAACCGAGTTTTACAAGTTTTTTTGGTCAAAATTAGGCAGTGTTGTCACTAACTCCTTTATTGAATCCTTTAACAGTGGAAGCCTCTCATTTACACAACGGCAAGGCATAATAACTCTTTTTCACAAAGGTAAAGACTTAGATAGAGATAAACTTAACAACTGGAGACCCATCACTCTTACAAATTCTGATTATAAAATTTTGGCAAAAGTACTCCAGAAAGACTAGGCAAAGTCATCCATAATTTAGTTAACGAAGATCAAGTTGGATACATAAAGGGAAGAAATATAGCAACAGTGCTAAGAACCATCGATGATGTCATCAACTATTTAAATAAAACCGGAAAGGCAGGGTACTTATTAGCTATAGATTATGAAAAGGCCTTTGACTCCATATCAAAAAAAATATCTTTTACATGTATTCAAAGTTATGGGATTGGGACCGATTTCCAAAGATGGGTGCACATTTTAACAAATGGTAACCAAAGTAGTATCAACCATGGAGGCTGGTTGTCTGAGCCATTTAATGTAAGTTGTGGAATAAGGCAAGGCTGTCCCTTTTCCCCTTTAGCGTTTGTTTTAGCTGTGGAGCTCTTGGCTGCAAAGATTAGAAACAGTGAAGTAACGGGTATCCAAGTGCCAACAAGGCACCGTGCAAATGAGCAGTATATTAAAATAAAACAACTCGCTGATGACACCACCCTATTCTTAGATAACAAAAATGACATGATTGTATGTTTGAATATTCTGAAAGCATTCGAAAAGTTCTCTGGTCTTAAGCTAAATATAAATAAAACCAAAGCTATAAGAATGGGCAGGAGAATAAATGAAAACAATCTGCCTTTCTCTATAGTTGAAAGAATAAAAATACTAGGAATTTATTTTGAAAAAGATAAAATGGCCAAAAACATTGAAGAAAACTGGAAAGGCAGAGTTGATACCATAGAAAAACTAATAAAGACCTGGAGCAAACGAGATATCAGCATTCATGGCAAAATAACAGTTATTAAATCTTTTTTGGTTAGTCAACTAGTCTTTGTAATGCAGTCAATTGGTATTCCATATGAAGTCTTGCAGAAGATAAATACGATGTTATATAAATTTGTTTGGCAAAAGAAACACAGTAATCGGAAAGCTTTCGAAAAAGTGAAAAGGAAAGTAATGGAAGCAGACTATAACTCGGGAGGTTTAAAAATGGTTAACGTCATGGAACTGCAAAACTGTATGTATTTGCAATGGGCAGGGAAATTGTTTTCTGCGACAGACGAAAATTGGAGTAAGATTCCGAA
The DNA here is from genome assembly GCA_018398815.1 of Conus ventricosus. Lineage (NCBI taxonomy): Eukaryota > Metazoa > Mollusca > Gastropoda > Neogastropoda > Conidae > Conus > Conus ventricosus. The sequence goes on from CM031612.1 coordinate 53,240,607, forward strand.
GTGGCATTTAAACAAAATAATTAGTAATGATAGCATATTTAAGCTTAACTGTAATGCAATGCAGTTGCAGCAAATTGAACGAATAGACAATGAATTTTGGAGAAATGTAGTTACCATTTATTTGAATAATAAGAGGAAAACCAAGATAGAAGAAATAACACCAAGTAACTTTTTAGATCAAATGTTATTTTATAATGACTTGATAAAATATAAAGGCAATATATTATATTTTCAAGAATGGAAAGAAAAGGGAATACAGTTTGTCAGAGACATTGTACACATTACTGAAAATAGATTGCTTAATCTCAATGAAGTGGAGACAGTTTTAGGAGATCGTATTGCAAATACAGTTTTTGAATACAATGCACTGCGAAACGCTCTGCCATCATCATGGCTGGAGTGGATTCATGAAAACAATATTATTCTTGACAATGTTTACTCTGCTGACTGCGAAGCCCGTCAGTTTAATACAAAACCAAAAGAAATAAAAAAGTTGCTGGAGCAAAGGAATTTGAGTAACGTTATTGCAAACGGCAAGGACTTTTGGCGTAGAAAACTCGACTTTGAAGTAGACGAACACATATGGCTAACACCAAGAACATCTACAAAAGAGGTTAGGCTGTATGAACTGCAATGGAAAATAAACCACAACATTTACCCGACTAATATTCTTTTGCAAAAAATGAAAGTATCAGAAACTAATAAGTGTGATAACTGTACAGATGAAATTGATTTTATTGAACATTTCTTTTTCTACTGTCCTCCAGTCAACAAATTGTGGAAAAATATAGAAATATTAATTTCATCAAGAATCGATAAATCTCTAAAACTGTCGTTAACTGACGTTCTCTTTGGAGTCCACAGAGACGATATAGGTAAACAGGTAACAAAATCGATTAACCACATTATATTAGTAGGGAAAATGTCCATTAGCATTGCACGTAAAACTAAACAATTGATGGCATTACAAATGATTTTCGATCAACACGTAGAACTGAGAAAGCGTTATATCATTTTATAAACTGCATAAGTAAAAAGTGACCGAGTTCAGAAACCTGCGTTTGTACAACATCGGAACCTGGAGATGTAATTCTCCCGAGAGAAAAAAAAATGAAAAAAAAAAAAGAATAAAAGAACCACTAGGTAACCATCAGTATGCTCTCAGGCACTGGTTTAGTGTTTATCCGTTTGTTTTGCCTATTAGTCCTGTATGTACATGTATAAACTTGCTCTTAATAACACAGGTCCTTGCTAATACCTGTTCATTCCTAGAGCTGTATGGCCGACAACCATTGTATACATGTATACACAACGCACACTCACGCATGCACGTAAGCACACACATGCTCTAGCACGCCCAAGCTCACACACACACACACACACACACACACACACACACACACACACACACACACACACACACACACACACACACACACACGTAGGCGCGTTCTCACACACTCGCACGCACGCACACACACACACACACACACACACACACACACACACACACACACACACACACACACACACACACACACACACACACACACACACACACTTATTATCTCGCTTCTTGGCTTTCCTCATGTCTCCCTTGTAGACCCCCTTTTCGCTATAAGGGCAGCATCTTTGGGGAATAGCCAATTTCCGAGATCTTAGGTGACCCTAGTCTTAGTCTCCTGTGCATGTTTGTCACCTCTCCTAGGGTCGTCCTTGAAGTCCTTTTCGCCTGTATTCTTCAGGGATGACTACCGGGAGTGTCTACAGGTTCGGGAGTCACAGCTACGGGTGCTGTAACTTGAATTCTTTTCTAATAACCCCAACTACATCCCTTATCCGCCAGACTTCTGAACGTTTGATGTACATTTCTGAAGCGTCTATTAGCATTTCTTCGTCTTTTTTCCCATTGTCTGTCTTGTCTGTCTGTCTGCTGTCTGTCTGTCTCTCTCTCTCTCTCTCTC
>CM031612.1:53245070-53247570 GCA_018398815.1 Conus ventricosus
CACTTATGACATGATCCTATAGTGTCCTCAGTACAGACATTTTATGACAGGATCCTATAGTGTCCTCATTTACAGACACTGTGACAGTATCCTAAAATGTCCTCACTACAGACACAAATGACAGGATCCTATATGTCCTCAGTACAGAACTTATGACAGGATCCTATAGTGTCCTCACTACAGACACTTATGACAGGATCCATAGTGTCCTCAGTACAGACACTGATGAAGGATCCTATAGTGTCCTCACTACAGACACTAATGACAGGATCCTATAGTGTCCTCAGTAACAGACACGATGAACAGGATTCCTATAGTGTCCTCACCACAGACACTAATGACAGGATCCTTTAGTGTCCTCAGTACAGACACTTATGACAGGATCCTATAGTGTCCCACTACGACACTTATGACAGGACCCTATAGTGTCCTCAGTAACGGGAATTTAATGACAGGATCCTATGTGTCCTCACTACAGACACTTTTGACAGGATCCTATAGTGTCCCATTTACAGACACTTAGGACAGGATCCTAATGTCCTCAGTACAGACACTTATGACAGGATCCTATAGTGTCCTCACTACAGACACTTATGACAGGATCCTATAGTGTCCTCAGTACAGACACTTATGACAGGATCCTATAGTGTCCTCACTACAGACACTTATGAGGGGTTCCTATAGTGTCCTCAGTACAGACACTTAGGGACAGGATCCTATAGTGTCCTCACTACAGACACTGATGACAGGATCCTATATGTCCTCAGTACAGACACTTATGACAGGATCCTATAGTGTCCTCAGTACAGACACTTATGACAGGATCCTATAGTGCCCTCACTACAGACACTTATGACAGGATCCTATAGTGTCCTCAGTACGACACTATGACAGGATCCTATAGTGTCCTCACTACAGACACTGATGACAGAATCCTATAGTGTCCTCAGTACAGACACTAATGACAGGACCCCTATAGTGTCCTCACTACAGACACTTATGACAGGATCCTATAGTGTCCCCCACTACAGACACTTATGACAGGATCCTATAGTGTCCACAGTACAGACACTTATGACAGGATCCTATAGTGTCCTCAGTACAGACATTTATGACAGGATCCATAGTTCCTCAGTACAGACACTTATGACAGGATCCTATAGTGTCCTCAGTACAGCAACGTATGCAAGACCCTTTATAGTGTCCTCACTACAGACACTTATGACAGGATCCTATAGTGTCCTCAGTACAGACACTTATGACAGGATCCTATAGTGTCCTCACTACAGACACTTATGACAGGATCCTATATGTCCTCAGTACAGACACTTATGACGGGATCCTATAGTGTCCTCAGTACAGACACTTATGACAGGATCCTATAGTGTCCTCAGTACAAACACTATGACAAGATCCTATAGTGTCCTCACCACAGACAACCTATGACATGATCCTATAGTGTCCTCAGTACAGACACTTATGACAGGATCCTATAGTGTCCTCAGTACAGACACTTAGGGACAGGATCCTATAGTGTCCTCAGTACAGACCGTATGACAAGATCCTATAGTGTCCTCACTACAGACACTTAGGAAAGGATCCTATAGTGTCCTCAGTACAGACACTTATGACAGGATCCTATAGTGTCCTCCCCTACAGACACTTGGACAGGATCCTATAGTATCCTCGTACAGACACTTATGACAGGATCCTATGTGTCCTCACTACAGACACTGATGACAGAATCCTATAGTGTCCTCAGTAGACACTAATAAACAGGATCCTATAGTGCCTCACTACGACACTTATGACAGGATCCTATAGTGTCCTCAGTCAGACACTTATGACAGGATCCTATAGTGTCCACACTACAGACACTTATGACATAAACCCTATATTTGTCCTCAGTACATACACTTATGACAGGATCCTATAGTGTCCTCACTACAGACACTTATGACAGGATCCTATAGTGTCCTCAGTACAGACACGAATGACAAGATCTATAGTGTCCCACTACAGCACTTATGACAGGATCCTATAGTGCCCTCAGTACAGACACTTATGACAGGATCCTATAGTGTCCTCACTGCAGACACTTATGACAGGATCCTATAGGGGTCCTCACTACAGACACTTATGACAGGTTTCCTATAGTGTCCTCACTACAGACACTTAATGCCCAGGATCCTATAGTGTCCTCAGTACAGACACTGATGACAGTATCCTATAATGTCTCACTACAGACACAAATGACAGGACCCCTTTTAGTGTCCTCAGTACAGACACTTATGACAGGATCCTATAGTGTCCCTCACTACAGACACTTATGACAGGATCCTATAGTGTCCTCAGTACAGACACTGATGACAGGATCCTATAGTGTCCTCACTACAGACACTAATACAGGATCCTATAGTGTCCTCAGTACAGCCACTGATGACAGGACCCTATATGTCTCACCACAGACACTAATGACAGGATCCTATAGTGTCCTCAG
>CM031612.1:53257570-53267570 GCA_018398815.1 Conus ventricosus
GAACGAATAAGAAGAATGTGAGGGTGAGAGAACAGGGGAACGAGGGGAAGAACGAACAGAGAGAGAGGGAGAGAGGTTCGGAGTGGAGCTCTGCAGGAGAGAAGGGCAGAGAGAGAGAGAGATGAGGAGAGAAGAGAACCAAGTTGAGAGATTAGCATGAGATAGTCTGCAGAGGAAGGACTGAGGAGAGATGTGGAGAGAGAGAAAGAGTTGCTAATTTATGAAGAAGAAAAGAAAGAAAAGAAAAAAAAAAAAAAGAAAAGAAAAGCAACCATGTCCATTTGATAAGAGCAGACTAGAAGAGAGAGAGAGAGAGAGAGAGAGTGCAATGCGTTAATGCAGGAAGAAAGAAAGGAGAACAGATCGATGTTGATAGTCACTGTTCTACCCTAACCGGGGGTTCGACCTCATACCTGGCAGCGTCACTTCGCCAAGCAGAACCACAGACCAACGCCAACAGTCTCACCTGACCAGGCGCCACCAGACCAACACCAGTGCCGGCAGTTGTGTCGTGTTGTGAAAGTGACAGTGAAAAGAAAAAGAAAAGAAAAGAAAAGACAGTGATTCGTGAATAGTTAAGATCACCTGGCCAGGTAAAGTAGAAATCTGTTTATACCCGGGTTAGTTAATGATGTTTTAGATAAATGATTTTGTGAAGTTCAGGAAAGAGAGAATGTTTTATTTCATTTGATTCTATATGCATTGATGTTCTTTCTATGATCATGTATAGTAAAGTTATAGACTTTACTAGTGGTTTGATGTGACGAATGCATGATATATGAATGAGATTGTAAGCAAGCTGTGAGTGTGTTTGGGCTGTGCGCTAGTCCTTCCTCCACTGACATTACACCGAGGTTGACAATTTATTGGCGAGCCTGCCAGGATATTCTGGCCCATTTATTATAATTGTTCAACTTCTCAGAGAGGAAGCTGGGTGGGATTCAAGTATTGTAATCCTAAGACAAGGGGTTGTCTTACTGTATGTTCCCAAGATAGTTAAATACTAGGCTTGGCATTGCTTCCAAGATAGTTAATACTAGGCTTGGCATTTCAGCCCCAGAGTACTCATTTCGCACAGATTGCCTATAATTCGCTCTCATAGTTGGGTCAGGCGCTGGGCGTCTTATAAAAACTAATTACGTTGCCCAAGCTAATATTATCATTCATAGGATTGTGCTATTACGTCACTCGTGTCGGAAACCACCAGTTGGGCTGTCGTAGTAATAAAATCTTGTTAAAAAAAAAAAAAAGAGATATAATGGCGGAAGAAAAGAACACCCCTATTGAACAACAATTAGAGTTGAGTGGTACGAAGAAGGAGGTCGCTGAATTGAAAGAGCTAGTTATGAAAGAACAGATTTGTCAGGTTGCGGCCCTGAGTTAACCATACATTTGAAAGAGAGACAGCCAGAGACAGCAGGAGAGTTGTTGAAGTTCGCAGAGGTGTATAGAGAGGCACGTTTGGGCACTAAGGTGCAGGAGAAACAGGTGCTAGGCACAGGTGAGAAGAGTGCAAGGAGACTAGGAGAGTTTTCTGCAAAGTCTGCAAACCCAGTGGTGGGGCAGAAGGAAGGGCAAAAGGACATTAGGTGTTTCATTTGTCACAGGAAGGGACATGTGGCGAGGGATTGTCGCATGAGGTTCCAGAAGGCAGCAGCCTTGCAAGAGGTGGATAAGGGTCGTCAAGGGAAACGACCTGCAGTGGAACCAAAAGGGATTCAGTCTGAAGAGGGTGGAGTGCAGCCTATGGCTAGCACTGGACAGCAGTCAGTGTCAGGGATGGAGGGCACTAGGCTGAGTGGTTCGTTACCAGTGGAAGAAGGGTGGATTGGCCAGCAGAGGGTGAAAGTGTTACGAGACACTGGTTGTTCATGCGGGGTAGTACGAACAACGCTGGTCGATAAAGGGGATTTGACAGGGCAAATCCAGACCTGTACTCTAATCGATGGCACTGTGAGGGAGTTTCCAGTTGCTAAGATAGAAGTACGTACCCCTTACTTCTCAGGCGAGTTGTCTGCGTTGGTAATGGACAAACCCCTTCATGATTTGATCATTGGAAATATTCCAGGGGCAAGGGATCCAGGGATCCTGAGTTGTTGACTGCTACAGGGGCAGCAGTTCAGACACGGAGCAAGAAGGAGGAAAAGGTTGTTAAACCGTTAGTTGTTCCAGCAAGGAAGTCAGGCATAGATGTGTCGCCTGATGAGTTTAGGGCAGCGCAGGAACAAGACCCTTCGCTCGTGAAGTCTTGGGAGTTGGCAAGAGGTGGAGAGAAACAGGAGGTTAGAGGAGGTGAGACAGAATTTCTTGTGAAAGGCGGGCTGTTGTACCGAGTGTTCACCAAGGGGAAGACAGGTAAGGTGACCACTCAGTTAGAGGTACCAGCATGTTATCGTGACACTGTCATGTCAGTGGGTCACGAGTCGCTCATGGCGAGTCATCTCGGCTCCGGTAAAACGGCTGACCGAGTCTTTGATGATTTTCATAGGCGCAGCAGCAATCATTGATGAGGTGTAAGAGACCCAGCAGAAGAAGGGGAGATTTGTTGTCTAAGTTTCCAGGAGAAGAGTCATACAGGGATGTGTCACTGTATGAAGGGCTAGACAGTAGGAGTTCCTAGGTTTTGTTGTCGGAGGCGACACAAAGCAGCCAGAAAGAGGAAAGGTGGAGAAGATGATGAATTCAGAGAGACCAAAGACCAAAACAGAAGTCAGGAGTCTGCTAGTTTTATTGGGTTCTATAGGGAGTTTGTCCCAAACTTTGCTGCAATCACGAGTCCTCTCAGTGATTTGGTCAAGGCAGGGAAACCGGCAGTGGTCGAGTGGTCAGACGCTGCAGAGCAAGCACTGCAGACAGTGTTGGAAAGACTAGGTTCCCGTCCCATCTTGAAGCTACCAGATATGTCCAAACCATTTTTGTTGCGGACAGATGCATCAGGGGGTGGGATAGGTGCAGTATTGTTGCGGAGCATGAGGGAGTCGAGTTTCCTGTGAGATACGCTAGCAGGAAGTTGACAAAGTGTGAAGAAGGGTACGCAACGGTGGAGAAGGAGTGTTTAGCTGTTGTGTGGGCCGTGCAGAAGTTCCACAAATACTTGTATGGGAAAGAGTTCGTGATCGAGACGGATCATCAACCACTCAAATTCCTGCAGGAGGCGCAGTTGAAAAACAGCAGAGTTCTGCGTTGGGCAATGGCACTGCAGCCCTACAGGTATCGAGTGCAGTACATTCCCGGTCGACAGAATGTCGGAGCTGACTATTTAAGTCGTGTAGTCTAGCAAGCTGCAACTCAGAGGAAGTCAGTCATATCCAGGGTGCTTTGTTGATAATATGTGTTGATTCCAGTTATGTTGATTGGATATGGGTTCATTCCCAGTTGGCTATGGTTCATATTTTTTTTGTGTGAGACTGGTTCATATTTTCTTTGTGAGACTTGTTCATGTGGATGTAGTTATGCTTGGAGCATACAGTCGCTTGTGTAGTGATGCATTATTTGCAATAAGCGAGGATGGAGATTCCTCAGTGAAGTGTCATGGATCGCGATCATATTATATTGTGCTTTTCATAAGAATTGTGAAAAGGAGAGATGGCAAATCCGCAGGTAGGGGAATTGCATAAGTGCGCACAGAGGTCGTTATAGAATGAGTTGAAATAACGCAAGAGCGCACGTCAATGATAACTCATTGGAGTGGTATTCACTAATTGTATATTTTATAACTTATAAACCGTTGGTTGTAAAGTATTTTCCAAACTTTGCGCGTGTAGCTGTGTGTCAGCAAATTCGGTTGTTGTCCTTTTTGTACCGTTGTTTGAGACAATGCGGAGCATGGTCTTTTGCAAGGGGGAAATTGTCACGGACAAAAAAATGAAACAACCTAACTTGGGGGAAACAACCTAACTTGGGGGAAACAACCTAACTTGGGGTGTCGCCAGCCAATTTGTTCGGACCTAAGTCCAAACTCAAACATTCTAGGCGTCAGAAAGACGGGCCCATAGGTCGGGTCCGGCCAATTAAGCTTAGTGGAGAGGTTTCGCCGAGACGGTCCGACCCACCCAGTCTGACTAAGCGGCTTTGACCGACGCCTCGATGTCTGCCCAGACGGACCTCAGTACCTGGGCCAGCCTTATCCGGCCAATTTGTGGAACCAACGTCATTGTTAGTCGGACGTCGTGGTGCCTACCCAGACTCAGCTGGCCAATTTAGATTGACCAGTGTCCACCACTTAAGCCACACCGCGCCAGTGAAGTAGGGAAGGGGGGAAGGTAGTGTGTGGTGGGGGTGAAATCTAGCTAATCAATTAAATGACCAATTGACCACCACAGAGAGTAAGGCGTGTAGACGGGACTGTCGTGATGTGAATATCCAATGGAATTAGAGGGAGACAACTTCGGGGTGTCAGGGGTAAAAATACTGACCAATGGTACTCGCCCGTTTTGGAGATCGGAACGAATAAGAAGAATGTGAGGGTGAGAGAACAGGGGAACGAGGGGAAGAACGAACAGAGAGAGAGGGAGAGAGAGGTTCGGAGTGGAGCTCTGCAGGAGAGAAGGGCAGAGAGAGAGAGAGATGAGGAGAGAAGAGAACCAAGTTGAGAGATTAGCATGAGATAGTCTGCAGAGGAAGGACTGAGGAGAGATGTGGAGAGAGAGAAAGAGTTGCTAATTTATGAAGGAAGAAAAGAAAAAAAAAAAAAAAAAAAAAAAAGAAAAAGAAAAGCAACCATGTCCATTTGATAAGAGCAGACTAGAAGAGAGAGAGAGAGAGAGAGAGTGCAATGCGTTAATGCAGGAAGAAAGAAAGGAGAACAGATCGATGTTGATAGTCACTGTTCTACCCTAACCGGGGGTTCGACCTCATACCTGGCAGCGTCACTTCGCCAAGCAGAACCACAGACCAACGCCAACAGTCTCACCTGACCAGGCGCCACCAGACCAACACCAGTGCCGGCAGTTGTGTCGTGTTGTGAAAGTGACAGTGAAAAGAAAAAGAAAAGAAAAGAAAAGACAGTGATTCGTGAATAGTTAAGATCACCTGGCCAGGTAAAGTAGAAATCTGTTTATACCCGGGTTAGTTAATGATGTTTAGATAAATGATTTTGTGAAGTTCAGGAAAGAGAGAATGTTTTATTTCATTTGATTCTATATGCATTGATGTTCTTTCTATGATCATGTATAGTAAAGTTATAGACTTTACTAGTGGTTTGATGTGACGAATGCATGATATATGAATGAGATTGTAAGCAAGCTGTGAGTGTGTTTGGGCTGTGCGCTAGTCCTTCCTCCACTGACATTACACCGAGGTTGACACGGATGATGGCGACGAAGATAAGATATTACTTTTTGCAACCGACAATTCGTTGACAAGATTATGCTCTGCTCCTGCTGTGTTCGTTGATGGAACATGTTACACTTGCCCTAGACTCTTTTGCCAGCTCTTCACCTTCCATGTTGAGGTCTATGGCAAAGTGCTCCCGATGGCATTCTCACTGCTGCCGGATAAATCTCAAAATACATACCAGAGACTGTTTCGCATTCTCAAGACCAGAGCTCAAAACCTTGGTCTGCAGTTTTCTCCGACAGTCATTCGGTCTGACTATGAGCAGGGGATTATTTCTGCCGTGAGACAGGAATTTCCAGATGCCAGAATGAATGGATGCTTGTTCCATTACGGGCAGGCACTTTGGAGAAAAGTTCAAGCTTTGGGAGGAGCTCAGGTGTACAGAGAAAACCCTAGTGTCAGACAGTACATCAGACGTTGTGCAGCACTGGCCTTTGTTCCCTTGGACAAATTGGATGACGCTTAGGTTGACCTGCAAGCGACCGCTGAAGATGATCCTCTATGCACTGCCTTCACCGATTACTTTGTGACAACGTACATGGATGACGTCACAAGCCGCTTTCCTCGCGTGATGTGGAATCATTTTGACAACATGTCACAGAACAGCATCCGCACCAACAATGCCTTGGAGTCATGGCACAAAAATCTCAAAGCCTTAGTCGGTTCTGCTCATCCAAACGTCTTCAAAATCATTCACAATCTTCAAAAAGAGCAGGTCCGCATTGAAAATGATTTGCAAATGATGAGAGCCGGACACCAGACTGGAAGGACCAAAAGAGTGGCGGTCAGAAGACGGAACCAGAGGCTAGAAGAAATCAAGAATGACTATCTTGCTGGAGAGAAGACGTTAGTGCAACTGCTGGACCATTGCTCATATGCCATCCACTTTTAATGACTTTTACTGACGAGAGAGAGAGATATTAGATTATTTATTCCCAAGAAGTAAGCAATCTCTTTCACCTCTTCCACCCGGCTCTTTCAAAACGGCGTGCAAAGCGACTGGCTTTTTTAATTACTGTGTAAATGAATGGGATTAAAGTTTGTTGACTCGTTTTCTTGAGTGATAGAGTGCATATGAACCCATTGCCGAGCTTTATGCGAAAGGGCAGGCATTCGTAGGTTAGTATGCAAAACGGCATTATGCAGAACGGCTTTATGCGAAGCGACAGGTTGCGAAACGACATTATGCGAAAAGGAGCGCACTGGCGGGGCTCACCTCCATGCCCCCTCCGGCGCTCTTCATTCAGTGACTGAGAAGTCTAAACCCCTACAACACCCCCCCCCCCCCCCCCCACCTTCCTCCCCCTTTTCAACTCTTACCACTGAACTTCTCTCCGCCCCTACCACCTCCCCTCCTCTTCTTTGCCCCCCGCCCCCCTCCCCCCCTCCCTTTTCACCTGGAAGGAGAGACCCATCCTAGCAATGGAACTGCAAAGGCAAGAGCATGCATCGACCGCTAGGCTCACCGATACGAGACGTGATACCCGTGTAGCCTACCTGATAATAGCACTGATGAAATAACGTGCACGGACACTCCCGTCACTTACCCACTGCCAATTCCTCGCAGCTCGCGAGTCGGCGACTGACCGAGATATGCACAGTGACTGCACAGAACGGAAACATGAGAGGCACCTTCGCGTGGGGCTTAATTTTCATACCACATGCCGTCAGATTTGATCCGCAAGTGGTATAATTACTATCTGTTTACTTGTGTGTGTGTGTGTGTGTGTGTGTGTGTGTGTGTGTGTGTGTGTGTGTGTGTGTGCGCGCGCGCCTGCATCTGTGGTGTGTATTGTGTGTGTGTGTGTGTGTGTGTGCATTGGGTCTTCTTCATTCATTGTCTGTCATGGGGTCTTTTCTGTGCTGAAGTCCTGGATGAGCTTTTCCATCTGTATCCGCATCTACGTCACGGATCCAGACACCAGGCCACCCAAATGGGGTTGTCCTTGGGCCGCGTTTCATCGTTCCCACAAATGACATCAGAATGGGCTCCAGACATTTGTTTGTTTGTTTGTTTGTTTGTTTGTTTGTTTGTTTGTTTGTTTTGCATAATCTCGCTGTCAGACAGACACCCACCCCCCCTCCCCCGACCAATCCCCTCAACAACAAAAGAAAGAAAAGAAAAAAAGAAAAATGAAAGAAAGAAAGAATAGAAAGAAAAGGAAGCAAAGAAGGAAAGATGCGGGCGAACTCCTAACTTGTTTGGCGTATCTCCACAATGCACGTTATGCGTTCTTCACCCGCCTCATCTTTTTCTTTTCTTTTCTTTTTTTTTTATTCATTTATAATAAGTCAGAGAGTGTGTAGCAAGAAAGAAAAAATGGCGAAAAAGAAGAAGGGGGGGGGGGGGGGGGGGGGCAGCGGGGAGGGGTGAAGGAGGAAAAAAAAAAAACAATGTATGGAGGAAAAGAGAATTAGGACGGGGGTGAGGTGGGGGTGGATTGCTTGGCGGAAGTCGTCACAGTTGTTATTATCATTAGTTATATAATATTTCTTTTTTTAAATGCTGTAACTTGTTTAGCGGTTAAAGTTCGTTACGCTTCAGTCGCTTGTTTTTCCGGCTCTAAGCAGTGTTTTCCCCTTTCTTTCTTAATGCTTTTTTTCCCCCTTCACCTTTTCTTTTAACAGGTGAGTGGTGGGGCCTTGTGTCGTAATGACGTGTGCGTGGTACGCGTGGCATGTAAATCCTCCTTTCTCCTGCCAAGTTGCCAACCATTGTTGTAGGTGGGCTCGGTTATGCTTTGACGGTTACTTCCCATTTGGTCTACTCCCATTTCGCCTACACAGAAATGTCTGAGCACGACTTGGCCTAACGGCCTTCGTTCATTCGCCCTTCGTCCTCTCTCGGGCTTCGCCCTACTCTAATCTAAAGACCATCGATTCTGCTTTGGAGTAGACTGGGACACTGGTTACGCCAGGGGGAGCCTTGCAGTATGGTCAGTATGGAAATAGACGAAATGGGAGTAGTAGACGAAATGGGAGTAGACGAAATGGGAGTAGGCCTAGACCAAATGGGAAGTCACTGCTTTGACGCCACACTCAACCCGCAAAACCATTCAACTGTTGGGGCTTTTCTTGTCCGTTTTTCCCCCAGGAAAATCAGTTGTACAGTTCATGTTTTTGTTTTAAAACTCTGAATATTCTCGAAGAGTGATTTCTTCGTGGTTTCAATCCAAAAGGATCCCAAATCGTTAAAGCATCAAACCTGCTGTTGTGAGAATTTGAATTCAAATACAAGGGACACAAAACAGTAGTACTGCATGTTGTTATACGCTGAGCCACCGTGAACCCTCTTCTTCCCCCAGGTGACGTCATCACGGGAAGGTGCGAATGTTTTTATCCGGGCACCTGACGTGGCCACAGCGAGGCTGGCTGACTGGTCGTCTGCCTTGCCAGAGAACTTTGCGCTGAACTGCTTGCCCAACGCCGGACGAGAAAACTTCAGTGAGTTTCTCAAGAGGATAGCGGTTGAGAGTGGCCTGCCCACGGCATGTGGATTTGAAACGCTTTCACGCTGTTGTGCCTTGTGTGCATGTGTGTGTGTGTTTGGAACAAAATTTTACCAGGATCAGTAACATTATTGTGCGTGTGTCGGCTCTATTTGACGGGTCACAGAGGGCTAAATTTAGAAGTTAGCTTGACACACTTCAGTTCAGTGAACGCACTGCGCTTATCTCGTGCAGACGATCATTAGAAGTGTGTCTTTCTGAGACTCGGATTTTTTTCTTTTCTTCCACAAATCTGACTGACCTTCGACTTTAACTGATCATGTCTCCCGAAGTGGGATAGCGGGATCGCCTTTACAACCAGATGTGAGCCATCTGCGGAGGAGTTGATTGTAGTTGCTGAAAACAATACGACGGTGGGTCCGACGGGCTTTTTGTACCTGGGGATCGACTTTCACAATGTCGGAAGAAACACAGGTAAGTTATTTCGGACCCTCCCCTTTTCCACTCTTCTTTTGTGATCTACTCAGGTGGAACTGGAAAAGAACACCCGAAGAGTGTGTGTGTGTGTGTGTGTGTGTGTGTGCTTTGTTGTGTTTTGTCTGTTTCAAGTCTGTTTCGCCCATATTCAAGTGTCAAGAAACAAATATTTGACTTCATACTTGAATAATAAGCTTGAGCCAGTGTAACATTTCTGACAAGTGTTAGTTTTCAAAGGGAATTTTCAGCTGGAGAAGTGTGGTTGTGATTATGTACCAGTTCAGGACTATCACCATGTTCTGTGGAGTGACTCATGCAATTTGACAGCGAGTATGGTCACCGCCCTTAGATTTTACAGGTGACCGGTGAGACCAGCACATGAAGTGTGGCACAGAGAGAGAGAGAGAGAGAGAGGGGGGGGGAGGGAGAGAATTATCACAAAAAGAATGTGAAAAACTTGCTTACTGTTTTCCCATAGTTCATTATCAGTTGTTACTTTTAAACATTACTGGTGGTTTTATTATCAACATACAGTCAGACGAGATCCTGGTTTCATTCTATGCTAGCACTGAAATCATGACTAAAGTGTAAAAACCAATGAAAGCAGGCAGGGTGGGGGAAGAAGGAGTGGAAGGTTAGGGTGTGTGAAGGAGGAAGTAGACAGATCATATGAATGGGGAAGGGAGGAGGGGGGGGGGGATGGAGAGTGTTGTTAATATTGTTAGAGATTGGAAAGT
>CM031612.1:53282570-53285070 GCA_018398815.1 Conus ventricosus
TGTCATTGAGGAGGTCCAGGGCCCATAGGCCTGAGCGCGTACGCATGTGATTGCTCTATTCACCCCTTTCTGTTTGGGGCTGATGTTGTGTGTTTTGTAACGGTGTTTTGGATGATATAACCGTTTGGTGGTATACTGTGGAGACAGGATTGTTAGGGAGGGGTGATCAGGGAGTACGTGGGGAAGGGAATCCGCTTATGTATGCTAGCATATGTGTGTGCGCGTGCGCGCGTGAGTGTGCGCGCGTGCGTGCGCGTGTGTGTGTGTGCAAGTGCATGGGTGTATGTGTGTGTGTGTGTGCGCGCGCGCGCGCACGCGCACGTGTGTGTATGTGTGTGCGTGCGCGCGCGTGTATATTATGTCAACGAGCACATAGATTGTGTGTGCGTTTACGCGCTCAGCGCTCAGGTACACAGGTTTGCAAACCCGACACGTAACTTTAAAGGGTGGTAGCGACGGGAGAGGAGAGAGAGGGAGGGGGGGGGGGGGGGGGTCGAATGCAGCGATTTCTCCCGTGTCGACGACACCTACGTACGTAGTCCTTGCAACACTACACGTCTGCAGATCCTCTCCCTGTTTGGCCGTGTGGGCCGGCTGGCATGTCGATTTTGCCACATGACTTCCTGCCGGGTACCAGACAGTTAATGGCCTTTAAAGCTCACCTGTCTTGTCGCCAAGGTTGCAACAGTTTTTCACCCGCTCGGCTGTGCGCTCCACGAATCTACCCGCGGACACACCTGTCTTGAGCGGAACGTTTGCTTTATTCCAGAAGTCGATCGGTGTTGATCTTTTATTTTTCACTTTTCTTTAAAAATTGTCAATATGGATCGTTTTGAGTCATCGAGTTTTAATCGTTTTGTTTGTTCGTTTTAGGTACAGGTGTTTGTTTGTTTGTTTTAGGTACAGGTGTTTGTTTGTTTGTTTTAGGTACAGGTGTTTGTTTGTTTGTTTTAGGTACAGGTGTTTGTTTGTTTTAGGTACAGGTGTTTGTTTGTTTTAGGTACAGGTGTTTGTTTGTTTTAGGTACAGGTGTTTGTTTGTTTGTTTTAGGTACAGGTGTTTGTTTTAGGTACAGGTGTTTGTTTGTTTGTTTTAGGTACAGGTGTTTGTTTGTTTTAGGTACAGGTGTTTGTTTGTTTGTTTTAGGTACAGGTGTTTGTTTGTTTGTTTTAGGTACAGGTGTTTGTTTGTTTGTTTTAGGTACAGGTGTTTGTTTTAGGTACAGGTGTTTGTTTATTTGTTTTAGGTACAGGTTTACCACGCACACCCACCAAGGTGATAGGGCGGACATGGATAACGATCTTTGCAAGTTGCTTAGGCCTAGGGGAACGGAGGTGGGGATGCTTGGTGGGCGGGGTTGGTGGGTGAGGGGAGGGGGTCTGCCTACCACGACTATCTCCGTCAGAACGACAACACTTGAAATTTATCAGCAAAACTAAAGGACCGATATCATCCAACAAAAAACAAACAAACAAAAGAAAGAGTAAAGAATAAGATGAAGAGTCGAAAAGCAGTATTTGAAATGAGACTATGGCTGACAACAATGACAGGCGCAGTCAGAAGTCTCGAGTTCGAATCCGGCTGGTGCCCCACAGAATACAGTGCTATAGAGATAGGATACGCATGTGCGTGAGAGAGATGGATGGAGTTCGTAGCTGTCTACTTTCATTCTCAATGCGCTCTTTTTGGCTTTGTTCGAGCTACCGTCTGTATATGCACTCTATCTGAGCATGTTTTGACGTTTCATTTTAAAAGCTAAGCAGTGTCTCCTGGGTTTGACTGTTATTTTATCGGCTGTGGTCTGTAATTAATGTGAAAGTTAATAGTGTATGTTGATGTTGTGTTCTCACTGTGGTTTGTAAAATATCAGTGTAGTTGTCGCTCTTGAGTTGATGTCGTTTATAGCTGTTCCAGACACAACTAATGGAACAGACGTGTAATGTGCCAAAGTGAATGATTCACGTAATACGGATACACCGGCACAGAATCTCTCTCTCTCTCTCTCTCTCTCTCTCTCTCTCTCCTCTCTCTCTCTCTCTCTCTCTCTCAGTCCTTGCTCGTGCACGTTCAGAGGCAGCAGAGGATGAAACGCGCACGCGATCTGTCACCCTCCCTTCTGTCCACGTTTCGGTGTTAATCGAATGATATAACACAATGTTGACCTCTATGCCGAAGTCCCATGGGACTGCGGCGTGGGGACAGACAGACAAACAGACAGAGGCGTGATGGTGCTAGCGAAGTGACAGTGAACGTGATAGTGGTATTATTGCCTGTCCTCCGGTTGAACCCAGAGCCCGCTTGGCAGCGACGCACATCGACATGCAGCCAGTTTTCACAAAGGAGTCCAGGCAACTTGCGGGCCGTCGCCATTCAAGCCGACTGCCAAAGACTTCTATGCTCCCCTCCTCCTTCCCTCCCTCCCCCCCCCCCCCCACCCCCCTCTCCTGCACACACAGCCATCCCCACGACAGTAAAGATCAGGGCTATGTTCTGACAGGAA
>CM031612.1:53290070-53320070 GCA_018398815.1 Conus ventricosus
CCCCTCCCCCATCGGCGTTTCAGTAATAAATTGGCTGTTTGATTGATTGATTTACGTTGGAAAGCTGACCTCACACGGCGTAAACAAGCAGCGTGAAGGGCCAGCCCCTCCCGTCTGGTTCACGCCCGGGTTCACCACACCAGCGGGAGCCGGTCTGCCTGTGGCTCTGGCTGGCTCCGACCACCGTTTCCGGTATCAAGGGTCATTAGAGCTCACTTTGGACCGCCGCCATCTTCTCCAAGTTCGGAGGGATATTTTCTTGCTTTCTTTCGTTCATTTTTTTAGTTTTTAGTTTGAAAATCGTTTTCTACGCACACTGGTGGGGCTAGTCTTTCCCTGTGTTACATGCAGTGGTCATGGTTGCACAATCTTCGCCTACGTATCCCACCACGGACGTGAGATGTGATCAATGCAGAGACGTGGGGGAACGCACACACGCACACACAAACACACACACACACATATACACACACACGCGCGCACGCGCATGCACACACACTCACACACACACACTCACTTTCACTCACGCTTTGAGAGAGAGAGAGAGAGAGAGAGAGAGAGAGAGAGAGAGAGAGAAAAGAGCACATCAGGGTAGTAGTGTCTTCGGTTGTGCACACGCACACATACACACACACACACACACACACACACACACACACACACACACACACATTCGAATTTCTCGCGCAACACGGAGAGAAAAGGGCGGAAAGATATTTTGTCATCAAAGCACAGGCTCCGGAAAAGACCGCTCGAGACGCCGGTAGATAAGGAAATAATTAAGTCGCTAATGGCGACCTCTCGCTCTCGCTACAGATACCATCGCATGAGTCACCGGAGAAATTGGGGCTGTCTGTATCATTTTGGATCTGATGGAGTTACTGGCCCTTTCAGGATGATATATCGTTTGCGGGAGACTACAATTGTCTTCGAGGTGGAAAAAGCGAAGCAAAGCAAACACGTGGTAACAATACTCGACTGTGTTATCTTGTTCGTTTAAGTGTTTTGAGATTTTTGTGAATGAAATGTGAGATCTTAGTATATGAGGCATTTGCTTACATTGTCAAGAGTGTGTGTGTGTTGTGTGTGTGTGTGTGCGTGCGTGCGTGCATGCGTGTGTGAGTGCGTGCGTGCATGCGTGTGTGAGTGTGCCGGCGCATTTATTAGGCTGACCCCCACTCATCTTCAGTCTTCGCTTCTCTCCATGGAAGAAAGATATGTGGTGGCGACCTACATTAAGCATTCGAATCTCCGTACCTATCTCGATAGTTGAGTAACCCGTTGAGTAACCCGATGTGTGTCAGAGATCTGGGTCCTGTTGAGCGCTGTTTACACGTGTTTTACATATGGCCCTTGCGTGGGTGTAGGAAGCGTAGAGGTTAGGTCCAACTAGCATATGTTTCAGTACTGTAATGGTCCAACGTTTGGCTAAGACAGTCAAGAAACTCGATCTTCACTGTGCCTTGAGTGCCGCTGTCTCAGTGGCGAAACGGGTGGTGTGTGTGTGTGTGTGTGTGTGTGTTTGTGTGCTCGCGCGCGCGCGCATGTGTGTATGTGTGTGTGTGTGTGGGTTGGAGCATGGGACGGGAAGCTATTTATAATCACGTTTCACAAGCCAGGTTCTGTGTCAAGTGTGTTCCTTAAGTGTTGCGAGGACACACAGCAAACCAGCCCGCCACCCCTCCTTTCGCGCTTTCCTTCCCGCTACACTTCACCCCAGCCACCTCCATATATACATTGATGAATCACGGGACGTGCTATGTAAACAACATCAATTTAAAATGTTGTCCTGTCTGAAAACTCGTGGTCCAACTTGTGAGGTTCTTCATCCACTCTTGCGCTTACAGTGCCTGCGTGTTAGGGAAAACTTCAGATCCAATGTTTGCGTGCGTTCAGGGTTCTTTTTTTTTCTTCTAATCATTATTATTTGCTTTGCTGTCCCACAACTCGTGACAGACGTGTGTTTATGACAGCCGCGCGGACAATAAAGGCTTGTCATGTGAATTGGTTCATTATGTTATCAAAGAGGTGATAGCGTGTACTGAATTAATTTTCTGTCTGTCTGCCTCTCTGTCTGTCTGTTTGTCTGCCTGTCTCTCTCTCTCTCTCTCTCTTCTCTCTCTCTCTCTCTCTCTCTCTCTCTCTCTCTCTTCTCTCTCTCATTGGACGCGCGAGTGTACGTACACAAACACAAACACGCTCACGCATACGCGCACGTGCGCTTTTGCCCCGCATGCAAACACACACATACACACATACGCCCACACACACACACACACACACACACACACACACACACACAACACACACACACACACACACACACACACACACACAAACACACACACACACAACAACACACACACACACACACACACACACACACACACACACACACACACACACAGCGCTTTCGTGAAGATAAAAAGTGCTCTCAAAATCAAACGTTTCTTGTACAAAATTACTGAAAGGCAAAAACGAACAACGTATATCCATCGTCTAGTCAGGATGGAACTGAATGATGTTCTGTCATTCCTCCCCCCCCCCCTCCCCCTCTTCCCTCCCCCTCTACACTTACTGCAGACTGCGTCTGTTGAAGCCAGTCTGACCATGCCAAGAACTCAAAAGTGATTTGTCATAACTGATGGCCGTTTTTTGAACGGGGTTGTGGCTGCCTGTAAGTGTTACGGACGTTCTCTTGTACGTGCTGTGTTTAGGAGCAGGGGTGCGTATATGTTGATCGAAGCGATTGCGTGGTGCAGGTGGCGGGGTGGGCGAGAACATCGTAGGGCTTCTGGTAGTAGGTGAAGCGGAGTGGATGGAAGTCACTCGCAATTTCATTGAGTGCTAGAGTGGTTCCCCGTGTATAGTTCCAGTTAACGTAGCGTAGGTGGGTGACACCTCTCTCTCTCTCCTCTCTCTCTCTCTCTCTCTCCTCTCTCTCTCTCTCTCTCTCTCTCTCTCTCTCTCCCAATGTGTGTGTGTGTGTGTGCTCTCTCTCTCTCTCTCCTCTCTCTCTCCTCTCTCTCTCTCCCCTCTCTCTCTTCTCTCTCTCTCTCTCTCTCTCTCTCTCCACCCCAAACTCATTTCCTCATTTATTCCTAGTAGTGTACCTTACCTACTACATATATGTTATACTGTCGAATTCCCGCGCACCTAGCTTCAACGTTGTGTATTTACTGTTAAGGAATAGTAAGTTTGAATTAGCCTAGCTAATGTTCCAAGAGGCGTTTTAACCTGGGTGTCATGAAGAATGGCCTTATTTGGATCCAACGATCACAAGCATACTGCCGAGTCGTTGTATTACTGCCTGGTTCAGCTTCCAGTTGCTGCAAATGGAGTGCTGTTGCCGGGATGAGTTGTTCGTTTTTGTTTACATTTACTTGTACCCCAGTTGCTTGTGTTTCACCTCGTTTTCTCCATGTTGTACGGGCAAAGTGAGTTCTCTACTGTTAGCCAGTGTGTGTGTGTGTGTGTGTGTGTGTGTGTGGTGTGTGTGTGTGTGTGTGTGTGTGTGTGTGTTTAAACGAGCGTCCAGTCTATCATGTTCCCCAAGAAAATTCTGTTTTCTCTCCCGCGTCCGTTGGTTGTGTTTATCTGTCAGCAGACTTGATAGAAAGAAGGAATGTGTCTCCAAGACATACTAGTTGAATTATCATGCGAATCCGGATCACAAGGCGGATCCAGGAACCGTTTAGCAGTACAGTGACAAATGTTCCTCTGAACTTGAAGACTGGGAAGTTACTGTTGCGAGTCCGCAAATCAATTAATTATTTTCGTCGAATATTAAATTAAAACTTGCTAGTGACATGGGGGTGGACGTTCCTTTTTTGAAAAAGGGGAGGGGTGGGGGGGGGTACTCGGGAAGTAACTCTTTTTTTTACCTGTTTTTCCGTGGCGGGGGGCGAACACCTTTTTGTATTAAATTTTTTTGAATGTCCTTATGTGAATGTCTTAAAGGAGGGCCCAGAATTGTTCGCCCCTAGTGGAGGTCTGCGCTGTTGTTTTCCCATTTGCGTTTCCCCGCGCGTTTTTATATAAAACCCAGCCAGGTGGTCTGCACTCCGCAGATAAAAAGACACAACCGAAGGGTGCCTCTTTCCCTTGCGTAAGCCGTGCCGATTCAGGCGGGCCCGGTGGGGTAGTGGTGAAATAAGGAGTCCTTTCGTAGTTGCCCGATAAAGGAACCACTTACGCAATAATCCCTTCCCCTTCCCCTCGCCCTCCCCCACCTCTCCCCCCCCCTCCCCCCCCATGATTGAGATAGCACTGACACCGAGCGTGTGGCCCCAGCTGTTGCTTAGCTGAATTGTGGGGTGGGGGGGGGGTCAGGGGGGGGGGGGGGGGGGGGGGGAAGAGGGGAGCCCGGCCTTTTGATCGACTAGCGATACAGTCTTGAGGGGGAGAAGGGGGGGGGGGGGGGTCACTACTGGGCGATGGATTTAAGTCGATCAGGCGACTCACGTGTGAAAGGAACTTTGCCCCCAGGGGTCAAAACCCCTTTTTTTTTTGTTGAGAGAGAAAGAAGAGAAGAGGGGAGAGAGATCATTTTTCTGTCGTTAACCCAAAGAAGGAATTGTGGTCCCTGAAAAATAAAAATGAAATCATTCTGCGCGCCGCGATGTGTGTGTTTGAGAAGAGAGAGGGAGAAGGAGGGGGAAAGAGAGAGAAATGTTTTCCCGGAAAGTTTCAAATTTTGCGGACTAATAACTTTTCTTTTTTTTTTTTTCAAACTAATAAAAGGAACATGGTTGGGGGGGAGGGGGAAGGATAAACACAGTAAATTGGGGATGTGGAGGAGAGGAGAGGGGGTGGGGTGATGGAAGAGAATGAGGGAGGGACGAATGTGGAAAGGGGGGGAAGGGGGGACGGGTGAGGTGGGGGGGGTGGGGGGGGTGAAGGATCGGTATCATTCTCAGCTTTTGTCGCGCTGGGCCCCCAGGGGGGGGCCCCGGGGGTTTTCCCATTTCGACCCAAACCAGCAGGGCTCACGCTCCCCCGCGTCAAAAGACAAAGACCGATGCCCCTACTCGTAAAAGGAGTTTTTGGGGTCGCTTTTGGGGGGGCCCGGCCAAACCCAACCACTCGTTGAGGACACAACGCTCCCGGGTTTTGATTGAGAGTAATAAGGGACTTTTTAAAACCCTGATGTAGAAACCTTGGGGGGGGGGGGGGGGGGAAACGCAAACAGGGAAAGAAAAGGACCCCGTTTTCTCGAAGTCACATAACAGACGGACGTGACCCACTTTGAAGTCAGGTTAACCTGGTGTTTTGTGTGGTCTAAAGCCCGAGAACCGGACGGGGTGCGGTCACCTGGGAAAAATATGGTCGATTTAAACCCCGACCTTTTTGAATGCAACTTTATTGGGGTAAACAACTGGAGAGAAAAAACAGGGTTTTTTCCCAAAGGTTAGGGATAACATGGATCAAAACTGACTTCTCCTCTCCTCTCTCTCCTCTCTCTCCTTCTCCTTTTTCTTCTCTCTCCCCTCTCTTGTTTGTTAAAAATTTTGTAAGTCTTAGTCGCTATCATACTTATTCCCTTAAGGGGGAAAGGGCCGATGAAAAAAAACATGTGTTTGCTTATCTGTTACCCCCTTGAAATAAAGACATCATCATCATCATCTCATCATCATATCATCTCTCTCTTCTCTCTTCTCTCCCCTCTTCTTCCTCTCTTCTCTCTCTCTCTAGGCATCTCCCCCTCTCTCTCTCTCTCCTCTCTTCCCCCACTCTCTCTCTCTCTCTTCTCCCCCTCTCTCTCTCCCCTCTCTTCCTCTCTCTCTCTCTTCTCTCTTCTGGCCTCTCTCTCTTCAGGGGATGCTAATGCCTGTTTTTTTTAAGTTTCAAAAATGGTATTTAAGGGGAGAAAATAAAAAAAAAAACTATGTTTATTCTTTTGTCCGAGAAAAGCACACACTCCTCCTTGTCTCTTCGCTCTGTCTGTCGTCTGTTGTCTGTCTGTCTGTCTGTTCCCCCTCTCTCTCTCTCTCCCCTCTTCTTCCCCTCTCTCTCTCCCTCTCTCCAAAAGGTTGGGGGGTTTTGTAAAGGGTTTTTTAGTGTGCCCCCAAATTTTTCGTGGTGTTGTTTGTTTTTTACTTGGGGGTTAAAGCGCTCTGAGCTTCCTCAGCATTTGGACAAACACAGACAGGGTAGAGAGAGATGGGGGGGGGGGGGGGGGGGGAGAGAGAGAGAGAGAGAGAGAGAGAGAAGAGAGTTCAGATGTTCCCAGCCGTTGATGACAGGGAATTGAAGATGACCGTTGTGATCCTGACACGCCAGCCTCTACCCAGGTTCACAGCGGGTCGTCTGGAACCGCCTGATAAACCTCGGGCTGACAGGTGTGCCCTCCTGGCTCTGCCCACACCTGGACTGCCCAGCGAGGGTCTGTGTCTTAGCTGCTGCCCCTGACCCGCGTTTGCTGTCAGCGTGGTTGGTTAGCACCGTCTGGACGGGTGCTTCGGGCTGCGCAACATACTTGATCATCACGTCTCTGCATCGTGCGGTTTCTGTGGCGGAAAAAGGGAGGAGGGGTAGCGGGGAACGTGTGTGTGTGTGTGTGTGTGTGTTGGAAAAACAGTGGAACCTCTAGAAGGGAGAGTTTGTTAGGACGCAAGTCAAGCGCACTCAAATGCACGCACGCACGCACGCACACACACACATACACACACCACGCACGCACACACACATACACACACGCACGCACGCACGCACGCATGCGCACACACACACACACACACACACACAACAACACACACACGCACGCACGCACGCTCACACACACAGACACACACACACACACATACACACACACATAAACATACACACACACACACACACACACACACACACACACACACCACACACACGTTACATGAAAAGGTCTTAAAACTGGGAGTCTTTGATGGGGAAAATAAAATGAATAAACTGTAAACAGTCACCACAAAAACAAAAAACAAAAAGTCAGTGAAGGGCGTTTCAAAGTGAGGTGATCCCATTTTCAGTGTAACCATGCGTGTTTTTTGTTGTTGTTGCTGTTGTTATTGTACAAGGAGGAGGGGGGGGGGGGGGGCATTACTAGTAAGTAAATTCGGTATAAACAAAGTCAGAATGTTCCATGAAAACCTGTTTTTCAAAGGGAAGGAATATTTATTCGATATTGTGAAGTTGTTCTAGTAAAACGTTCCTTAGAAACCAGGTCTTTAGCAAAAAGAGAATGCTTACTGGCAGTGATTCTAGAGCAGACAATGTCAAGACTGTTCCGTGAAGGAAAAAAAAGTCTGTGAAAAGAAGGAGTCTTATATTCAGAGGATCTTATTACAACGTTTCACTGTTCATCCTGATTCAGCACTGAAAAGGCTGTGTGTTGGCGGCTGGTTAGAATGGTGTCGGCGAAGACTGTCTAATCGCCAGCGCCTCTTTGTTTGTTTTGTGAGCTAGATTACGTAAAAATCGCCAAACTGATTTAAATGAATCTTGGTAGAAAGATGTAATGGAGGCACATGGATGAAGCTAATTAGACAGGGACGGATACGTGGTGCCGACTTTGATAAACCGCGAACCCAAGGTCGTTCTGTAAAAGTAAAATGTGCAAGGAGAGTGGCTGCTTCAGTCCGTTCAAACCATTACCTCCCCTTGCGAGGAAAAATGCATCCAAGTTCTGTTCTCATCAGTAAGACTATTACAGACTCGTCACTTAACACAAACACTATAAAGATGCTGTTATCAATTGATAAATGTCTACTGTTTTAGCATGCTTCATTTTAACGAAAAGGGAAAAAAGGGCGAAACAACCAGTTTACAATGATTACCCCAGGCGGTTAAATAATTCTTGTTTTCACACATGAAGTGACTCAAAATGTGGAATCCAAGATTCGTTCCACTTTGGTGGAGGTCTACGTTGTCCCAAGTACCGGTTCGGTGTTGTTCAGTTGATTGTTTATGGCTGTTTTTGACCATGTTTACTCTGCTTGATGCGTGTTTTCAGTTGCGTGTGAATTGACACGTTTTTACACTTTAAAAAAAACAGCTTGTGTATTTTGTAGACTTTTTAAACATCGCCCATCCTCCATGCCCCTCCCAACCCTACCTCATCCTTACCACTCCCCTGACTGCCCTCCCTCCCTCCGTTTCTTCACCCCACCCACTCTCTTTCTCTCTCTCTCTCTCTCTCCTCTCTCTCTCCTCCTCTCCTCCTCTCCTCTCTCTCTCTCTCTCCTCTCTCTCTCTCTCTCTCTCCATGTTCTTAGAAGCACTTCTCTCTTGTTTTTGTTCATTGTGTTACAAGGACGGAAACAGAGGGGGATGGGTGGAGTTAACGTATCTCCAGAAAGCAGTGCAGTCAGTTACGATGACCAGACGTCGAACCAGAATGGCGACATTGAAAACAAAAACAAGTGCATGAGTTGGGAAGGAAACATACTGAAGCGCGAAGTGTCAGGAAGCCCGCTATGTCCAAGTGCAGTGACAGGGCCCACAGTGGGAGACGAGGCGAGAAAGGGGGTGGGGGGGGGGGGGGGGGGGAGGGGTGGGGGGGGGGGGGGGGGGGGGGGGGGGGGGGGGGGGGGGGGGGGGGGGGGGGGGGGGGGGGGGGGGGGGGGGGGGGGGGGGGGAGCTGATCAACTTCAGTTTTAATACATTATCTAGGCCGACTACAAAGGACGCTTTCAGGATTGTTACTGCATAGAAAAAAGAAGTCCTGTCCTTATAAAAGAAACAACAGCAACAAGAGGCAACATATGCATCCCACAACACGTAAATACAGCAAAGAAAATCTGAACGCAAGTACGGAAAGCTTACAGATTTAACCCGAATCTCAAACTAGTAGTTATTTGTTCAGCAGCCCACAGAGGACATGAGCTGGTGATAAGGGCAATGCTTACATGCACGTAGGCACAGACATACGGAAACATCCTTGCGTACACACTCGCCCCCCCCCCCCCCCCACCACACCTCCCCCTTTCCTGGCCCTCGCCTCGTACGCTCCTCTCTCTCTCTCTCTCTCTCCTCTCTCTCTCTCTCTCTCTCTCTCTCTCTCTTCTCTCTCTCTCTCTCTCTCTCTGTCTCTCTCTCCGTTGCCTTTCTGCTTTTCTGCGCGTCGGTGCTGATCATGCCGGTGCACACTAACGGCCAAACAGCCCATCCAAACTATCAACAAAATACGGGGTTAACTGCCACAGAGGCAGACGGTCACAGTGCTTCAGGACAAGGTCCGGCGCAAGCGTGACCTGTGTGTGATAACCCGCTTCTGGAAGCAAGCTGGAATTGGGAACTGTGGACCTGTGTTTACTGTCTGGGGTGCCGGGTGGTAATCTCACTGTTCGAGTCAAGCTAAGGCTTCCTCCGATGTTTACTTAGCAACTGGTGAACGCCGTATTGATCAGTACCAATCGGGAGGAAGTTTGCATAGTTCGGCGAGTCACGTATCCTGACATATTTGTATTTGAAAATATCAATTTGAAAAAATGAAAAACAGGAGAGAGAGAGAGAGAGAGAGAGAGAGAGAGAGAGAGCAGAGAAAACGTTGCAGTCTTTTAACATTGCAGTCTTTCATTCATCCTTATTTAAATGCCGTTCTTTCAGTACAGTCCAGCTGAATATCGTCGGTAAGCGCTGAAAGTCTGAAAAAGAAATCCTCCCAGCTTTTTTTTTCTTCTTCTTCTTTTCTTCCATGCACCATGAATAGTGACGTTCTGTGATTGGTAACCATTCTGTGCGCAATTCATATGCTTTTAAAACGTTCCCCTCCGGGTCCTGTTAGGCGGTGAGATCTTCAGGGTTGAATGTTAGCCAGTATGGCTACAGAAGATCGCTAACAACGAAACAGTCCCGTCGCCGTTTCACTGTGACAAGTGTTCGGTGATTGGCCTTGAAGCTTGTCACTCCTGAAAAGGTCCCCAGCCTTTTCATCCATTTAAACCCTCCTGCTTCCCTCTTTTTCCCTCTCGTCACCCACCTCCAGTTCCAGTACACTCGCTCACCTCACTTCGGCCTTTTTTTTTTTTTAGATTTATAGTCAAATGTGTTTTTCATCCCTCAATCTCTCTCTCTCTCTCTCTCTCTCTCTCTCTCTCTCTCTCTCTCTCTCTCTCTCTGTGTGTCTGTCAGTCTGTGTGACTGCCTATCTGGCTGGCTGTCAAGTGTGTCTTTTTCTCTCTGTCTGGTGTTTTCTGCCTTCCCCCATCTCTTTCTCTCTGCCTCTCTCTCTCTCTCTGTCTTGCTCTCTTTCCACTCCTCTGCCTGTGTTGAAATGTGTACCTCGTACGGGGGCCAGTCACGGGCACATTGAAATTGAGGTTGTGAAACGGAGAGGACTTTTGTTAGGGAAGCCGTTTCATTGTTTCCGTAGCCGAGCAGAAATGTTGGCTGTATCTTTAAACATATGCGCAACAATGTGTGCAGAACTCCATGGCCAAAATACCAAATGATTTCAGATTCATTGTAATCTCAGACAGCTTTTTTTTTTTTCTTTCCGTTTTTTAACCGACACAGCTGGGCGGTTGACAAGTTCAGGTCTATGAGTCATGGTAGGGGTAATAAAAGCTTTACAGGCTGTACACACCAGTGTCTGCCTTTTCAGCTGGCTTTTCAACTGGCTGGGAGAAGGGAGCAAGAGGGGGTGGGGGGGGTGAGGTTGGGTGGAGTAGTGTTAAATGCGATGGGGAGGGAGAAGGGGGGCGGGGGAGGATCTCGGGGACACAAGTGGGGGAAGGGGGAGGAGGGGGAGAGAGAACTTGCAAGCGGCAAACGAGATCCCATCTTGATTGTCGTGTGGCCTGTTTGGCGGCTACTGTGCTCAGCGACTTGACATTAACACTTTTTACGCGCATTTTGTTGTTTTATTTTACTTTTTTTTTTTACCCCCCCCCCCCCCCCCCCCCCCCCCCCCCCCGTTGCTTTCCTCTACCTCTGACAGGGGTAACAAGAACACGGCGGACCAGTTCTGCTATATAGGTCACTGTGTTTTTTTGCTCGTTCCGTCACGTCGTGTTTTTCGCGCGGTTTATATTCCCATCATCCCCACTTCCCCCTCTCTCTCTCCCCCCCCCCCCCCCCCCCCCCCCCCCCATCAGCTTGCATTCACTGAAGAGATGACGCATTTCCGCACAGCGCGAAGAGCTTCATAATAGGAGGAATTTATAAAATGTATATTTCCTTTCTTTTTAGCTTCACACACACACACACACACACTATGAACGTATTTGGATGCTATGAATCTTTCAGGGCCGAGTAAAGGATCATTGTTCACACATTTCTATCATAGTCGGATACATTTATGAACTGAACTATTCTTTGCAAAGTACTTGCCCCTTCCCAGTATGACATAACCTGAGTGTTTTTTTCATCCATAGCAAAATTTGTGATCATTTGTAGGTTGTAACAGTGTAGTTATTTAGCGAGGACAGCCTGGATTGGGATGTGGCCATTGTCAGATCCAAATGCTACTCATAGCTCTGATGTCATGACAGTAAATCTAGGTGGTATAAACTAAAGCTAACAAATGTAACAGACCTCAGACAGGTCAAATGCGGGCTTACGAGGAAACCTAGATCAGGTAACCGTATCAGTATCCACTCAAATGTTTACAGCCCATTTACTGGGACAGTAAATCGTGAGACTACAAGAGAGAGAGAGAGAGAGAGAGAGAGAGAGAGATTTAATTCAACCGCGATAACGGGTTAAGCATGATTTACGCTTTCTACCAGTCGTTCTTGGGTGGGGAAGTGTGTGTTTCGTTAGTGAAGACTTCAAGATTGAGTCTCCACAAGTGAACAACTGTGAAAAACTAAGAACCGAAAACAACCTTCGAATCATCCGGATTGTTGACGGGCAAATGACAATCTTCTCGACTGCCTGTCGCAAGGAAATCTACGGAATTCAGAAAGTCCGTATTTATGGTTAACGTAAATTAAGCTAAAGAGACAGAGATCTAAAACAAAATGAAATGTAAAACAATCCACTTACTGGTTTGGCTTCGATCTAAAACACAATTAATTTTGAACAGCCTAGTTTCTGATTTGGCTTCTTTCCGCGTAAAATCTGTTCCACCTTCCACACAAACAAGGTGTATGCTTTTTTAAGGATTAGAGATGGAAAAAGGAAACTCTGTCTGATCATATTCAGCGATGTTTCCCCAATGTTCCAGTCAGTAACGCTTTCTGATCGGTAAGTGAAGCGGACTGATTTCTCTTACTCTTCCGAAGGCATGCCCAGTGGACAGAGCAGAAGTTTGGCTGCAGGAGTTGAAGAAGTCGACCTAGCGCTGTGTATATCGGCAAGGTGCGTGTTGATGGGGAAAAACTCAGCAGTGCCCGCCTTCAGACTTTCATTATTTCCGTAAAACAAAGCCCGTGCTGACCTGGCCTGTGTCAGTAATGCACTGAACGAAAGCTGTTTTCGCTGTCGGCGCCCGCTGTTGACAAGACGCGCCACTGGGTCCGTTGCCGTGAACTCCAGGAGCAGCAACAGTATTTCATCTGCAGGACACTCGGCGACATGGGGCTGGAGCAGAGAGGGGCCTGAAATGAAATGTTTTCTTTTCTGTGCGTGTGTGCAGGTAGAGTAGGGAGTGGGTGTAGGGTATTCCCTTCTGTTTGAAGTGTGTGTGTGTGTGTGTGTGTGTGTGTGTGTGTGTGTGTGTGTGTGTGTGTGTGTGTGCGTGTGTGCAGCGGTAGATTGACATTAGCCATGATATTTTGCTTTGGAACTGGTGTTCCTTCACGTTTTTTGTGTAAGGCATTAGCTTTACATTAAGAACAAAACGCAGATTAGACAGGGGTGGAATCATTCATGTCTGACAGTTTTAATAATGAAATTTAAGAAATGAAATCAGCGTCGTTTATCATGCATGGTTTCATTATGATATGAAAAGAACGTGTTTTGTACGGAAAACAAGCAAGCAAGCAAGTTTCCATACGTCTGTTTCGAGAAAAAAAGGTTACCTGCCGGTGTAGGTCCACATACAGGATGGTGCAGGATTATGAAGGCATTAATTGGAAGGGACTTGATCAATATTGCGTTGACCACAGCAAAACTACTTGTCATATCTAACCAAAATTCCATTGTTTCCTTCGCTTCAGATCGCTTTGCGAGTTTCAATGAAATTCCCTGTTCCGGTCTTGACCACAACTCCTTAAAAACGGTTTATGTTGGGACACTTTTGAGCATGCGCGAGTGTTCGTACGCAGTTATTCCTGGTCAAAATATTTATACACGATGTGTTCAACAGGAAGGCGATGTACTTAAAGTGTTTCAGGTTTCGGGGCTCGGGGTTTCCGCAGGTAGCCAAGAGATTATGGACATGCCTTTTACCGGCTTTTCCTGGAACGGAACCATAGAAAGTCCTGAACAAAAACTGTTACGTGTCGTGTACCTCCAGTCTTGTATCGGTTGCATCGCAGCATATCCAGTGAAAAGAAAAAAAAGAAAAGCAAAGAAAGAAAAAAGCATAATCAGCTCATCTTGTCGTCCTCGCTGTTGCCTGCAGACTAATTGATCGGGCTTTCGTCATGTGGAGCTCCAGGGTTGCAGCGTGTCCTCCCACCCTCTCTTTCCTCACGCCGCATTTCACCTTTAGCCGCTCCATTCCACACTTGTCCCGTGTCTCCCCCCCCCCCCCCCCCCCCCCCCCCCACACACACACACCACCACACACCCCTTCCACCTTCTCCGCCCGCCCACCAACCATTTTCCCCGTTCCCACCACGGTAATGCAAGCTGACGTAACATTCTTGGCTGAAAATAGAAAAGTAGTGGTCCATTACGGTTTATCTTCAGTCATTAGTTACAAAGTGAGATGACTGCAAACAGCCCTGATGTGGCCCTTTGCGGTCGGCTGGGCTATAAGCAACATGATTGTCAACCTCGGGTGATGTCAGTGGAGGAAGGACTAGTGCACAGCCCAAACACACTCACAGCTTGCTTACAATCTCATTCATATATCATGCATTCGTCACATCAAACCACTAGTAAAGTCTATAACTTTACTACACATGATCATAGAACGAAACATCAATGCATATGGAATCAAACAAAATAAAACATTCTCTCTTTTCTGAACTTCACAAAATCATTTATCTAAAGCATCATTAACTAACCCGGGTATAAATAGATTTCTACTTTACCTGGCCAGGTGATCTTAACTATTCAGGAATCACTGTCTTTTTCTTTTCCTTTTTTTTCTTCTTTTCACTGTCACTTTCACAACACGACACAACTGCTGGCACTGGTCAGGTTAGACTGCTGGCACCGGTCAGGCTGGACTGCTGGCACTGGTCAGGTTAGACCGCTGGCGTTGGTCAGGTTGGACTGCGATGAAAGTGGCGCTGGCCAAGTATGAGGTCGAACCCCGGTTCGGATGGAACAGTGACTATCAACATCGATCTGTTCTCCTTTCTTTCTTCCTGCATTAACGCATTGCACTCCTCTCTCTCTCTCTCCTAGTCTGCTCTATTAAATGGACATGGTTGCTTTTCTTTTCCTTTTCTTTTCTTTCTTTTTCTCTTCTTTTAGTTAGCAACTCTCTCTCTCCACATCTCTCTTTAGTCCTCCCTCTGCAGACTCTATCTCGTGCTAATGCCACAATTCGGTTCTCTCCTCTCCTCTCATCTCCCTGCTCTTCTCTCGTCAGAGCCTAACCCAGAACCTCTCTCTCTCTCTGTCTCTCTGTTCGTTCCCCTCTCTCTCACTCATGCATTACTTTATGCCCTAACTCCGTGTCCAAGGGCGAGTACCATTGGTCAGTATTTTTTACCACCTCGTACCCGAAGTTATCTCCCTTAATTCCATTGGATATTCAAATCATGACAGTCATGCGTACACGCCTTACTCTCTGTGGTGGTCAATTGGTCATTTAATTGATTAGCTTGATTTCACCCCCACCACACACTACCTTCTCCCTCTCCCTTTCCGGCGACGTCGACCTAATGGTGGCATTGGTCGTAAATTGGCTAGATCAGTCCGGCCCAGACGTTGCAATAGGTCTGGCCAACCTATTGAGACGTTGGTCAGCCACTCCGACTGTCTACGGGGAAGATTAGGATTAGCCTCTCGCTGTGCTCAAATTGGCCGGATGAGTCTGATCCGGGCGTCGAGACTCGTTTGACCAGACATCGAGGCATCGGTCAGCTACTTAGTCCGTCTGGCTGGACAGACCGTCTCCGTGGAACCTCTCCCTATGCTTAATTGGCTGGATCCGACACATGGGCCGTCTGCCTGACGCCCAGAATATTTGCATTAGAGCTTATGTCCAACCAACCTAGCTGGCGACGGACCACGACTTTGGTTGTGTTTATTTTTGACCGTGACAATTTCCCCCCTTGCAAAAGACCATGCACCGCATGTCTCAAAACAACGGTACAAAAAGGACAACAACCGAATTTGCTGACACACAGCTACACGTGCAAAGTTTGAAAAATACTTTACAACCAACGGTTTATAAATTATAAAATATATCATTAGTGAATACCACTCCAATGAGTTATCATTGACGTGCGCTCTTGCGTTATTTCAACTCATTTTATAACAACCTCTGTGCGCACTTATGCAATTCCCTACCTGCGGATTGCCACATCTTCTCTTCACAATTCCTATGAAAAGCACAATATAGTATGATCACGATCCATGACACTTCACTGAGGAATCTCCATCCTCACTTATTGCAAATAATGCATCACTACACAAGCGACTGTATGCTCCAAGCATAACTACATTCACATGAACAAGTCTCACAAAGAAAATATGAACAAGTCTCACACAGAAAATATGAACCATAGCCAACTGGGAATGAACCCATATCCAATCAACATAACTGTAATCAACACATATTATCAACAAAGCACCCCTGATATGACTGACTTCCTCTGAGTTGCAGCTTGCTAGACTACGCGACTTAAATAGTCAGCTCCGACATTCTGTCGACCTGGAATGTACTGCACTCGATACCTGTAGGGCTGCAGTGCCATTGCCCAACGCAGAACCCTGCTGTTTTTCAGCTGTGCCTCCTGCAGGAATTTGAGTGGTTGATGATCTGTCTCTATCACGAACTCTTTCCCATACAAGTATTTGTGGAACTTCTGCACGGCCCACACGACGGCTAAACACTCCTTCTCTACAGTTGCGTACCCTTCTTCACACTTTGTCAACTTCCTGCTAGCATACCTCACAGGGAACTCGATCCCTTCGTGCTCCTGCAACAATACTGCACCTATCCCACCACCTGATGCATCTGTCCGCAACAAAAATGGTTTTGACATATCCGGTAGCTTCAAGATGGGACGGGAACCTAGTCTTTCCAGCACTGTCTGCAGTGCTTGCTCTGCAGCGTCTGACCACTCGACCACTGCCGGTTTCCCTGCCTTGACCAAATCACTGAGAGGACTCGTGATTGCTGCGAAATTTGGAACAAACTCCCTATAGAAACCAATAAAACCTAGCAGACTCCTGACTTCTGTTTTGGTCTTTGGTCTCTCTGAATTCATCATCTTCTCCACCTTTCCCCTTTCTGGCTGCTTTGTGTCGCCTCCGACAACAAAACCTAGGAACTCCAGGCTTGGAAAACCAACCTGGCACTTTGTTGGTCTGGCTGTGAGATTGGCTTGTCTCAACCTCTCTAAAACTGCTCCTAGCTGCCTCATATGCTCCTCCCATGTCTCGGATGCTATCAGAATGTCATCCATGAAATTCACAACGCCTTCCAATCCCGTCAATAACTTCCTCATCATCCGAGAGAAGACTGCAGGTGCGTTGACCATCCCAAAAGGGAGTACTCGCCACTGGTATAGCCCCATAGGAGTGGAGAATGCTGTGACTTCCTTTGAGTCCTCACTCAAGGCTATTTGCCAGTAACCCTTGCTCAGATCTATCCTGGTGAATACTGGCTCTTGCTTGTGGCGATCTGAGCGAACAGGTCTTCCATGTTCGGTATGACCTCTGCATCGACCTTGGTGACACTGTTCAGACGTCTATAGTCAACACAGAATCGATGCTCACCTGACTTTTTCCTCACTAAGACGACGGGTGCACTATACGATGATTTGGACGGTTCAATCACCCAAGGTCCAACATCTTTTCTACCTCCTCCTCGATCACTTGCTTGGTGGCATATGGGATCGGGTAGGCTTTCACATGTACGGGTTTTTGCGATGTTAACTCCACCGTACATGTCTCTAGAGTTGTCCTGCCTGGTTTATCAGTCAGGGACGCCCTATACTGTTCTAGGAGCCCCCTAACTTCCTCCTGCCTCCTACTGTCTAGCCCTTCATACAGTGACACATCCCTGTATGACTCTTCTCCTGGAAACTCGGGCAACAAAATCTCCCCTTCTTCTGCTGGGTCTCCTTCACCTCCATCAATGATTGCTGCTGCGCCTATGTGCTGAGTCTCACGCTGAATATATTTGCGGAGCAAGTTTGCATGGAAAAGTTTTGATTTCCCATTCACATCGATTTGGTAGTCCTGATCTACCTTTTCAATGATGGTGAATGGTCCTTTCCAATGCATCAGCAGCTTGTTGTGATCCGTGGGAAGCAGTAACAGGACTTGATCCCCCACCTTGAGGAATTGCTTTCTCACCTTCCTGTCATATTGCTTCTTCTGAACGACCCTAGCTTCCTGCAAACTCTCCCTTGCAACCTTACATGTCTCCTCTAGCCTATTGCGTAAGTCCACCACATACTGATAAGTGGTTTTGACTTCTTCTGACTCCTGTTCTCGGACCACAGCTCTTTGAGAATGCACACTGGTCCCCGAACTGTCCGCCCATACAGCAGCTCAAATGGCGAAAAGCCTGTGCTTTCCTGAGGGGCTTCCCTGTAGGCGAACAGTGCCGCTGGAATGTAGCGGTCCCAATCTGCTGGCCTTTCCTCACAGAGCTTCTTTAAGATGCCCTTCAGCACACCATTGAATCTTTCCACCAAGCCATTGCATTGTGGATGGTATGGGGTAGTGAGAAGCTGTGTGATCCCTAGCAGCCTGTTGACCTCCCTCATCACGCCTGAGGTGAACTGTGACCCCCTGTCACTGAGAATTTGTGCTGGCACACCCACGCGAGAGAAGATGTCTACCAGCCCTTCAGCGACCTGTTGCGTATCTACGCCTTTCAGTGCAACTGCTTCTGGGTATCTGGTCGCGTAGTCCACGAGCGTCAACACATACCTGTGCCCGCCTTTGGAACAGGGCGCGATTGGGCCAATCAGATCAACTGCCACCCTCCTGAATGGAGTGTCAATTAAAGGAGGCTGTTTAAGAGGCGCCTTCCTCTTCACCCCTCTTGTGGCTGACCTTTGACACACGTCACATGACATGCAGAAACGCTTGATGTCTGCCATTGCTCCTGGCCAATGAAAGTCATCAAAGATTCGGTCAGCTGTTTTGCTGGTGCAGAGATGACCCGCCATGAGCGACTCGTGACCCACTGACATGACAGTGTCACGATAACCTGCTGGTACCTCTAACTGAGTGGTCACCTTACCTGTCTTCCCCTTGGTGAACACTCAGTACAACAGCCCGCCTTTCACAAGAAATTCTGTCTCACCTCCTCTAACCTCCTGTTTCTCTCCACCTCTTGCCAACTCCCAAGACTTCACGAGCGAAGGGTCTTGTTCCTGCGCTGCCCTAAACTCATCAGGCGACACATCTATGCCTGACTTCCTTGCTGGAACGACTAACAGTTTATCAACCTTTTCCTCCTTCTTGCTCCTTGTTTGAACTGCTGCCCCTGTAGCAGTCAACAACTCAGGATCCCCTGGATCCCTTGCCCCTGGAATATTTCCAATGATCAAATCATGAAGGGGTTTCTCCATCACCAACGCAGACAACTCGCCTGAGAAGTAAGGGGTACGTACTTCTATCTTAGCAACTGGAAACTCCCTCACAGTGCCATCGATTAGAGTACAGGTCTGGATTTGCCCTGTCAAATCCCCTTTCTCGACCAGCGTTGTTCTCACCACACCGCATGAACAACCAGTGTCTCGTAACACTTTCACCCCCTGCTGGCCAATCCACCCTTCTTCCACTGGTAACGAACCACTCAGCCTAGTGCCCTCCATCCCTGACACTGACTGCTGTCCAGTGCTAGCCATAGGCCGCACTCTACCCTCTTCAGATTGGATCCCTTTTGGTTCCACTGCAGGTCGTCTCCACTGGCGACCTTATCCACCTCTTGCAAGGCTGCTGCCTTCTGGAACCTCATGCGACAATCCCTCGCCACATGTCCCTTCTTGTGACAAATGAAACACCTATTGTCCCTTTGTCCTCCTTTCTGCCCCACCACTGGGTTTGCAGACTGTGCAGAAAACTCCCCTAGTCTCCTTGCACTCTTCTCACCTGTGCCTGGCACCTGTTTCTCCTGCACCTTAGTGCCCAAACGTGCCTCTCTATACACCTCTGCGAACTTCAACAACTCCCTGCTGTCTCTGGCTGTCTCTCTTTCAAATGTATGGTTAACTCAGGGCCGCAACCTGACAAAATCTGTTCCTTCATAACCAGCTCTTTCAATTCAGCGAACTCCTTCTTCGTACCACTCAACTCTAACCATTTATCAAAATAGTGATCTAAACGTGCACCAAACTGAGTGTACGTTTCACCTGCTTGCAATCTAGCTGAACGAAATTTCTTTCTGAATCCTTCCTCTGTGAGGTCAAATCCTTCATCAATGATTCCTTCACAGCACCAAAATCAGATTGGGTGTCTGCTGGCAATGCAGTGAAAATCTGTAATGCCTTACCCGTCAATAGCGCTGACAAAATGACTGCCCACTCTTCTGAAGGCCAACCCTGACTGGTCGCAAACGTTTCGAAACGACTGATGTATGCATCAATCGAATCGGTTCCTTCAGAGAACTTTGGCAACTTTGGTCGGGGGGCGTAACTGCGCACAGAGTCACTGGAAAGTGAACTACCATCATCGGTGGTCTCCCTTTGTATTCTCACTCGCTCTAACTCTAATTGAATCCTTAATCTTTCTGTTTCCTGCGCTTCCCTTAGTCTTTCTGTTTCCTGCGCTTCGCTAGCCTGATTAGCGTTGGCCTGAATCCTTAATCTTTCTGTTTCCTGCGTAAATCTTTCTGTTTCTTGCATTTCTTTAGCCTTTTCCTGTTCTGCTATTTCTACTGCAACACGGCGTCTTTCTGCTCTCTCATCCCTTTCCATCTTTTGCTGGTTTTCAACTAATGCTCGCAACTCTTCTCCCGAATAGCCTAAGTCACGAGCGACGCTCACAAGTTGTTCAATAGGGGTGTTCTTTTCGTCCGCCATTATATCTTCTTTTTTTTTTTTTTTTTTTTTTTGAAACCAGATTTTACTACTACGACAGCCAAACTGGTGGTTACCGACACGAGTGACGTAATAACACAATCCTATGAATGATAATATTAGCTTGGGACAACGTAATTAGTTTTTATAAGACGCCCAGCGCCTGACCCAACTATGAGAGCGAATTATAGGCAATCTGTACGAAATAAGTACTCTGGGGCTGAAATGCCAAGCCTAGTATTTAACTATCTTGGGAACATACAGTAAGACAACCCCTTGTCTTAGGATTACAACACTTGAATCCCACCCAGCTTCCTCTCTGAGAAGTTGAACAATTATAATAAATGGGCCAGAACATCCTGGCAAGCTCGCCAATAAATTGTCAACCTCGGGTGATGTCAGTGGAGGAAGGACTAGCGCACAGCCCAAACACACTCACAGCTTGCTTACAATCTCATTCATATGTCATGCATTCGTCACATCAAACCACTAGTAAAGTCTATAACTTTACTACACATGATCATAGAACGAAACATCAATGCATATGGAATCAAACAAAATAAAACATTCTCTCTTTCCTGAACTTCACAAAATCATTTATCTAAAGCATCATTAACTAACCCGGGTATAAATAGATTTCTACTTTACCTGGCCAGGTGATCTTAACTATTCACGAATCACTGTCTTTTCTTTTCCTTTTTTTTTTCTTTTCACTGTCACTTTCACAACACGACACAACTGCTGGCACTGGTCAGGTTAGACTGCTGACACCGGTCAGGCTGGACTGCTGGCACTGGTCAGGTTAGACCGCTGGCGTTGGTCAGGTTGGACTGCCGATGAAAGTGGCGCTGGCCAAGTATGAGGTCGAACCCCGGTTCGGATGGAACAGTGACTATCAACATCGATCTGTTCTCCTTTCTTTCTTCCTGCATTAACGCATTGCACTCTCTCTCTCTCTCTCTCCTAGTCTGCTCTATTAAATGGACATGGTTGCTTTTCTTTTCCTTTTCTTTTCTTTCTTTTTCTCTTCATTAGTTAGCAACTCTCTCTCTCCACATCTCTCTTTTAGTCCTCCCTCTGCAGACTCTATCTCGTGCTAATGCCACAATTCGGTTCTCTCCTCTCCTCTCATCTCCCTGCTCTTCTCTCGTCAGAGCCTACACCCAGAACCTCTCTCTCTCTCTGTCTCTCTGTTCGTTCCCCCTCTCTCTCACTCACGCATTACTTTATGCCCTAACTCCGTGTCCAAGGGCGAGTACCATTGGTCAGTATTTTTACCACCTCGTACCCGAAGTTATCTCCCTCTAATTCCATTGGATATTCAAATCATGACAGTCACGCGTACACGCCTTACTCTCTGTGGTGGTCAATTGGTCATTTAATTGATTAGCTTGATTTCACCCCCACCACACACTACCTTCTCCCTCTCCCTTTCCGGCGACGTCGACCTAATGGTGGCATTGGTCGTAAATTGGCTAGATCAGTCCGGCCCAGACGTTGCAATAGGTCTGGCCAACCTATTGAGACGTTGGTCAGCCACTCCGACTGTCTACGGGGAAGATTAGGATTAGCCTCTCGCTGTGCTCAAATTGGCCGGATGAGTCTGATCCGGGCGTCGAGACTCGTTTGACCAGACATCGAGGCGTCGGTCAGCTACTTAGTCCGTCTGGCTGGACAGACCGTCTCCGTGGAACCTCTCCCCTATGCTTAATTGGCTGGATCCGACACATGGGCCGTCTGCCTGACGCCCAGAATATTTGCGTTAGAGCTTATGTCCAACCAACCTAGCTGGCGACGGACCACGACTTTGGTTGTGTTTATTTTTGACCGTGACAATGATCTTATCTTAACTAGGTGACTGCAAGCGGAAATTGAAACAACTTTTAAAAAGAAATTAATCCGCCAGACAAAAAGAAACAGAGTACAAGCCAAAACACGACGCGTCTCGACCTCTTAGGTCTTCTTCAGGCAAGATAGACAACATTCAGGACAATGGAAACGAGCAACGAGCAATCACTTATCTTCTGTGTACACCATCTGGCATCAGCATTATTTCTGAACAGACTGTCCGCTGCTTTTGCAATTTTACCTACTTTCTGCATTGCTTCATTGTCAGCTCCTGTTAGGTTTGTGAAACATGTCATGATAGCTGATCGCGACGACCGTTTTTCTGCCAACCGCTCGTTGGCTGTTGAGAATAGGACCTTGGGCTTGAACTTTTGTGTATGATGACACAACAGGTTGTGGTAATTAAACATGTCCAGCACTTGTTCAGTATCTGTCTGTCGTAAGTGGTTGTAAGGAGGCTGGTTGGTGATTATTTTGATTTAGTCCTATTCGCTTTATGCCGTAAAAATTTCTTGTCCGTGAAATCAAATGCTCCTGTCCATACTAAAAGAGTAATGATGGTAGACCTGTTGATGATGATATTTAACTTCACGTGTTTGCTTCTCTGTTAGCAAACTTTCCTTTCCGTATGATAATAATCATGATAACAACGACGATTTGGACATTATATAACTCAGCATTTATTTGTCTCTTTCAGCAGATGTTCCCGGCGACAAGATGATAGTGACAGTGATAATGACGACGATGTTGAAGAGGATGACGATGTCAAAACTGAGATGCTCTTGACCGTATAATAACATGACATTGGTGATGACGATGTTGAGACTGAACGTATTCCATGTCTCTCTTTCTCTCTCTGCCGCCAGATGTTCCTGGCCAAGGCGTTGTTTGACAACGTGGCGGAGACGCCGGACGAACTGGCCTTCCGACGCGGCGACGTGCTGACCGTGATGCAGCAGGACACGTCCGGGCTGGACGGCTGGTGGCTGTGCTCGCTGAAGGGCCGGCAGGGCATCGCCCCGGGAAACCGCCTCAAGATCCTCTCCGGCATGATCGAGGGCATGCCCAGGGATGGCCCTGCCGGCGTCGACCAGGCCGGTGGGGACTGGAGGAGGAGTTCGCAGAAGTCGCCTGACAAGGTGAGGTGGTTTTTCTTCGTTTTACCCTCTTTGGTCCCAAGCATCAGTTTAAACACGCGATCAAACAAGCCGAAAGAAAGGGGGGGGGGGGGGGGGTGGAATAAAGGAAAACCTTAGACGGTGAACAGTCAATAGAAAACGAGTTTATGACTGGTGACCTGTGTCAGGGTACCCTCTACCTGCTCCACCACTTCAGCAATGGTGGTGATGTATTACTGGTACAATTACGGTGGTGGTGGTGAAGAGGATGATGATGATGATGATGATGATGGTAGAGGCAGTGATGATGGCAGAGTTTCACCAGGTATGAATTTGCATTTAGCATTCAGTCTGTTAAAATAGTTTTCTGGGTTTTTTTTTCTCAGCAACCTTCGCAAGGACCTTATTTTGAACCTTTGAAACAGCAATTCCTGTCCATTTGGGTGTATTGAGCTGATTTTCATCCATATTTTAGAGCCCTGTATTGCTGTAAAGTTTAGTCGGTTACGTCAGAAAAGAGGCATGTTTGTTGTGATCAGTGAGGAAGGAAAACAAAGGAGGAAACTATTTAGTTACGTGCTGCCTACATTTATATGGTACATTTGGTCGTCTAGGTAATTTTGTGTTCGTAATTAAATAGATTGAAAAAACACGACGCGCGCACGCATGTGTGTGTATATATGTGTGTGTGTGTGTGTGTGTGTGTGTGTGTGTGTGTGTGTGTGTGTGTGTGTGTGTGTGTTTGAAGGGTGGGGAGGGAGAACGGAGGGGTTGGGGTGGGACAGAGGATCCGTTTTGTTCCTTTGATTAACTTCTGAACGAATGGTTTTCTTTCTTGTACATTACATTTACAGTTTGCATCGCTGTAACTGACAAAAATTTAAAACAGCCCATTGTCACTGAAAACTGTATGACTTGGTCTGTCAGAAATCATTTTAATTTCTGTTATTGTTTCATATGGTTTTTGTTTGCATTGGTTTTGGTTTTTCATGTACACTTGAAAGAGGAAATCTCGGAAAACGAAAAAAAAAAAATCATAAGACTCAAAATAGCAATGTCCCGTAGGGTCTGTTGTAATAATTCTCACCTCCTGTTGATTCCATATCGGTGTTCTGTTAGACCTCTGAAGCGACGAAAAGGTAAGAAATAAAAATGAAATGCAAGAAAGGAGTCTGTCACACAGCGGAGAGGAACTATTTAAACAGGCTGGTTGTTGTTGTTGTTGTTGTTGTTGTTGTTTCTGTCCGTTGATTTGAGCCGTCCGTGGTTCTGGAGAGATGGTGAGAGTTATAAGATGACAGCTGGTGAGAATTATCACAAGAGACAGCGGGAGAACAGAACAGTAATGTCATGCCGTCATTTTCGGATTCCGCACTATGTGGTTGGGTCCCTCAACATCAGCTGTGTTTTACCTTTGACCTTT
Organism: Conus ventricosus; assembly: GCA_018398815.1. NCBI lineage: Eukaryota > Metazoa > Mollusca > Gastropoda > Neogastropoda > Conidae > Conus > Conus ventricosus. The sequence goes on from CM031612.1 coordinate 53,314,709, forward strand.
TGCAGTGGGCTCACAGGAGTTACCCTTGCTATCAGTTCGGAAACGTAAGTGGCATTGTTTTTCGGTGCAACCCCATCCCCACCCCCTTTCTCACCCGCACCTTACCACACCGTCCTCCACCTTTCGCCTCCAGTGTTGTTGCCACTAGCATAGCTTCAGTGTAGTTCCAGCCGCTTCCCCAGCCTTCACTGTCGTTGTGTTGTTATAGCACCATTAATTTTAGTTTTAGCTTGTCCCGTCCACAGTTGCCTATAGTGCGTGTTGTTTGTGTGGGACAGAGTTGTGCGTGTTCAGCCTGGATCGCAGATCCTTTGGTAGGTGAACGTATGACGTGGTGTTGAGGTGGTAGTTTGACAGCGTTTCTGTGTGTTTTTTTCTGGATCTGCGGAATCAAAAGCCTGCCCTGTGTTAGAAATCAGTTCGTTTCTATTTCATAGTACCGTGACATAATGATATATGGGGTATTTCTCATTCTGTATCCCCAAATTTGAGTAATTCCAGTCGCGATGTTACTGATGTGTGGAGAGGACAAATGGAAAACAAGTCATTAAGACACGTGTTTTCCCTTATCTTTCCCTTTTCCCCAGCGCGCGCGCGTGTGTGCGTGCGTGCATGTGTTCCCACTTCAGAAAGCTATTGTTTTCAGTCTGTGTTATGCCGTGTGACTGGGTCCATTACACAGTGCTCTTTGCATAATGATTTACCTTTGGTCTTTGTCATGGGCGTAGAGGAGTTATTGCTATCAGTCTGGAATCCTATGCAGCATTGTTTTCTGTGCGTTCCCCTGTCACGTATCGCGCCCTGTTCTAGTTTTAGTCCGAGCACCTGTTGTGCTTTTCTTCATTTGTGTTCTTTGTGTCTGTTTTGAGCGTGTGTATCAGAGGAACTTGCTCATGTTTGTTGGCTACTTTTGATTATTGAGCGATTAATGTGGTGATAGAACTCGTATAAATCTTTACAACATCTGAAGAAGAGGGAGGAGGGGACGGTATGTCTACTCTCTGTCTCTCTCTCGCTCTCTCTCTCTCTCTCTCTCTCTCTCTCTCTCTCTCTCTTATTCACTTTTTCTCACGATCAATTTATTTGAAATTATTTCGAGTAACTTATCATTTTCTTCTTACATTGGTTTTTTTTTGTTTTTGTTTTTTTTTTAACAAATTCTATGTCGGCATGTAGTTTCTTTATATTTTTTCTGTATTAAAGGTCGAATGTGGAAAAAAAGGCCAGTTGATGCTTATTTTTTGTAAAATTTTACCTTATGAAACAAAAAGACAGACCATTTGTTCGTTTTTAACCCATCCCACCCCCACCCCCACTCTAGTCTTCTCCACTGTTGTCCATTCACCTTTCCCAGATCTACGTCTCTCATTATCTGACACTTTTTTTGTAGCCGTCTCTCTCACTTTTCACAATTTTGGAGCTCTCCCACCCGTTGACGGTACGTGTACACACACTTTACTCCTCTTCTTCCCCATTCATGGTGACGTTCTTTCCTAGTTTTACGCTCTGTCAGTGTGCAGAGATTCTCCTTTTAGACTTTTGCGCGCGTAACACACGCGCTCGCGTACACAACACAACACAACACAACACAACACAACCACGCACACATACGTACACACACAACACAACACAACACCCACACACCCACACACACAAGCGCGCGCCGCCTTGTCAAACGACCATCATGATAGCAGACCCATGCTGTGATCGGAAGTCATGTGATATTAGGGGGCAACTCCCCCCCCCCTCCCCCCTCCCCCCACCGCCTTCCCCTTTTTGTGTGTGTGTGTGCGTGTTTAAAGTGACACTGTCTGCCACGATGATAAAACTTCATGCGCTGTAGGTTGACCGCAAACCTCTTGATGGTCCCATAAAATTAGGGAGTGAACCAGCAGGAAAATCGTGTTTTGGTGTTCTTGAAATAGGCTGCGGGGGCTTGTACAAAAGAAACAAACAGTGTGGGTGAGTTTTCCCTTGTCTGGCACAGTAAATGACAACTCCTCAGGACCCCCCTCGTCCCCTTACCACCATCACCCTTCCCTACCCCACTGCTAATCCCACGTAAGCTTCGTGTGTGTGTCCGTGTTGTTTGAGGGCTCAGGTATACACGTGTATGAACACAGATATTGACACAGACAGAAGTACATGCACAAACACGCGTTCGCTGAAATGATTCAGACATTTGTTTTTCCTGCCACCTCTTTTGGGACATGTAAGATGTCAGTTGAGTGGTGGGGGTGGGGGTGGGGGATGTAAAAACGATACAAATCATAGTTTACATTTAAAAGCAAACAAAGCGCAGTTTGTAGGCAAATTGGACAGGCTGAACGGCGAAGTTGAATTAAAGGACTTGCTTCTTTTGTCCGTTTAATCTAATGCAACAGATTCTTCATAAATATAGTCTGGAAGTTATCAGCAGATACTACAGAGAGACTTAATCCAATGATATTTTTTCAGATATGAACTGTGTGGTCTTCAATCTGTACGTGCAGGGTTTTGTAACCAAAATGAAACTAGGATCCTGTGTCTTTCGTTTATTGCATCTGCTATGGTTGTCGCGGTCAAGACCAACCCTTCGTCCGATCTCAGTCATAAGTCAGTGACTGTTTCATCTGAATTGATTCCATAGATAAGTACAGAGATTTGGCAATTGATGAATATTCTTTGCTCGTTTGAAATCAGTTTTAAAACTTATACAGGACAGATTTCGTCACTGGAGTGTTAAGACTCTTCCCCCATGAGCGAGTGTAGTTATCTGGTAGAGCAAAACGAACGTCTGATCAGTAACAGTTATATTTGTCATTGGAAAACTTTGTTTCCGAGTGCAGCTGTTTCAACAAAAATAATCTTCATTCTGTTGAAAACTCGTCACTGGTAGGTATAAAATACACTTTATGTAAACCATACAGTTTTTTTAAAAACTGTACTCGAGCAGCTTTAAGCAGGCAATTATCAGGGGCGTCCAAATGTCCATCGTTCGACCTTTGATTTGCGTATACTTGGATAAATCCGTGATACGTATGCACACACACACACACACACACACACACACACACACACGAATGCACACACACTAAATCACGCTCATATACTCCCCTCTCTCTCTCTCTCTCTCTCTCTCTCTCTCTCTCTGTCTCTCTCAGATACTCACTCACTCTTTCTGTGTATATACGTACGTACGTACATGCATGCGTGTGTGTGTGTGTGTTTGCGCGTGCGCATGCGGGGTCTTTGAAATATGTCGCTCTTTTCGTGTGTCTGTAATTTGACATAGTTCACTGTGGTCATTCATGCTCTCTGCTGCCCCTTTCCTGCAGTAACACGCCAAGCCACTTACGTTATAGCATACCCCCGCGCAATACAACAGGTAACAAACGAGACGGGAGGGTGGGTGGAGGGAGGCTGCCTTGCCGAACAGACAGATGAATGGAATGGATTCGGGAGGGGATTGCGGGGTGGGGGGTGGGGGGTTAAAGAAAACTTGTAATAGCGGAGGAATATGGTGTGTGATGAGTGAGGTGGGGGGGGGGGGGGGGGGGGGGAGGAGACGGCGAATAAGGGGCCTTGACAGTCTGTCGCCGGATCAGGAGTGACACCAAGCGGACTCCGTCTGAAAAGAGTTTATCCCTAGGGTATCCCTGGCCCACGTGACGTTAGTTAAATTAAATAATATCACCATTATGGGCGGAAGGTTGGGATATGGAGGAGAAGGCTGGTGGCGAAAGGGGGGGGGGCGGCTCCCTCTTCCTGTATTTCTTTCCTTCCTTCCTTCCTGCTATCCATACGTCCGTCCGTTTTCTTCTTCCCTTTCGTTTCTCGTTCCCTTTCGGTGGAGTTGTCAGCGGTCGAGGGGAGAAAAAGGAGTGACATTGTTTGAGTGTTTAAACAGCGGGGCTTTTTACGTCAGGGTTAACCCCTCCGCTGTCGAGCGGTGTGGCGACTTCCTTAAATGTCCCAACCTCCGGCTGTCGTCAGTGCTCACTCTCCCCAATGCAGCAGCCCACATCGAGGTCAGCCCCTACGCCAGCCACAATGTTGTCTTCCTGACCGACGCCCTGTCCATCTTGCAGGCCCTTCAGTCCAATAGAGACCCAGAGCTCAACGATCTGTCCTCATCTCTCGCCTCCCCCTGCACAAGTCACACAGTCACCCTGCAGTGGATTCCCTCCCACTGCAATGTGCTCGGCAATGAGACTGCTGACTCCTTGGCAAAGGAGGGCACTACAAAGGAGCAGATGGACAGATCTACCAGCTACACCGAATCCAGGACCATCATCAAGGCCAAGCTGCAGAACAAGTGGAAGCAGCAGCATCCACGCCACAACAGAGCAGACCCGTACTACCTGCTGACTCGACGAGAGCAGGTAGTCATCTTCAGGCTCAGGACAGGCCACAACCGTCTGAAACACCACCTATTTTCTAAACTCCGCATCGGCAACACAGAGCAGTGCCCCTGCAGAACAGGCAGCCAGACAACAGAACATCTGCTGCAGTCCTGCCCGCTCCACCAAGCGCTTCGAGAGAAAACCTGGCCCGACCCAATACCAGTGGCCCGGAAGCTCTACGGAGGACTGGAGGACCTGCGACGTACTGCCACCTTTGTCGAGGAGACGGGGGAATCCATCTAAAGACATGACGAACGAGACAACAACAGCTCTCCCCAATGCCTTCGGCTTCATCCCTATGGAATCAGGGACTCTGGCTGCATTAAATCGGGTAAAGGAAAACAGTTGTCTCGGTCTTTCTCTTCAAGGTAAAATACAAATGAACACACACGACAAGGTATAAAGTAACGCTTATCTAATACACGGTGCGAAACAGAAACAAGTTAATTTTCAACAAATGTGTCTTCTCCACACGTCACAAATATCATAGAAATGTGCGCGCGTCCACACACACACACACACACACACACACACACACACACACACACACACACACACAGGCGCGCACGCGCACACACACACACACACACATGCATGCACACACACACACGCACGCACGCACGCACGCACACACACACACACACACACACACACACCACACACAACACACACACACACACACACACAAAATACTCCCCAGATCACAGCCAGCTTTCTCTTCGTCCAGCATTTTCCAGGACACTATTGTATAAGTCGTGATTACGTCAGGTTTGAACCAGAGCAAAAATTGACCATCAGTGTCGAAACTCGCTCTGGCTTTTTTCCACCCTTTATTTTTTTTTTGTTTTATTTTTATACATACACATTGAAAGGGTCGGTGCCATGTCGTCCGTTCCGGAAAACTGGGAGGATTGCGAGGATGAAGTGTGGTAATAAGGTGGACCGTCCTCACCTGACAAAATGTCGTTGGAAAACGC
>CM031612.1:53325070-53337570 GCA_018398815.1 Conus ventricosus
CGATAGATGCACCTGAGAGGCACACCTGCTTCTCTTCAGGGAGGAAGAGAGCCGGGCATTTCTCCCCCCTCCCCCCACCCCCATTCACGGTGTGTCATGGACGACAGCTGTGCGGGGTCGAACGACTCATTATCATCTTTATGACGTCTGGCCCTGTTTGGTTGGGCTTTCCCTAGGGTCTTCAACCCTCGGCAGACGCATTTGAAACCAGATGCTGCAGCACTGCTCGGTGGAGTCTTGGGTTAGTTGTGGGGCGTTCGTTTGTATCGCAGATTTGGGGTTTACTCGTGCTAAATGAGGTTTATTTGCGTTCCTTTCTACACAAACAACTACTTTCTTGTCGATTTTTTTTTTTACGTTGACTTGTGTTCCTAGCGTTACAGTGAAACTCAGCTTTTGGTTCAGGTTGGACCTGTGACATCAACAACCGCCAGTTTAATTTTCGGGCAAGGACGGTTATAATGATTCTGTTGGCGGAGGACCGTATAACGCGCGCAGTTTAGGACTGCTAATAAGCGCTGCTTTCCGTACGCCGTTTGTCATGCCCCCCCCCACCCCCCACCCCCCCTTTCTTTTTTTTTTTTACGTTGATGTGTTTAACTAGTGAACAGTTAGTATATGCGCATTATGACCTAGTCGCTCGTGAGTTGGTCCCTGCAAACCACACAAATGTCATAGAATATGGTTGATTACGATCCAGTAAAAGGGAGGTCGTCCCCAGTTCATCGTCAGATCGAGGTGAACCTGTTTCAGCTTGTCTTCCTGAAGGCGTACTTACTAGGAAGGCGTACTTACATGGGCAGTACCTAGGTTGGCATCTCTGAGTGTTTTTGCAAATCATCTCATGTTCTGCTGTGGCTTGAAGAGGATTTCTGACTTAGGAGAGAGTTGACACAAGACAATTTATGATTTGACCAATTCATTCCCGCCATTGAAAAGTGAAAAAATGACACAACCTGTGGATTCTGACTCTTTCCTCACCCCCACCCTCTCTTTCTCTCAACACACACACGTTCAAACACACACACACACACACACACACACACACACACACACACACACACACAGAGAGAGAGAGAGAGAGAGAGAGAGAATCTCTGCACTCGACGACACGATGTCGTTTCATTAGATCGCATGCCATAAACTTCATCGCTGGTACATTGCCGAAGGCGAGGCCGAACTTGGATCTGATGTACAGTAATAATAATGTCCAGGTTCTAAAACAAGCTTTCCTGGCCTTGGGACTGTCTTCATGTGACGACAGTTAGACGTGTGAACCGCTTGAACTTGGGTCCAGTTGATGAAGAGGTCAAGTTGGTCGTCGTCGTCTCCTCCAGTTGCTGATAGTGATAGAAGTGTCGGTGGTAGTGGCTGTATAAGGTCAGTAGTTATGTCAGGTTCTCTTGTTTGTTTTTCACCGACTGATACGAGGCGCGTGGTTGGCCTTGTGGAGAAAACTTTTGTTTTCTTGATCCAAAGCCCTGTTTCAATCCTTTGGGGAGATTGTCCCGTGAGAGATTTTCTCTTCGGAGACACACATCTGCCTGATTCCAATCCCCTTCAAGTGAATTGAAGAAAACTTTCAAATGAGCTGTGGACGTGTAAGTTAAAGAAAAAGAAAAACAAACAAATGTTCATTAGTCACCGAAATGCCATGTGGAATACTGGAAGCCGCAACAGCGGTGTCTGTTTTAGCCTTTTGGTTACAGGTAAATTTGCTCAGGCGATTCAGATGGTATGGGGGAAGCCCGAGCGATTCATGAGGAAGAAGCAGACATCCGTGTCACAACACTGGCGTCGCCTTTAAAGGACCAGTTGTGGGTAGCGTGCCTGGGATTGGAACCTACTGCCTTCAGTAGCCAATTTCCCCTCGGGAATGTCCGTGAGGTGACGGTCTGTATTGGGGACTCGGTGCGCTGAAAATAAAAGAGAGGTTGACGATTTTGTCTGTGTGCCACTCACCTACCTTTGCCAGCTGTTACCCACTTATGCCACAAACATGAGATCTCAGCTCTCTCTCTCTCTCTCTCTCTCTCTCTCTCTCTCTCTCTCTCTCTCTCTCTCTGATATATTCCCACTGCCGCTCCTGTTCTATGTATCAAGCTATAGTATTGCTGTTATTAATTGCACTTTTTCCTGACCAGCTGTTGCACACTTTCTTTTACCTCACAAAAGAGATCTTCCGTACTTTCTCTATTCTCCGCGTTAACATTGTTTCTCACTGTCTCTGTCTCTGTCTGTTTCTCTCTCTCTCTCTCTCTCTCTCTCTCTCTCTCTCTCTCTCTCTCTCTCTCTCTCTCACACACACACACACCACACACACACACACACACACAGCCAATACCACTCCAGTATTATTAAACATAGCTTTTTTGTTAATGCGCTTTTTCTTTCACCAGCTGTTACGTACGTGGGTTGTAACATAAACAAAACTCTTCTGTGCGTAGATTTCTTCACGTTAATCTCTCTCTCTCTCTCTCTCTCTCTCTCTCTCTCTCGTCATTTTCCGCCATATGTCGACCTCTAATGAATTTTGTGGCTGTGATGCAGTCCAAAATGTGCCCTTCAGAAAAATCCTTACAAAGCTGGCAACAAATGGCAACATGCAGGCGTCTGCAGCACGTGGACCGGTTGATCCACACACAAAAAAGTTCACTCCAGAGCAACAACAGACGAAGTAGTCTGCTGACATTGTTGAAAGAACAGGAGGCCTGAATTCTGGCCTTGGCCCTAACTAACTAACCAGTCAGTCAAAGGCTAACCAGAGTTGCCCCAGAGCGCCCTGACACCATTGAAAACTTGAAATCCCCTCAGCCTCACATCGGTACTAATCCCGTGGAAGCTAACATGGCGGTCTAATGGGGAGCCCAGACACGACCACGTGAGTGTGGTTTACAGACGTGAACTGACGAGGAGCGTCGGGTCAAGACCCATACAGTAACGACGTAAGCAGATTGCTCCCCCCCCCCCCCCCCCCTCCCTCGCAATCCCCAACCCCATAACCCTACGCCCTCTGTTTCCCCTTATCCCGAAGGGGTCAGGGGGAGAGGAGGGGGGCGGGGAGGAGGATTATGAGTTGATTATGTTGATGAGGTAAGGAGTGTGTTCCAAGACGCGCGACACACCTTGCGGTTTACTCGGTGCATCCGGATCAGCCAGCCAGCCAATCAGGTGGCCGGGCAGGAGTTAAACTGACCAATCGGCGACAAGTTGTTGAGAACCGCTTGCGAATTCTCAGTGAGCTGCGCGCCACCATAAATTGCGCCGTTTATTTTTCTTTCATTATTATTTCCACCATAGGTTGCCGACAGACGGCTGGTATGCCAGCATCCTGTACTTTCTTGTTTGGTATTAACAAACAGCGGAGATTTGGATTGGTGTGTAGGCCTACCTCGCGTCCTTTTCTGTGTGTTTTTGTTTGTTTGTCTGTCTGTTTCTATAATGATCGTTTGAGATCAGTGTGTAAAATCCTCGGCGGCACCTGCTGAGCTGCCTCTGGCGCTATCAAGAAAGTTGGAAAAGGCCTCTCTCTCTCTCTCTCTCTCTCTCTCTCTCTCCGCAAACAGTTGGGCTGAATTTTCTTAACAGTTGAAAAATCGAAGTTGCCGCACCCATCCCAGCCAACGACCATAAATGATATGCGTGCCCTACCCATCGAAAGCATAGGTAGGGGGCAGGTGAGGACGGAAGCGCGCGGGGGGGGGGGGGGGGGGCATCTAATGTGACAGCGCAGGTAGTAATCGCTCGATGAAAAAGTGTTTTACACTTCTGAGAGGAATATCATTATCTAAATAGTGTTAGGGCAACACGCGGTCCCCTTCACATTCTCCAGTCCTTCCCCTACCCACTCCCCCTGCTTTCCTCCCACGCATACATGCACACACGCACGAGCGTGACTCCCTACCCTGAATTCCTTCACTCATTGAATCGGCATAGTTAAACAAAAAATGAAATAAACGAAACATAGTTTCACGGTCTCCTTTCTAACTATCCACGAAAATAACTTTGAACTAAGATAGATCACGGAGGTGGGGGGGGGGGGGGGGGGGGGAGGGAGGAATAGGGTGAGCACAGTGGATGGACAGACGAATGAATAGGGAGGGGTGCGGAGCAAGAAAAGATAGAGGGATTGATAGAGAGTAGGGACACAGAGTGGGTAAAGATTTAATGGCGAGGAAAAAAAGAGATTTAGGGGTGAATAGAAGAGGGTAGACAGAAAGGGTAGGCGAGGGTTAGGATCTGGTAAAAGACTGGAAGGAGTAAGGAAAAGATGGGGAGTGGGACGGATATAGAGAATGGGTAAGAGATGGATGGAGAGAGAGAGAGGTAGGTAGAAAGAGATGGTAAGATATGGCTAGGTAGAGAGGAGAGGGGAAGGAAAGAGAGAGAGATGTGGTAGGGATATAAGGTGAGAGAATGATGAACAAAGTAGGAGGAAGAAATGGTAAGGGATTGAGAGCCAGGGGGGGGGGGGGGGGGGGGGGTGGAGGAGAAAGAGAGATGGACCGAGAGAGAAAGGGACGAGTTGAGAAGAAGGGAGAAGAGATGGATACAGAATACCACAGAGAGAGAGAGAGGACAACGACGAAGATGATGACAACGACGAAGATGACTACAACTTGGAGGCCAGAGAAAGAGCGAGGGAACACCCCAAGACCTGAAGGTAGAACAGACACTTGTCGTTTTACAAGGTAGGAAGATGAATGGAAAGAGACTTCCCCCTCTCCGTGTCTCCACCCTCTGTGACACCGCGTTCCCACTGTCGGAGTGAACGTTGTGCGTGAAAGTTCTGAGTGATCGTGGATCACTCAGGAGTGAAGCGACAAAGGGCCCTTTCACTCCAAAATAGTGGGAATGCATTTGGGTGATCGGTGTGGCTGGCAAGGCTCGCACGCAACCGATAATTTTCCCCGGTATGCAAATTGGACACGATGAATGCAGTAGGTGACACTTGTGTTTAAACATGTTTGAACACTAATCTCGACCACGGAGTGATCTGACCGTGCACAATCACTCAAAGCTGGCTAGGAGTGAAAGGGTCTGGTAGTGGGAATGCTACCTGCATTCATCGAGAACTTTAACGAATTTAGGCCCAAAAACACGATCACTCCGTCATTTCGCTCATAGTGGGAAGGGGGTTTAAGCCCCCCATTGTACAGAGTCGCTTGTTCCTCAACAGGGCACATGTGTCACATGTAGCCCGCCAGTGAACATGGGGCCTGGCTTGTTTGTTTGTTTGTTTGTTTTTAATTCTTCGCTGCGAGGACGTTGCCACGGCGGGGAAAGGGGAGTTCATCGCCCACATTTTCGGTCTTTGTTTTCTGTGTGGGAACATGGTGGAGCGACCAATAAATATACACACAGTCGCACACATACACACTCACTCACAAGCACACACACACACACACACACACACGCTCACGCACAAACACAGACGCACAGAGAAGGAGGTGAGGGGGTCGGCGGGAAGTAGGGGTAGGCGGGGGGAGGGGGATAGACAGACAGAAGCAGAGGGAGAGAGTCACGCGCACAGTGATATGTTCACACATTCTCTCTCTCTCTCTCTCTCTCTCTCTCTCTCTCTCTCTCTCTCGTACACACAAACGCGCACACATGCTCGCGCCAACAGCGAGAGAGAGAGAGATCTATCTGTCTGTGTCTGTCTGTCTGTCTCTCTCTCTCTCTCTCTCTCTCTCTCTCTCTCTCTCTCTCTCTCTCTCTCTCTCACACACACACACACACACACACGCACGCACGCACGCAGACAGAGAGCGAGAGAGGTACGCACGCACGCACGCACGCACGCACGCACGCACGCACACACGCACACACACACACACACACACACACACACACACACACACACACAGATAGAGAGAGAGAGAGGCGCGCCAGCCATAGAAATTGATTTTAAATCAGCTCGTGACATGATACAAGTTATGACGACTGACTTTTTTTGTCTCTGCTTTCTCATATTCTCTGTGATAATGATTCATGAGTATAACATACATTTTAGATGTATGTATTGTTTTGAAATGGGACTCCGCTCATAGAATGTTAACTTTGTTCATTCGTGAATAAAATACTTTTAAGCCATAATTCAAGGGGTGTTATAACGTGATTTAATTGTATGGATTTTTTTTTTTCACTTTGATATGTTTGGGATATATAGGTAGATTGTCATAATCTATGGGCAGAAGATGCCATGAACTCTTGAGGCATGATGTAAAGACCCGTTTTCAATTTGTTTTTTACAAGATCAGTTTTATGATGATTTATAACAATATATTCATGCTGATTTTAACAAGAGCAGTTTTACGTTGACTTCAAAGTGTTCTTGGTGTTTGCACATTTTGGGGAAGGCGAGGGTAGGGGTGGACAGGAGATGTTGAATTTTCTAGTGTCTCACAGAAGAGAGAGAGAGAGAGAGAGGGAGAGAGAGAGAGAGAGAGAGAGAGAGAGAGGAACGAAACGAACGAAAATGTTTTATTGAACATCGGCCACGGGCCACCATTCAAGTGGAAAAAAGGGGGGCGGGGGAGGGGTGTGTGTGTGAAAGGGACAAGGGGACGAGGAAACGGGTCGGGACATAAGCCTGCGCATTACAAATTTGAAACAAGAAATAAATATAAGATTCGAACCACAAAGAACAAGAGCATAAATAAGTATATGATAAACTCCTCGGAAACTTCCTATTCGATCAATGTAGATGATAGTAAACATGAATGCATTTACAATTATATGGGAAAAATCATTATCTTACTATCTTCATGTTTTCATGTATTATCATTTAAGCAGTCAGGCTCTGTCTCCTTCGAATTGACAGAAATATAAATTTTGAAAGTGGAAGGGTTCTTTGATACTGATGTGCCTGAAGAAGAGTGGACATTGGTAAATGAAGAAGATTAGATATAAGTGCTGCACGAAAATCTGTATACAATGGGCAACTGTATATCAAATGATATTCATCTTCTATTATATTAACACAATAAGGACAATTTTTGTCATAAGAATTATCACTGAACCTATGAAGATTATTGTTCAGAGGTAGAACATTAAGTCTAGCATGAGACAGAGCAATGTTACAAATGTACATTTCTCGTTCAAAATAGATTTGAACGATTTGTAACACGCGTACCTTTCCCTTTCTCTTATAGATCCTGCCCATTCTTGAGTAAACATATCAACTAGTCTTTGCCTAAAAATTGCCAAGAATCCGCGAACATCCCCCACACCCTGTTGTAGCCATACAAAGTTAAACCCAGTCTCGCATAGCAATTCTCTTATTTTTTTTTGTCACCCAGCATTTCTTTACGTTTTGATCTAGAGTTAACTGGCCTTTGCGGTCGGCTGGGCTATAAGCAACATTATCTTATCTTATCTAGAGTTAACTGTATTTCGTATGCTTGACGAGGAAGCCTTTGTTGATCCATTCTAAGCAGCTTAAACCAATATCTCATAGCACATATAGGCCTATAGGACATCACATAAAGTTAAGGACCAGTCAAGATAATAGGGTGCATTTTCCAAAAATTATAAAAAAACCAACGAATAAGATTTATCATGTAAAACTCGGTGGCAAGGCTGAGGGGTCAATAGTGAATACGTCAACTGCTGTGTGGGCTGCACGTGCGCGTCACGCAGCATGCTGGGCGCGTTTGAAAATCTACAATTTCAGCAAAACTGGAGCGTGTTTCAGTGGTCAGTGCGTGACACCTGTGGCTTTGTGAAGGGCCAAATTGAGATGCACGTGGATTAATGGATATCTGGCTATGATTTATACTCCTTGGTTTGCCTACATAAGCAGCAGCATGCCACCACGACAAAAGTTAAATGATTTCGACCGAACCCAAGCAGCAGCATGCCACCACGACAAAAGTTAAATGATTTCGACCGAACCCGAGCGATTGCCTGGCTGCAGGATGGAATTGGCGTGCGCGAAGTGTCACGCAGGCTTCAAGTGTCGCACTCAGTCATCATTCGGTTGAGACAGCGGTTCCAGGTGACAGGAAGAGTCCAGGAGCGGCGTCGCACGGGTCGTCCCAAGAAAACGACAGCAAGAGAAGACCGCTACATCCACCGCCAAGCCATAGTGCAACGAACGAACTCTGCCAACATCATCAGACGACGTCTGCGAGCTGCCACTAACACCACAGTCAGTTCGCAGACAACACGTAATCGCCTCCATGACGTCAACCTTCGTGCGCGTCGTCCATTACGAAAACCAAGGCTGACCCAGATCCAGCGAGCCAACCGTCATGCCTGGTGCACTGCGCACCAGAGGTGGCCACGTGCCCAGTGGACAGAGGTTCTGTTCACTGATGAATCACGGTTCTGTCTGACACCCAGTGATGGCCGAACCCGTGTCTGGAGGCGTCCACGGGAGCAGCTTGCTGCCAATGCAATTCAAGAAGTGGTCCCCTTTGGAGGCGGCTCCGTTATGGTTTGGGGAGGAATCAGCAGGCATCACAGAACCCCCCTTTACCATGTCGACGGTTATACTGACAGGGCAGCGGTATCTGCAGGAGATCCTTCGACCTCTGGTCGTCCCGGCGCTGCAGCAGATTGGGCCTGCTGCTGTCCTTCAGGACGACAACGCCACGCCACACAGGTCCAGGGCCGTCAACGCCTTCGTGCAGCAGGCGGGGATTACCCGCATGGTATGGCCAGCCAACAGTCCCGACCTTAATCCCATCGAACAGTTGTGGGCCGAGCTCGGTCGGAGAGTTCGAGAGAACCACCCTTTGCCCGCCAACCGACAGCAGCTGCTTGGATGGCTGCAAGAAGAATGGAACACTATTCCTCAGGCCTTTCTGGCACGCCTGATCAACTCCATGCGCCAGCGTTGCCTTGACTGCCTTGCCATGAATGGTGGACACACGCGCTTCTGACAATCCATTGACATTCATGAAGTTTAACCTCTCTTTTTCTGTGATTTTGTTCAATGTTTTTCGACTCACATTTGTGTGATTTTCGATTTAGAGGGTGGGCCGATTTCGAGCGCTGCGAATTGTGCATTTCTGTATCGATTGTGCTAAATTTCATTTTAGGCACATATGGATTGTTGAAATAAATGTATGTCAAAGATGGATGGAATCGATTTTCTAGTTTCTATTTGGCGTGCAATTTTGCAAGTGGTCCTTAACTTTATGTGAAGTCTGTATAACGGATATCTTCCCAGTTCCCCATATACTATTTTGTTTGGTGTCTTACTTGGGACACCCAAGAAATGTTTGCATGCAATCAAATGAATCTTTTCTAGGCATTCCAAACGGTTAAGGCCCCAAACTTCAGATGAATATAATAAGATTGGTTTAATTTTGGCATCAAAAATCTTAAAGTAGAAAGAGAGAGAGAGTGTCGGTTCATGACTGAAGAAGAGACAGCTTTCCACTTATCTGTCCAACTTTATATAGGTGATGCCACAATGTGTGTGTGTGTGTGTGTGTGTGTGTGTGTGTGTGTGTGTGTGTGTGTGTGTGTGTGTGTGCAACGCGCAACGCGCGTTTTTAAGTATTTCCAGTCTGATTGGTTGGAAGCTAGCTGTATTGTGTATGATATCTTCTCCAGCATACTTACGACGAGAAATCTGGATTGAATTCTAGCGCTATCGCAAAGATCTTCGACAGAGTCCATTACTACCTTTTGAAAGTCTGTGCTTGATCCCCATCGCTGTCGTGAATATCTTTCCCAATGTACTTTCGACCCTGTTAATGCCGGTGTTGTATTCTGTCGCATGTATATTCTGGAAAGTCTTTTTAAAGGTTTGTATGGTGTGCCAAAACTGTCGCCAGTATATTCCCCAGTGTACTTTCGATGTTTTTAGGCCTGGTGTGTGTCCCATCGCTCTAGCACATTCGTTCTCTGGCGATTTCAGGCGTTGTGAAGTCGTGGAATTTCAGCGCAACTGATTTTTTTTTTCTCTGGCGTACGTTCGGCAATTTGAAGTCTGCGTTGTATTACAGTGGTGTGGAGCATAGCTGCCAACCCTCTCGGATTTTTTTTTTTATAATCTGGATTTCCCTAATTCAGAAAGTATTCTCGAAATCCCGAATATAGAGGAGGAAAAAAATCCTGAATTTCAAAATTTCGTTGAAAAGTATGGGATGTAAAGATTCGTTTTAAAAAATTGGGTAGTGAAATATTGCAGAATAAAGCCCAGTCATATGTGGATGTAGGCAATTGTATGTATGTATGTTGTTGTTGTTGTTGTTGTCGTCGTACCCTGGCTAAAAGACTCCAGGGATCATCCGAACAGCCGAAGCACTTGAACACTATGGTACAAATGCATCAGCTGGGGGTGAGAACATTACGTGTGTGACCGTTTTTGATTACCCCGCCACGTGGGCAGCCACACTCCGACTTCGGGTGATTTTGTAAAATGCATTTTCTTTTTAAATCCACATTTGTCAATTGAAACACGTGGGGGTTCGGAAGGCTTTCAGTCAAAAGCTGAAGTGCACCCCCCCCCCCCCCCCCCGCCCACCCCTCCTTTCCAGCTCATCCCTGTCCTCCCCTGGTTTCCGAATATCGACTCCAGAAGCTGACAGCTATGATGTGGATCAAAACTTTCTTCAGCGTTCTTTCTATGTTGTGAAGCATACGTTATTCCCCTGCTCCTTTCTTTCTTATGTCGTGTTGCTTTCTGCTCCGTTCCTGTCTTCCGTCATTGCCGCTTCCATACTCCTTGAAGTTGTCGGTATCTGCAAGCGGATTTGCCCACACCCGTGAGACGCAGGAATACCAGGAATAGCACATGCACACACACCCGGTACTGTCACATGTTGAATTAGATGGTTTGCTCGCATGCGCGCACACACACGCAAACTCATGCACACGCATGCGAGCGGATAGAGAGCCCTTTAGGATGAACAGGAAGTGGCGAATGCCTTCAGTATGCCGCAGCAAAATTTTTACCCAGCGAAAGGCGAAAATCCTCGTTCTCCTCTCTCTGGTATCTCTGGCTTTGCTCATCGTTGGGAAGGAGGTGCAGTGGAAGGGGAGGGCCTAGGGCGGAGTGGACGGGGGGGGGGGGGAGGGGGTGAAGGGGGCGCCAAAGCTTGAGGATAGAAGGTTTGACCGAGACCCAGGCAGGCAATGTTTGGGGATCTCTGTTTGTGTGCGCGCGCGCGCGCTAAAAGAAAAAATACGTTTTGAAAAAATGGAGAGAGACACACACACACATGCAAAGAACCGAAGGTGAGGGAACGCTCAAACTTTGCACCTGGAGTCTTTGTTATCTGAAGGCCAACACGACTCTCGACTGCTCAGTACATACAATGCCCATTCCCGACTCTGAATTTATTCGTGTTGAATAAAAAGGGCGGATTTTTTTTTTTTTCTTTTTTAATGTTTTCCAATTCTCCGTGAAACCAAGTGGAGCGTGTGGTTGGCCCACGTGAGGCAGGCATTTTTTTTTTTTTTTTTAACAGTTCTTTGTTCGGACACAGAAAGCGCGCTGGATCTTTATGTTGTTGGTTATACACAAGGGTATCAGCCGTTCCATCCCCCACCCTCCCTACGGTCTCTCTCTCGCTCGCGAGTGTGTGTGTGTGAGAGAGCGTCGCAAGCGCACACGCGGTCGAGATTGACAAAAATAAACGGAGACAAGGTTAGAGGTGATCTAAAGGACATAAAAACAGGACTTACATCAGAGAGAGGAGAGGGGAGGGGGGAGGGTTAAAGGGGACATGTAAAGGAGATACGGGGGAAGTGCAGGATGGGAGGAGGGGTTGATTTAGAAAAAGAAAAAGCGAACAATAAATACGTCTTTGTGCCTTCGCCAGTCTCCGCAAGCGTTATCCATTTCTCTCAGCCGACTGACTGGGGGGGGGGGGGGGGGGGGGGGAGGAGACACGTTGCCAGCAGCTGACGTGGACATCAGGAAAACAACCAGACCTACTAACGGCCACTGTCAGTATTACTTCAAGTCTCCTGCACTCCTACCGAGAGCTATGGCGCTAAGGAATGCGGCTGTTGCGTGCAGAGCTTGCTCATATTGCACCATACTGAACCCGACAGACAGACAGGTGACGAACTGATGGATAGGTGGTTAGATTATAGATATTTGATAAGCGATGATACTTTAGACAACGTACAAAACTGAGCGTCCAGTTCTGTCTCTGACCGTTGAGTGGATGCGCTCGCGCGCGCCGTGTGCGTGTGGTGTGGTATGGGTGTGTGTGTGCGCGTATGTGTGTGTGCGCGTATGTGTGTGTGTGTGTGTGTGTGTGTTTCAAATTGTCATCTTTTCCCATACGTGCTGGCAAGCCTTTTGATGCCTTGTGTGGTCGGCTGGGTTTATTAATGAAAGACGAAAGAAAGTTGCTTGGTTGTGAAGACTGTAGACCACATGCATAATTCTCTTATAATTCTCTGTTAAGATTACTTTGAATTAAGAGCTCCACATTCTTTCAGCAACCCGCTTTGTCCATTTGCCATCTACTCCGGTTAGTGAAAAAAAAATGTAACGTGACAGTGTACATTTTAAGTGTTGAAGC
>CM031612.1:53342570-53357570 GCA_018398815.1 Conus ventricosus
CCCTTGCCTCCCCCTCCTTTGTCAAGGCGGCCATTGCCACCCACGCCGTTAGAGCAGAAACTCCGTGAGCTGGAGATATCCGGCTCACAGGACAGCTTGAACGATTATGTCAATGTGATGGAGGAAGGTGTGCGGCGCTATACTGTGGCGGATGATGATGACGATGGTGACAGGGATTACAGTGACTTGCAACAGGAGTATGATTATGTGCAGTTAGAGGAATGCGAGGCTCCCGCTCAGCGGAAGAGCACAGACCAACAACAGCAACAAACAGTGTTGAAAAATATAGAAGAGGAGACGGAGCCACCACCAAGCTTACCAGAAAAGAGACAGTACCCTGAAAAAGAGGACGAGAACCCAGAGAAAGACCAGTCTTGTTTTGAGGAGAAACCAGAGCCGGTTCACCATCAAGAACGAGTGTCAGCCGATCTAGGAGAGAAACATCTAGACATTGACATGGTGCCCACAAAAGAGGATTCCAGCGAAACGATCTCACCCTTTGAAGATCAAGACATTCCAGACGGTCCGTTCAACCCACAGCCAGACTCTCCCGATGACCTGAGGACGCCTGTGAGCAACGTGAACGGCTTCAAGATCCCCAGTCACCCCCAGCCTTCCAGTTCCAGCAGCATTACTTTGAGCGGCGCGACGCTGGACCCCAACGACAAGCAAGTGTTGTGCTACTACTCCGGGCAGTTGGAGACGCATTCCACGCTCCTGACCAACGCCATCGACGCCTTCTTCGCTTGCATCGAGAACAACGAGCCGCCCAACGTGTTTATCTCCAACAGCAAGTTCGTCATCGTCACGGCCCACAAGCTGGCCTACATCGGCGACGCCCTGCACCGCGGTCTGATCAACAGCGAGGTGAAGGAGAAGGTGATGCACTGTGCCAACCACGTGTGTGAGTGCCTCAAGGTGTCGGTGCAGGCCACCAAGACCGCCGCCCTGCAGTACCCTTCCGTGCCGGCCATTCAGGAGATGGTGGACAGGGTGGTGGACGTGTCCCACGCTTGCCCATGAACTCAAACTGGTCATCACGCAGGCTTCAGCATTATGAGGGTGCCGCCCCGCTAGTAAAGGCAGAAGCGGCTGGTGGGGAACGGTACAGGCGGCAGTTTGTTTTTTTACATGAGTAGTGTTCCCTTGGATATATTACCGTGACTTCCATTAGGCAGAAAAAAAATGTTCAATGATCAGTGGAGTGACTTCAGAGTTGTTGGTTTGCCTTAAGAAGCGGAAGACTAAGAAAATTGATTATGTTTTGCTTATTTCAGGAAGAAAAAAGAAAATCTCATGACCCCATTCTGCCCTACTCCATCTCTCTCTCTCTCTCCTCTCTCTCTCTCTCTCTCCTCTCTCTCTCTCTCTCTCTCTCTCTCTCTTTGTCTCTATCTCGTCAGCGAAGTTAGTTTGGAGAATGGAACTGCTGCTCATCCAGCTGAACACCAAAATGTTTGGACGCACACTGTTCGACAGAGAAAAGTGATGTCAAACTTTTCCTGGTGAAAATTACACCAGCTGCTTGAAACGGATTGCAGACAACTCGTACATCTGCCAAGACTCTCCGGTGGACACAGTTACAGTTATCAACGATTCCAATTGTGTTTATTTCAATGACGGAAGTGCCGGCAGCATTACTTCCACAGATTTTGATTGACGTGAGCTCGCCATTTCCAATTCCATTGCGACCAGGAGACATGTTTATGAATGGCATTCTTGTGTCAAAATTTTTTCTGTTCGTTTGTATTTTCAACTTTTGAGCCTTTGCCCCCATTATGTGATCATAGAATTGTGGATACATTGTGACTCATAAGGTAATTGCAATGTGTATATGTTTAACTGCTGTACTTTGACAGACTGCTGAAGCGTTTGGCAAAAAAAAAAAAAAATGCATGCAAACCGACAACACGTTTTATTGCTTGAGGAATGTGTATTGAAGTGTTGGTGAACTGTTATGTGTCAGTTTCTCAAAATCAGACGACAATGTTAACGGTTCCATGAGCTTTCCCCAGAGCGAGGAGGAGACAGTGGCATAGTGCAGTGGTGGCAGCATTCACCCCCAGAAGGCACGCTCAGAGCACGGCCGAGCGTGGTTTACCTGGTTCATGTTCGCGGTGATACGCTCCGTGTCAGTCCACGCAGCTGTCGGCGGGCACTTGTTCCTCTTCAGGGACAGGGAATGTAAGGTAGGGTGGGGGAAGGGACAGGCTGGCCCTTAGTAACACCGAGCCGAGAGAAGAGTGTGAACACAAAGCTCCCCAGCGACCGCTTAGGCTGTGGGAACACCTTTTTTCTTTTATCATGGGAACTGCGTTTTGAAATTGACTTTTCCCCTCTTCGTCTGTTTAGGGAAACAGATGAAGTGACAAAACATGAAGATAGCTGTCTGTTATGTTTGATGTGACATGAAGATAGCTAGCTATATTTGACGTAATTATGCTGTTCCGTGCCAAACATCCAAGCTGCGGCCTCGCCGCTTGTGCGTAACTTAGTAGTAAGACGCACTGTAATTAAGATTGTCTCAAGTACCAATGCATGGCACCTTGTCCACTTCCTCCTTTCATGGGGCCAGCGCTTACCGAGACGCTGTGTCAGGTTTTTGCTCTGGCTGGCCAGTCATCTTTCGGTATGCAACGCACGCTTTGCTTTTCCTCCTATATTTCATTGAGTCAGACGCTGCCAGCAATACCAGTATAGAATCCTGCCCTAGCTGTTCGAAATTCAGTGGTTCTGCTGTAAAGTGCGTGACAAGAAAATATACTGATAGAATAGTCGTGCGAATAACATTGAGACTTCTGTAAATAGGTATTGGGTGTTTGAAAGACACTTCAGCTGAATAACAGTTTAGGAGAGTGAAAATGTAGATTACGTGTATCACGTGCGTCATGTAACGCTGGTACATTTTTCAGGTTTAGGAACGTTCTAGATGAGGTAGAAGGATAGACAGGCTGATTTAAGTTCACAGGAGAGAGAGAAAGAGAGAGAGAGAGGGTGGGGGGGAGGAATGATGTGAGGCTTGTTTGTTTTCCTGCTGCCACGTTGGATAAGAATGCTTTTTTTCCGTATATAAACTTGTTGTACAACTGTAACTCCTGTCATTCATATTTGTGGTGACCACATCAAGTTTTTGACTAAGGTTAAAGTTTTCTCTTACATCATAAACATGAATAAGGTCGTTTTAAATGCATTCTTTGGGCTGAACGGGACCTAGATTGTAAATCTGAAAAATGCCAAGACACTTAATTTTAAGGCTGTACAGACATACAGATAAAATGAAACACACACACACACACACACACACACACACACACACACGCACAGAGTGCGAGTGACAGTGTTGTCTTTTTCTTTTAGGTGAAACCAAACACTAAGTTTTAGCTTCATGAAATAGATGTGACAATTTTGTGCTCCTTTATGACTTTCTGATAGAAACATCTTTGTTTCCCATTCCATATTTGTATACATTGAATTCTGTTTAATGATATGCGGAGACAGGGGTCTTGTATATTAAATGCTTATTTTGGTGCTGCAGTAAGTATAATTCTGAACTATTTATATATCAGATCAATGAACTGGTTGTGACTGGGAAACCATTTAATGTTTGTGATGAATTTGAATGATGGCGGATTGAAAACGTTCACAGTTGCTTCCGTGTGTCTGTACAGAAACGAAATTGTAAACAAGATACACATTTGTACTGGTATGGTGTACAGACATGTTCATTGATTCATATAGTTACGCTTGCAAGACTGATTGTAATTATACATGCTTCGTTTATTGTGTATTGTGAAGCTGTTCCAGTGGAATGAGAAAGAGCTTCATACAGCCAGATATAGACATGGTTTGTAGGTTGTAGGTAGAACGTCCGTTATACTGCAGTTTGGGAAA
The DNA here is from genome assembly GCA_018398815.1 of Conus ventricosus. Classification (NCBI taxonomy): domain Eukaryota; kingdom Metazoa; phylum Mollusca; class Gastropoda; order Neogastropoda; family Conidae; genus Conus; species Conus ventricosus. Next base: position 53,346,462 of record CM031612.1, read on the forward strand.
GACAATAGGACCGAAAATGAAGACAGAATCGGGTTTTGAGACACCAAATACAACAGAAAGCCAACGGTTAATTAAGACAGTGAAATCATCATACCCCAGTGTATTTTGATGATGGGGACATATTGAGCAGGTGCTTTTTTTTATAATTGCAAAAATACAAGTCGAGATTTTGCTGTCTTGAAAATATGACAGCTAAAGTCTGAAAGGTTGTCAAACATACGTAATAAGAATCGCTGCCGTCACGTCACTGAACGACGAATTGGAAAAACATTATAAAAGAACGTGCAAAATGTCGTCTGGGAGGGCGATCAGTTTTGCACAAGATAAACGTATCTCGTGTCGCCCGTGTTCTTTTTTTTTTTTGATCGCAGATATAATCTTTATGACAGAAACAAAAGCGTCAGTTTAATGCGCTTTGTCGCTGATCTGAGTTCTTCGAGGTCTTATTATTCAGCAGTTGGGTCATCCAGTCGACGATCTTTTTTCATCCTAGATTCTGCATTTTTATTCGACACCTCCCCTGTTTGTTAGCTTGTATTCCACCGACTGTCAAACATGAAAATCGATTTAAAGGAACTTGCCCCCCCCCCCCCCCCCCCCCCCCCACTACGCCCCATATTTCCCCCTCTACACCCTTCTCCCATCCACATCCCTGACACTATCTCTTCTTCCCCTGTAACTTATCAACGGAATTGACTTTAATTTTTGCCGTAAGGAACCTCAAGAGAAACTGTCTGGAAGGGGATCTAGAAGTAAATACAGGGTCTAACTTTAATTAAGGACCACTTATACACAGTCTCACAAAACATAGAAAAACCGACAAACGACAGAAACTTTATAAATGTTTAATTTCATTATCAGTGAACAACATTTTGTCACTTTCATCGAAAAAATCATTCTTTCTGATTAGACAGGCGAGCCTGTACCCATCGTCAACACAGCGCAGGCCTCCAAGGGTGGTACAGGGCTGCTCTAAAGGCAGGTGAAGACAGTGCTTCTCTGGTCCTCCCCAGCACCTTCGGGTGTTTCTTTTTTCTTTCTTTTTTTTCTTAAGGACCACTTATACACAGTCTCACAAAACATAGAAAAACCGACAAACGACAGAAACTTTATAAATGTTTAATTTCATTATCAGTGAACAACATTTTGTCACTTTCATCGAAAAAATCATTCTTTCTGATTAGACAGGCGAGCCTGAATGAGACTACCCCCCAAAATGACATTCACAAAAAGAGTGTTTTCTTTACAGTCTGATCAAAACCGAGTGTGCCCCCCTCGTGCTGCCACACAATCCACACAGCGCTGCCTCATGGTGTTGACTGTTCTTGTAATGAGTGCCTGGGGGAGGTTTGCCCACTCCTGCTGCAGGCCAGGTAGTGCAGCAGATTTGCCGGAACAGGGTGATTTTCTTGAACTCTCCTCCCAAGCTCGCCCCAGATGTTCTCAATAGGGTTCATGTCCGGGCTGTTTGCCGGCCATGGCATCCTGGTGATGCCAGCTTGCACCACAAAAGTGTTCACGGCTCGACAACGATGTGGGGTGGCATTATCGTCCATGAACACAGCCTGAGCCCCAATCTGCTGGAGTGCTGGGACAACCAAAGGCCGTAAAATCTCCTGCAGGTAGCGTTGGCCGTTCAGGTTGCCATCCACATGGTACAGGGAGTCTTGTGGTGACTGCTGATGCACCCCCCCCCCCCCCCCCCCCCCATACCATGACGGAGCCACCACCAAAAGCGACGACCTCCTGGATGACGTCATCTGCCGGCCGCTCCCTGGGACGTCGCCACACCCGAATGCCTCCATCTCGTGGCTTCAACTGGAACTTGGACTCATCGGTGAAAAGCACCAGCCGCCACTGAGCCCGAGTCCATGTTCGATGAGCTGTGCACCAGGCCAGACGACGTGCCCGGTGGGCCGCAGTCAGTTTTGGTTTCCGGACTGGGCGCCTTGCTCGAAGGTTGGCAGCATTGAGGCGCCGCCGTATGGTCATCTCACACACTGCTGTGTTAGTGGCAGCTTGGAGCCGACGCCTGATGGTGTTGGAGGTGGTGGTCCTGGTCCGAAGAGCATGTCTGCGGATGAACCTGTCATCTCTTGCTGTGGTCTTCTTTGGCTGGCCTGGACGGGGTCTCTCTTTGACAGTTCCAGTGGCTTGAAAACGTTCTGTCAGCCGAATGATGACGGAGTGGGACACTTGTAGTCTTCTAGCCACTTCTCGAACGCCAACTCGATCCTGCAGCCATGCAATCGCCGGGTCCGGTCAAAATCAGACAGCTTGCGTCTTGGAGGCATTTTTGTGTTATGAAGAATTATGCACGTTGGGCTGCTTTTAGGGGCATTCCAGTCAGTAAAAGCTCTGCAATGCATTGTTTTTGCACGTGCATTTGGAATTTCAGTGCAAAACCGTTTGAAGCAGTGTTCACTCTTGCTTAAAAAAACAAGCAATTTTGACAACAATCTGCAACTTTCAACCCCCCCCCCCCCCCCCCCCCCCCCCCCCCCCCCCACCCCTCCCTCTGCATGCCGCACGTGACAATAAGACAGCTTTCGCAAGCTTTGCGGAATACTCTGTTAACCCCTTAAACCTTTCCCAGTCGAATTCTTCGAAAAATGCATTGCTTGTATTTTTGGCCAATTTAAAAAGAAAGGGCCTTTTTTCGGGTGCTCCTAGTTCGACCCTGTACTTCGCTGGAGTCGGCTGTGTGTTCTGAACTTTCCGTTTTCCAAGTGAGCCCATGCGGGAAGAAGTACTACTCGCTCACCTTTGAAATACGATTTATCTCAGTGGTATTTTCAGCCCGTCATGGATCAATGCGAATTCAGTGAGAGCACACCTTCATGTTGTATATGTAGATGTCAAATAAGCACGCAAGCTGGCACGTTGATTATTTAGACGATTGCAATAGTTGCCGAAGAAGCCGTTTTTCAAAGGGAGCTTACCTCGTGATGTTTTAAGAAGGGGCCTCGCATAGAAAACCGTATTAGATAACTTCCCTTGGTTAGCGCGTGTGATGCTGGCTGCGACATCGCACATTGGGACACGTTTGTCTCTGACCCCCCCCCCCCCCCCACCCCCCCCCCCCCCCCCCCCCCCCCCCCCCCCCCCCCCCCCCCCCCCCCCCCCCACTATGCAGCCCGACATTATAATGTTAATGCTTGTAAGTGAAAGAGACAGACATGAAAAACAGAGCGAAAGTTTAAACAATCAGGTTTCTAATTCGGCTTCTTTTCGTTTAAAATCCAGTTCATTTTCGGTACAGACAAGATGAATGTTTTCTTTAAGATTTATAAGTCAAAAAAGGAAATCTTTAATATTGCCCCCCCCCCCCCCCCCCCCCTCCCCTCCCTCCGCCGCATACATTCGCCAAAATAGTAACGTCGTCTGACTGTTAGGGAGAGCCTTTGAAATGATTGCTCCGAAGACCCGCAGTCGGTTAATGGTGGTCGTACAGGTTTAACTGTTGCTGTGTGGGCAACATGTACAGTTCTTCAGAATTTGGTGGATAGGCTCACCGTGATATGTCGGCTAGATATTGAGTGATTACAATTCATTATGGCCGGGAAAAGTGGATAGATCTCTGTTTTGTGTTGCTATTTTTAACAATGTAAGAGACCTGCCTAATGGTTCAAAGCCTAAAAATTGACCACCATCCCCACCACCCCGTCCCTCTCCTGCATCTAGTTTCCTGTTAGTAAACACACGCCACATCTCCCTTATTGGATTATTTTCACTTAGAACTGCTCTGCGAAACTGTGTTTTGAGTGCTGCTGTCATTGTAAAAGCTATTTTCTTGTTTGTTTCTTGTTTAAAGCATTAAGTAGCGAACTAAAACATTCTGTTAAAGTTTCTTACACAGGAAAATGTTATATATTTTACGGAATGTGCCTTATCCGAACGGAACGAAAGCTGAGAGTGAAACGGAAAATAAAATCAAATTCTGTTGTCTGTCTTTCACCAGAGCTAGATTTTACCAAAGACAATAAACCCACCGTCCTGGTTCAGTTGATGATTTAAAGAGAGAAACGTATGAAAGAACTATATCTACTTTGTATCAGTTTCTTCCACTTCCGACAGGTAAAGTTCGATCTTCCTGCAATAAATTTCAAAATATGATCTATGAGTAAAGTCATTGAATTAATGTTGTGATGAAGACTTGGAAAAAGAGGAAAGTACGTGAGAGAGAGAGAAAGAGAGAGAGAGAGAGAGAGAGAGAGAGAGAGAGAGAGAGAGAGAGAGAGAGAGAGAGAGAGAGAGATTTTAGTTCAGCACCAACAAATTATGTAATTCGTAAATGCCTATAATATTCAAAGTTCTCTGTCCAAGCATTGACCAAATAATTAATCGTTGGGGATAATTATCACCCAGCATGGAAACTACAACAATGGAAAGAAATAAGGTGTCACGAAAACGCCCCCACCCCCACCCCCACCCCCTCTTTATCGTTCCCAAATAAATAAGTAAAAAATAAACAGTGATTTCCTTTGAAAGAAAACCAATTGTTGGGAGAAGATTGAACGATGTAAACAATTGTTGGGCGAAGATTGACCGATGTAAAGCATACCATGTACATACATAAGTTTAAAGAGCTGATACTACATAAGAGGGTTCGAGTTTGTTTCTTTCACTTTTCTTTTCCTCTTTTTTTCCCCATCAAATTCGGTTCACAGAATTTTGGGCTTTTTCCAACCGTGATATTCAGTATCTTTTGGTCATATGTATACGTGTGTGTGTGTGTGTGTGTGTGTGTGTGTGTGTGTGTGTGTGTGTGTGTGTGTGTGTGTGTGTGAGTGTGTCCACAAAAGCAATGAGTCTTGTGCTGCATGCTGTTTCTTTTCGTCATCGTTCGATGGCAATTCGGAAAAAGACATGGGGAGAAAGCATTTTTGTGTAGATTTGTTTCGTTTCGTTTTTTGTTTTGTTTTGTGATATTATTAGTTGCGGAGTCATTTAATCTGGCATACGTTCATGCAATAGCTGAATAAAAGCTGTTCACAGAATGGGCTTGTGTACGTATGTGTGTGTGTGTGTGTGTGTGTGTGTGTGTGTGTGTGTGTGTGTGTGTGTGTGTGTGTGTTGGGAAGACGGATGGAGGGCAGGGTGAGCGGATCGGAAAGTGTGATAGGTGTTATACATTTATATGCTGATCTACTCATTACACCTCTCCCTTTCTCTCTCTCTCTCTCTCTCTCTCTCTCTCTCTCTCTCTCTGTGTCTGTCTTATATGTACATATTTTGTCGTTGCAAATATGATTGTATACCTCTTTGACATAAAGGCTATATAGAGGCCATTGTCAATTGAAACGTGTCTGAAGGTCTCCCCCCCCCCCTCTCTCTCTCTCTCCCTCTCTCTCCCCTCCCCCCTCTCTCTCTCTCTCTCTCTCTCTCCCTCCCCCCTCTCTCTCTCGCTTCACAACCAACGTTCCAGTCGATGAAATATAACAAATACTATTTATTTCGTTGTATAGGCTACATCAGTAAACTGCTCACACACACGCAACACTTGCACAAGCATACACACACTCACACGCACGCGCGCGCGCGCACGCACACACACACACACACACACACACACACACACACATACACACGAGCGCGCACACACACATACACACACGCGCGCGCGCACACACACACACACACACACACACACACACATACACACACCCGCAGGCACGCACACTTGCACACATACACGCCCGTTCAAACACTCTTGCACACGCACGCATATACTCAAGCGGCGGAGTGACGTACAAACATGAACATGCACACGCACAAGACTACACATGCCAGTAACGCGAGTAGTCAAGCAGCCACTGGATCGGCTCCACGATCACTTCAGATCAAAAACTTCATCACCCATGAACAGCATGTCAACAACAAACACTGGGAAAAACAAATCGTGGTTTAGAACCCCACCTTCCCAAGAACGCTAAACAAAAAGTCGGTGTGAAAGGGTCAGGGATAAAAACAGACGCGCACCTGCCGTCTCCTTTCAAAAACGCAAATCCCCAGAGGCTTGGGGGGGGGGGGGGGGGGGTGTCGAGGATGGAGGGGAAATCCCATGATTGCTGGCTTGACGGAGCTTACCTGGCAATCCTGTCACATGGTCACTTCCATGCCCCCGTATACGGGTCTATTATGGGTGATGATCTCTACACCGGGGATCCGAGCGTGTCAGTGTGTGTGTGTGTATCTCTGTGTCTGTATGTGTGTGTGTGTGTGTGTGTGTTCGTGTGTGCGTGTTTGTATGTGTGTGTGTATGTGTGTGTGCGCGCGTTCGTGTGTGTGTGTGTGTGTGCGCAGGAGGTGTGGTTTAAAGATAGGGGTGTTCAGAAAAGGGTGGAACGTTAGGGCGACGGTAGGAAGTGATCATATGTTATTTTTAGCTACAAGGAAAACGGTGTCCTTTGTCATTCTACGTTTAACACAACATTTGTTAGAGAACAGGAGATTATAACCCCGGAAAGACAAGTTGCAGGACTGACAGGTGCTAATGACCGACAACAGATGGCTGTGTGTATGTGTGTGTGCGTGTTTGCGTGCTCGCCTGCGTGCGTGCGTGCGCGTGCGCGCGCGTGAGAAAGAGAGAGAGAGAATGTGTGTGTGTGTGTGCGCGCGCGCGCGCGTGTGTGTGTTCGTGCACACGTACGCGTGCTTGCGTGATTATGTGTATGTGTGTGCGTGTGCGTTCGTGTGTGTGAATGCGCGCGTGTGTGTGTGTGTGTGTGTCCCCGATAGCCTGAACGTTTATTATGGTGATTCAAAGCCTTATAAAGATAGGAAGAGCAGGAAATTGAACTTCTAACTGTGTTATAGACAGCTGAGCTAATGAGTGCCAGAACCATGGAGCTACGGCGCTGGGACTGTCCGGTCAGTCCGGTTATGTCCAGCTTCTTGAGCGTCAGCATCAACAGTGTCCACTTCATGATGGATATCAAACGAATGGACGTCGTCACGAACAGAGCATTCTTAAAGAAATCACAGCCTTCAAAAAAGTATTCAGTTCACGTTGTTGCTGAGGCAGGTCTTTGGGAGCAGGCAAAGTCTCACGTCTGATCAGCTCGAGAATATGGATGAATCTCGAGAGAACTGTTACCACAGAAGAGGAACACTACACAAACACTGTGCAGAGCAGGTGAAATGTCGCCCGGTTCGAAAGTGCTGAATGCACAAGTAAGAAAGTGTCGCGAAAAACAGCTTGAAAAGATGATCCACAGAAAAGAATCCAACGGTTCAAGTTGTAAGTTCTTTAACAATGAAGAGTGCACGGCTGTCCTGCCAACTTTACCAAGGAGAAAGAGGCTGAAGTCTCCAACAAGCGGACCAAGTGAGGCAGCAACTCACTATTGGTGACTGCTGAGGGCAAGTGCCACACTGATACCTTTATTGATGGAAGACAGACACGCAGATGCTCAGCAAGTGTTGTATGGACTTAAAGAAGCGCTTACCCAGCCTTGACCAGCCAAGAGCGGAGTGTTCACTGGACCAGTTCCAGTGCGGCTCTTGTCCATCCGTGCAGAACTTGTAATGGAAGTCTCCAGAGGGAAACCTACAGGCAGCCTCTGCAGACAGACTGAAGAGCTTCTCTCCAGCGTGTCCATCATTCAAATCTCCATGTGTCTGTATTCAGGCGTAGCGTGGACACCCACCACAGGTGATGTAGCCGATGGGGCAACTGTCCAAGGAGCCGATGGGGCACCTGTCCAAGGAGCCGATGGGGAGCCGATGGGGCAACTGTCCAAGGAGCCGATGGGACAACTGTCCAAGGAGCCGATGGGGCAACTGTCCAAGGAGCCGATGGGGCACCTGTCCAAGGAGCCGATGGGGCACCTGTCCAAGGAGCCGATGGGGCACCTGTCCAAGGAGCCGATGGGGCACCTGTCCAAGGAGCCGATGGGGCACCTGTCCAAGGAGCCGATGGGGCACCTGTCCAAAGGGGATGAACTGACTGCCTCCAGAACAACGCCTCAAAGTGGACATAGAGAATCTCAGGTGCTGCGTGTTGGAAGACTTCACAACCTTCACTATGAGCTGAACTGATCTCTATCGACATGGCTGGTTTTATCAATTCTAAAGATAGCAATAGATTAGAGATCATGTTATGAATTTAGTAGAGTTGTGCAAATAGGCCTAGTTATTTACTATTCTCTCTCTCTCTCTCTCTCTCTCTCTCTCTCTCTCTCTCTCTCTCTCTCTCTCTCTCTCCTTTTCCCCCTTTCCCCCCTTTTTTTCCTTTCTTTTAAGGACAAGACTTATTTTCTTTGAGAAGCGACAGTGACCAAAAAGCCGTGTGTAGTGAACACACTCTGCATAAATCCGATACACCACTTCAGCATCACTCTGTGCAATAACTCTGCCTCTCACTCGCTTTCAAGCATGATTTCCCTCCGTTGTTTTCTTACAGTCACGGATCAAAAGGAATTCGATTTCCAAACATCTTAATGCTCCATATGAATACCAAATAAACACGAAAGTTGATTTCATTTATCGTTTGCATGAATCCGACTGAAAACTCTTTCAAAGGGAGGTAATCTCGTATAGTATGCCTCCTATGGAAACGCTATTAGAAAACGTCCCTTGTTAGAGTTCTCGCACAGTAGTCTTCACAGTATTACTCCCGGTCGCAATCAACATCTTCCGACCAAGAAGCTTTTATATCAATTCTGTCACCACTCTGTCTGAACAAATTTAATTGACCAATTGAATATGATGAAACAAACTGAATATTTGGACAGTGTTGAACAAGGCAACACCTTGCGGCCACCACTTCAGCACGTATTACATCGGCGCCACAGACACCGATATATCCTGCATCACGGTGCTGAAGGTATTCTCCATGGGTGCAGCCCCTTTCCGTTTTTGCAGAAACCTTTCTTTTTTTTAACTACCCAAAAGTGAAGTTTTGTCTCATGAGAAGAACCCAAAACAAAGAAAGAAAGAAGAAAGAGAGCAACAAAACAGAGAGAGAGAGAGAGAGAGAGAGAGAGGAGAGAGAGAGAGAGAGAGAGAGAGAGAGAGAACATGCAAGAACATTTTTCCCCAAAACTAGAAATGCTACTTTCCTTTCTCTTCCCGTGAAAAAACCTTTTCCCCTTAATCAGAAAAGCAACTTTTCTTTCTGTACCCGTGAGAAAACCCTTTCCCCTTAATCCGAAATACTACTTTCCTTTCTGCACTCGTGAGAAAACCTTTTCCCCTTCACCAGAAATGCAACTTTTCTTTCTGTACCCGTGAGAAAACCTTTTCCCCTTAACCAGGAATGCAACTTTTCTAACTTTTCTTTCTGTACCCGTGAGAAAACCTTTTCCCCTTCACCAGAAATGCAACTTTTCTTTCTGTACCCGTGAGAAAACCTTTTCCCTTCACCAGAAATGCAACTTTTCTAACTTTTCTTTCTGTACCCGTGAGAAAACCTTTTCCCCTTCACCAGAAATGCAACTTTTCTTTCTGTACCCGTGAGAAAACCTTTTCCCCTTAACCAGGAATGCAACTTTTCTAACTTTTCTTTCTGTACCCGTGAGAAAACCTTTTCCCCTTCACCAGAAATGCAACTTTTCTTTTTGTACCCGTGAGAAAACCTTTTCCCCTTCACCAGGAATGCAACTTTTCTAACTTTTCTTTCTGTACCCGTGAGAAAACCTTTTCCCCTTCACCAGGAATGCAACTTTTCTAACTTTTCTTTCTGTACCCGTGAGAAAACCTTTTCCCCTTAACCAGAAATGCAACTTTTCTTTCTGTACCCGTGAGAAAACCTTTTCCCCTTCACCAGGAATGCAACTTTTCTAACTTTTCTTTCTGTACCCGTGAGAAAACCTTTTCCCCTTCACCAGAAATGCAACTTTTCTAACTTTTCTTTCTGTACCCGTGAGAAAACCTTTTGCCCTTAACCAGAAATGCAACTTTTCTTTCTGTACCCGTGAGAAAACCTTTTCCCCTTCACCAGGAATGCAACTTTTCTTTCTTTACCCGTGAGAAAACCTTTTCCCCTTAACCAGAAATGCAACTTTTCTTTCTTTACCCGTGAGAAAACCTTTTCCCCTTCACCAGGAATGCAACTTTTCTTTCTTTACCCGTGAGAAAACCTTTTCCCCTTCACCAGGAATGCAACTTGTCTTTCTGTACCCGTGAGAAAACCTGTTCCCCTTAACCAGAAATGTAAATTTTTTCTGTACCCGTGAGAAAATCTTTTCCCCTTAACCAGAAGTGCAATTTTTCTTTCTGTATCTGAGAGAATCCTGTGAAGCCACGCACCATTTGTAGTCAAACTTGAGCATGCTGTTTGTGTTTCTCAGTCAGATGGTAGACAGAAGGAACCTGCCCCTGAACTCTAGCCAGGGGCCTTTCGGGTCCAAGGACCCAGCTTCAGTTGTTGTTTTTTTCCCCAGCAGTTAGTTACACCCGTGATTCTCTGCAACGTTGCCGCACTTCAGTACCACACCAGTTTCAGGAAACCTTGTCTCCACGGCACCGCACTTTTTCTCAGGTAGTGTGATTTAGTTGACTAACTCTGTGCCAGTGTCTGAAGGAATATGAAAGAAGGGTTTGTCTCCCCTGTAAACAGCAATGTATTCAGTTTTCTGTATTGGTTTTGTTTTTCAACTGGACTTTCTGCCAGCAACTAAACAACCGCTTTACACATCAAATCTACTTGCTGTCAAAACCATCATTGTTTTTGTTTTCCTTATAGTAGCTTACGTTTTCTTTTTCTTGTCTTTTTTTTTTTTTTTTTTTTTTTGAACGTTAAACGGGAGACAGTAGATATCTCCTAGACTACCTTCTGACTAATGAGTTAGTGGACCTGAGCTGACAAATTAAGGCGATGCACTTTGAAATCCTTTATTTATTTATTTGTCTATTTTTCTGGATAGAAAAAAAAAAGAAAAAAGAAAATTGCATTTACATTGCATAAATGCGTTTTCGCCAATGATTCTGCTCTTTGACGAAGCCGTAGACAGCCCATCTGGAGCCAAGCTGTCTACCATATCTGTAAAATCCTTCCTAATCTACAGCTCTGTCATCATGCCACTCCTGAGTTGTTGTTTGTTTTGTTTGTTTTGTGTGTGTGTGTGTTTTGTTTTGGTTTTTTTAAACATGGCCTACATCACT
>CM031612.1:53360070-53370070 GCA_018398815.1 Conus ventricosus
TGTGTGTGAAAATTTTCTTTCTTTGTTTATGTTTTACGGAAGGAAAGTTCTTTATCTTCCTCTGAGACGTGCAAAGAAAATCAGCACAGTTCAGCAACACCCCCCCCCCCCCCCTCCCCCACCATCTCTCCGCTTCCCCTCAGGTTTGTTGAAAGTAAGCACGAGCGTTTCTTTTTTTGTTACGGGCAAGAGACGAGAAAGATGTTTTGAGAAAGGAGGTGTATTTCCCATGCAAGCCAGCCCACAGCCGTCCCGAACGTATTCCACGTGCAGCAGAAAGTGCGTGTCCCCTCTTCTACTGTCCTGGTCCCAAATCCGTTTTGTCTACCTTTGTCTTGTTGGTATCCTAGATGTGTCTGCATTTGTTTTGTTTGTATCATAGATGTGTCAACATTTGTCTTATTTGTGTCCGAGATGTGTCCACATTTGTTTCGTTAGTACCGTAGATGTGTCAACATTTGTCTTATTTGTATCCGAGATGTGACCACATTTGTTTCGTTAGTACCGTAGATGTGTCAACATTTGTCTTGTTTGTATCCTACATGTGTCCACATTTGTCTCGTTTTTACCCAAATGTGTCATCATTTGTCTTGTTTGTATCCTAGATGTGTCAACATTTTTTTTTTTTTTTTTTTTTGGGGGGGGGTCATTTGTGACCTAGATGTGTCAGCATTTGTCTTGTTTGTTTCCAAGATGTGTCCACATTTGTCTCGTTTATAACCTTAATGTGCCATCATTTGTCTCGTTTATAACCTTAATGTGCCATCATTTGTCTTGTTTGTATCCTAGATGTGTCAGCATTCGTCTTGTTTGAATCCTAGGTATGGCAACTTTTTTTGTTTCATTTGAGACTTAGACGTGTCAATACTTGTCTTGTTTGTGTCCTAATGTGTCACCTTTGTCTTGTTTGTACCTAGATGTGTCAACCTTTGTCTTGTTTGTACCTAGATGTATCAACCTTTGTCTTGTTTGTACCTAGATGTGTCAATGTTTGTCTCGTTGGCATCCTAGGTGTGTCAACCTTTGTCTCGTTTGTTCCTAGATGTGTCAACCTTTGTCTTGTTTGTACCTAGATGTGTCAATGTTTGTCTTGTTTGTACCTAGATGTGTCAATGTTTGTCTCGTTGGTATCCTAGGTGTATCAACTTTTGTCTTGTTTGTACCTAGATGTGTCGTTGTTTTTTGTTGTTGTCGTACCTGGCTAAAAGACTCCAGGGATCATCCGAACAGCCGAAGTACTTGAACACTATGGTACAAATGCATCAGCTGGGGATGAGAACATTACGTGTGTGACCGTTTTTGATTACCCTGCCACATGGGCAGCCACACTCCGACTTCGGAGGATTTTGGAGACTGATAATGTTATGCTAGGAGCTTGTCACAACTGAAGACAATCCCGCATAACCATGCACAGCTTAACAACATTTTGATGTAGCCTTGGTATTCTAGACTATGTCAATTGGCCTGACACAGCCTTAAGCAAGGCGGACTAGATGTGTCAATATTTGTCTCTTTTGTATCCTAGATGTGCCAACATTTGTCTTGTTAGTATCCTAGATGTGTCTACATTTGTTTTGTTTACATCGTAGATGTGTCAACATTTGTCTTGTTTGTATCCTACACGTGTCATTATCTGTCTTGTTTCTATCCTAGATGTGTCTACATTTGTTTTGTTTACATCGTAGATGTGTCAACATTTGTCTTGTTTGTATCCAAGACGTGTCAACATTTGTCTTGTTTGTATTCTAGATGTGTCAACATTTGTCTTGTGTGTCCTAGATATGTCAACATTTGTCTTGTTTGTGTCTTAGATATGTCAACATTTGTCTTGTTTATGTCCAAGATGTGTCAGCATTTGTCTTTTTTGTATCCAAGATGTGTCAGCATTTGTCTTGTTTATGTCCAAGATGTGTCAGCATTTGTCTATTTTGTATCCAAGATGTGTCAGCATTTGTCTTGTTTATGTCCAAGATGTGTCAGCATTTGTCTTTTTTGTATCCAAGATGTGTCAGCATTTGTCTTGTTTATGTCCAAGATGTGTCAGCATTTGTCTTGTTTGTATCCAAGATGTGTCAGAATTTGTCTTGTTTGTGTCCAAGATGTGTCAGCATTTGTCTTGTTTATTTCCAAGATGTGTCAGCATTTGTCTTGTTTGTATCCTAGATGTGTCAGCATTTGTCTTGTTTGTATCCTGAATGAAGCTGCTTGTAAACGTTGGGTTGGGGGGGGGGGGGGGGGGATGTAAATCATGGACGAAGCTGCTGAAACTTGGTCTTCCACTAGATGTAATGTGGCCTACGTGAACTGTACAAGGACATGGATTGTGCGTAACATCACACACACACACACACACACACACACACACACACACACACACACACACACACACACACACACACACGTATATAAATAATAATAATAATAATAATAATAATAATGAATACTTATTTAGCGCCTATTCTCGGCTAGAGGCCAAGCTCTAAGCGCTTTACAATCAACACTCGTTTACACAACAGGCTGCCTACCTGGGTAGTGCCGACTGAAGAGCTGCCAGCTGGCGCTTCATTCAGTCGTTTCCCGTGTCATCCAGTCAGTATCGTTCAATATCGATCACTCATTTTCCTTACTTCCTTCATTCTTTCCACTTCTCACGCAGGGTGCATGCTATGTGTAACGTGTCATCCATACCAACGGCCAAATTGGCCTACTCTTCCGAAAGTTGGAGATGGGATTTTATGTGTGTGCAAGATGTTATGCATGCGTTCACACACGGAACCTCGGTTTATAGTCTCATTCGAAGGACTGTATGGGAAATGGAGTCAGAACCAATGTTAACTCCGAGGGAAAAATCCCCCTGTACCGAAACGCCCCGGCGGAGGTTCGAACCCGCAACCCCAGGATCACCAAGATTACGAGTCAGGCGCTCTACCAACTGAGCATATATATATATATATATATATATATTATATATATATATATATATATATATATATATTATATCATATATATAATATGTATACAGAGAGAGAGAGAGAGAGAGAGAGAGAGAGAGATGGGGGGGGGCGAGCACCACATTGATCAAGTTACCTATATCACTGACCCACATCTCCTGCATTTGCCCTGCCCCGTTCCCGTTCTCCTCTTTATTCCCCCCTCTGCCCGACCCCCCCCCCCCCCCCCCCCTTCTCCTCTTTATTCCCCCCCTCTCTATCCCGACCCCCCAGCCCCACCCCTCCCCTCCTAATACTCCTTCCGACGTGAGCGTGGCTCACATGTGGGCCTTATGCGTATACACTGCGCGCTTCCATTCAGGGACCAAGGCCAAGGAATTTATTCAGTGGCGGATAACCACTATCTGCGCGCGCGTTTAATAACGTGTGTGTGCGTGTTCTCTCTCTCTCTCTCTCTCTCTCTCTCTCTCTCTCTCTCTCTTTCACACACACAGACACACACACACGCACACACACTCTCTCTCTTTCTCTATCTCTCTCTACACACACACACACACACACAGCTACTTGTACACTGTCCATCATCCATAGAATCAAACCAAAGGTATACCCCTACTACCCCTACCCCCACACCACTACCCCCACACACCCACACCCTTCCCGCCATGCAGCCAACCCGTTGCTTTGTGCTGTTGCACACTGACAGGTATTGAAACTCCCCCGGCCTTCCCCGGCAATCAGGCCATCGACTGGGTCGGGGAGTCGGCACATGCAGGTGTCTCGTGTGCAGTGACGGTTGTGGATGATAATCACCACATCTTTGTCTGCTTTGCCCGTGCGTCTATGGCTCACTCTGTGTGTGTGTGTGTGTGACTGTGTGTGACTGTGTGTGTGACTGTGTGTGTGTGTTGTGTTTGTTTTTTGGTGTGTGTGTGTGTGTGTGTGTTGTGTGTGTGTGTGTGTGTGTGTGTGTGTGCCAGGTGATACTGGGCTGTGCACTCGACAATAGGAGGGTTGGCTTGTGTTTTGGGGGCGGAGTGTCAGTTCCGTAATCATCATTATCTGGCAGCCAGTCATAGGTTGGGTTTACACATCCTTCTCCTGTGCGTCAGAGTGTCTTGTGTTTGTAAATGTCTCTGCACGTGTGTGTGTGTGTGTGTGTGTGTGTGTGTGTGTGCTCTCTCTCTCTCTCTCTCTCTCTCTCTCCACACACACACACACACACACACACATACACACACACACATATATATATAAAGGACAAGACTGTTTGTCTTCTCTTAAACCAGGGCGTATCACGGATATGAAGGCAGACGTCCACCTTTTCACACCCGGACGACAACGTGTGGAGAAGAAAGAAGCAAAGCGCCTCAGTGCACGTCAGATAAAGCTTGTGTGTGTGTGGGGGGGGGGGGGGGGGGGGGGGGGGGGGAGGGGGGTTGAAGATTTTCATTTCCACAATTCATGAAGACATGTTGGCCTGACACAAGTAAATAAACGTTGGCACGGTAACAGAAACGCACTGAAACATGCATTTTAAATTCACCCGTCTTCTTTTTATTCTGTGTTTCAGAAAGGGAAAGGGAGCTCAATATCAGGAGGGGTGGTATGACGTGAGGAGAGAGAGAGAGAGAGAGAGAGAGAGAGCATTACGAGGGTTAGACTCCAGTGTTTGAAAAAATGGCGTGTTTTTTTCCTTTTGCTCGTATTTGAAAGTATGTTGTTTTTGATAAGGGAAGCCAACACATTACAGATCCACCACATTCATTTGGCCCAGAATATAGAAGCTAATACAGTCATGGTAATTGTTGAACAGACTTACAGCTGCCGTCATAGCCAACATAGGCTATTGAATGAAGACATGCACGTCGGCGGCTTATTTGAGTGCTGGTGCCATTTCATGAATCTATTTTAACCGTTAAGCTCCCAGGCCTCTGTTCCCCTTCCCCACCCACCCCCATGTCCTGAAATGTCCCGGGGTTGTCTCTCAGGCTTATTGTTTAGCTGCCAGCACCACCAGCACCACTTTGGCGGTTCCACTAAGGCCAGGTCACAACTCTACCATCTCGAGCAGGATGCAAAGTGTGCGAAGCGGGCTGCACGTGTGTTGTAAATACAGCAGAATAAGAAATCGCTCACATAGCGAGAGTCGACCGTCGTTGTGGTAATCCCTGACTTCTTCTTTTTTTTTTTTTTTTTTTTTTTTTTGGCTGTCCCACTTTTTGTGCCACCTCAATGGCATTGCACCCACGCCGCTCATTCCGACACCCCGTCCACAGCCACAACTGGTCAGTCCCGCCGCAGCCCCGGCACCGGCAATCCACAGGGAGCAGTCAATGTCAAGTCGTCAACAGGCAACCCACCGGAGGAGACACTGCACTGAGTCACTTCGGTGGTGTTCAGTGGCGCCTGTTCTGATCTAACATACGCACGACACCACCTACTAAGCCCCCTACTGACGACAATAATTGCTTAGTCGCGGAGCCGGCGTGAGTGAGCTCTCCCTCGGAGGGCGCCACCACGTCCGTCCAACGACAGCCCCCATGGACTCCCCGATACCGGTGACCCCTACGCAACCAAACCAAGGCCACAGACGTGGAGAGGACATCAAAACTGAGGTCACTGCGAGAGCAGGGCATGAAGGGCCACAGAGTTTGAGACTTTTTTATGCTGATCGATGAGAAAGAGGATGATTAAGATGATGCTACGGATTTCCATTCCGGTCTGAGACTACATGACAGGGCTGTACTCTACGCTTCCTTTCATAATATATCCCGGCGTCAACCAGGCCCGAGAGATACAGACACCTGCAGTGTTGGTCAGAAAATTTGAGCAACACTCTCAGAGACGCATCCATTAAGTGCATGAAACTCGACTGTGTGGTCCCAGTCTTCACAACTGAGCCTGTTGCAAACTCAACTCTTGGTAGAAGCCAGTCGGAGCAGAAAAATCCCACATGACTCTGATGGGAATCGAACCCGGCCACGACCTCCCAGCCGGGATTCCGCGACGCTAACCACTTCGCCACGGCGGCTGGTTATCCATGACCATGTTAGCAGTATACCCAATTGTCCCGAACAACCAACGGTCTATAGCTCCTCTTTCCTGGTATCCATTTCTCAAACTACAAAGCGAATTGAGAACACACACACACACACACACACACACACACGCGCGCGCGCGCGAGCGCGCGCGCGCGCGGGGACACTACTATCTGAGGTGTATGTCTAAAGAATATAGGCGGTAGAAAAACTTTTAAAAAAACATGTAGCTATCAGATTTCAGAGTGATGTAAAAGACAAAGAAACACACACACACACACACACACACACACACACGCGCGCGCGCGCGCGCGCACACACACACGCACGCGCGCACGCACGCACGCACGCACACCAGTTCAGGAATCCAGGGTGGTTCAAGCAACGGTCATGTATGGGCTCCAAACAATAAATGGATTTAAAGGGGAGGGGTGTGTGTGTGTGTGGGGGGGGGGGGGGGGGGGGAGAAAAACCAAAAATCTCGAAGCGACTGTCCGCCTGTGTGATGATAACTGTGACCATTTTGGAACTGAAAACAATTCACCAGGGCGTCCTTTCCCGCCGTGTTGGTGTGATGTGAAGGGCAGGGGGGGGGTTGATGAAATGAGCATCGTCAGTCACATTGTACTGGCAGCCAGACTCTGGGGGCATCTGTGGGCAGGCTGATGAAGCTGCTCCTCTGTGCTGGCCCGGTGTCAGTGTGATGTGAGTGTTCCGGTAGAAAGGGCGCATTGTGTCACATCAGAGTCTCTCAAGTCCAACAAACAACGCCCTGCTTTGGCTGCTGTTGGCGAGCAGTTGAACCGGTGTCGTATAATATCTGGGAACCGTGATATCTGGGAACGCGTTCCCATATTTAACGTGATATCTGGGAACGCGTTCCTAGATTTCCTGAACTTCCAATCGTGAAATCTGGGAACGCGTTCCCAGATATCACGGTAAATCTGGGAACGCGTGCGAAACCAAAAAAAAGTGACAAGAAGGCCAAAGATCTCAATCCTAATTGCACCTAAAAAATTGCTTCCTACCTTATCCTCAAAATCCATTCTTTTTGTCTTCTTTCTGCCCTTCCGCTCAACACCAACCCCTTTCCAACCGCCCTCCCCCAAACACCACACTTCAACCCCCCCCCCCCCCCCCCCCCCCCCCCTCCAAATCTGTGATATCTGGGAAGCCTTCCCAGATATCACGCTCCCAGATTTCACGCGACACCGGACCCCCAAGGCGAGTGTAGTGCCTTGATGATGTGAGTGACAGTACTCATGGCCACACCCCATGGCAGGAAAAGCAACTGCTGAGGACCAACATGGCGGAAACGGCACTGTGCTGTGTCGGTAGGCATCCCGAGCAAACAGCTAGGTGTCTCCACTGCTTTCGCCGCCTGTACTGTAGCCGGGCAAGTGGGGGTAGATTTGAAGGAGAAAGAAAAAACAAGAACAAACACAAACACTCCTTTTTTCACCTGCGTATTCTCTCTCTCTCTCTCTCTCTCTCTCACACACACACACATACACACACACACACACACACGCACACACAGACTGGGGAAAAGTCCAATGTTCGTGCGCCTTTTTCCAGGTTTGCAAGTGGGTGTTAGCCTTGTGTCGAGCGGGAGGCACGCAAATGAAAGAGGGAGTTATGAAGAGGAAAAAAGGGAGGTGGATACAGTATAATGGATCATATTGTCCGCCCGTCTGTTTTCCTGTCACGCTCAAACTGAAAAGAAAACAAGAAAAAAAAGTGCGGGGTGGGGGACCCTTCCATAAATCATCGGTGCGAAGATGGCGTGATGGCAACAGCCTATGTCAGAAATGCAATCCGCGCTCTCGGGTTTTCCGATATGTCGTGTCACATCCGTAATGTGTGAGAGCCGTGTTGTTCAGCTTGAAAGCTTGTGCTGGCGACACGGAAACACACAGTTGTCGGTTTCAGTTTGTCAGAACACAGTTTCGGTTTCAGTTTGTCGTTTCAGTTTGTCAAAACACAGTTTCGGTTTCAGTTTGTCGTTTCAGTTTGTCAAAACACAGTTTCGGTTTCAGGTCACACAGTTTCGGTTTCAGTTTGTCAAAACATAGTTTCGGTTTCAGTTTGTCAATTATGTTCATTGGATATGCAATGATTTGCCTTCGTCTTCTGATTGTTCATCTTCTTCTATTTTCCCCTCCTCCTCTTCTTCTTCCTTCTTTTTACCATTCTTCTTCTTCGTCTTTGTCTTCTTCTTCGTTTTATTTGCTTTCTCCTCCTTCTTCTCCTCCTCCTTCTCTTCTTCTTCATCTTCTTCTTCATCATCATCATCATCATCATCATCATCATCATCATCATCATCTTCTTCTCTTCTTCTTCTTCTTCTTCTTCTTCTTAGTTTTATTTGCTTTCTCCTCCTCCTTCTCCTCCTCCTCGTCCTCCTCCTCCTTGTCCTGCTCTTGTTGTTGTTGTTGTTGTTCTTCTTCTTCTTCTTCTTCTTCTCATTCCTACTCATGTTGAGTGTTTTTTCTGCCTTTTGTTACGAAATGCACTGTCTGCTGCAGCACCAACCCTGAAGGCCCCTCACTGGCCTGTCTTCTCCACGCCAATAGCACCAATCTGCCCGAGGCCTGAAGGCCTCTCACTGGCCTGTCTTCTCCACGCCAATAGCACCAATCTGCCCGAGGCCTGAAGGCCTCTCACTGGCCTGTCTTCTCCACGCCAATAGCACCAATCTGCCCCAGGCCTGAAGGCCTCTCACTGGCCTGTCTTCTCCACGCCAATAGCACCAGTCTGCCCGAGGCCTGAAGGCCTCTCACTGGCCTGTCTTCTCCACGCCAATAGCACCAGTCTGCCCGAGGCCTGAAGGCCTCTCACTGGCCTGTCTTCTCCACGCATATAGCACCAGTCTGCCCGAGGCCTGAAGGCCTCTCACTGGCCTGTCTTCTCCACGCCAATAGCACCAGTCTGCCGAGGCCTGAAGGCCTCTCACTGGTCTGTCTTCTCCACGCCAATAGCACCACTCTGCCCGAGGCCTGAAGGCCTCTCACTGGCCTGTCTTCTCCACGCCAATAGCACCAGTCTGCCCGAGGCCTGAAGGCCTCTCACTGGCCTGTCTTCTCCACGCCAATAGTACCACTCTGCCCGAGGCCTGAAGGCCCCTCACTGGCCTGTCTTCTCCACGCCAATAGCACCAGTCTGCCCGAGGCCTGAAGGCCTCTCACTGGCCTGTCTTCTCCACGCCAATAGCACCAGTCTGCCCGAGGCCTGAAGGCCTCTCACTGGCCTGTCTTCTCCACGCCAATAGCACCACTCTGCCCGAGGCCTGAAGGCCTCTCACTGGCCTGTCTTCTCCACGCCAATAGCACCACTCTGCCCGAGGCCTGAAGGCCTCTCACTGGCCTGTCTTCTCCACGCCAATAGCACCAGTCTGCCCGAGGCCTGAAGGCCTCTCACTGGCCTGTCTTCTCCACGCCAATAGCACCACTCTGCCCGAGGCCTGAAGGCCTCTCACTGGCCTGTCTTCTCCACGCCAATAGCACCAGTCTGCCCGAGGCCAGAAGGCCCCTCACTAGTCTGTCTTCTCCACGCCAATAGCACCACTCTGCGCGAGGCCTGAAGGCCTCTCACTGTCCTGTCTTCTCCACGCCAATAGCACCACTCTGCCCGAGGCCTGAAGGCCTCTCACTGGCCTGTCTTCTCCACGCCAATAGCACCAGTCTGCCCGAGGCCTGAAGGCCTCTCACTGTCCTGTCTTCTCCACGCCAATAGCACCAGTCTGCCCGAGGCCTGAAGGCCTCTCACTGGCCTGTCTTCTCCACGCCAATAGCACCAGTCTGCCCGAGGCCTGAAGGCCTCTCACTGGCCTGTCTTCTCCACGCCAATAGCACCAGTCTGCCCGAGGCCTGAAGGCCCCTCACAGGCCTGTCTTCTCCACGCCAATAGCACCAGTCTGCCCGAGGCCTGAAGGCCCCTCACAGGCCTGTCTTCTCCACGCCAATAGCACCACTCTGCCCGAGGCCTGAAGGCCTCTCACTGGCCTGT
>CM031612.1:53375070-53390070 GCA_018398815.1 Conus ventricosus
GTGCGTGCGCGCGTGCGCGTGTGTGTGTGTGTGTGTGTGAGAGAGAGAGAGAGAGAGAGAGAGAAAGTGTATGCACAAAGTTGTATGCGGGTTCATTTAAGTGCTACAACTTGTACGCTTACACTCGTGTGCAGCGCGCGCGCGCGCGCTCACACACACACTCACACGCATACGAGCGCGCTGTCGTAATAAAATCTCTGTGTGTGTGGCACAAATAATACAAGAAAAAGGGAAATCATTTAAAACAAGTGTTACATTCATTAAGAAAAAAAGATTATGTTCAGTTTTTGGTTGGTTTATTTCTTTGTTTTTCAGTACGAACATTTATTTTTGCCTCACTCTAATTTTTTTAATGATATTTCTTGGCTATGCATTCTGCATTATTTTCTAATCGAGGACTCTTGACTTGTTCTCTTTTTTCCCCGTATCTTTCGCTCGGGGCCACGTATCTTTATGCACAGCAAAGCCTTTTCCCCTTATATATATATATTTTTTTTTTCCAATGAAGATTGAAATCCTGAGCACCGAATTAATGCAAGAAGCACGGATAAAAGATCGAGTCTGGTAACTTTCAAGTGTTCGTTGAGTTCATGTCATGGCTCAGTTTTTCAACATTGATTTTCACCTTGTATGCTTCGTTTAACTTGATGTATTGTCGTTTTCACTTTGTAAATATGCAATTTTAATGCAAATTTTGTCTTCAAGTCTTATGGTTTTTTTCAAAATGCAAGTCATTAACTGTTTTACTGATATCCGAGAATTGGTCTGGATATCCCTGCCATGCTGCGGAATAACAGGTTTCATTTTTAACGATAATTTAATCGTTTTCCTCCAAATTCAAAAATTACCGTCCTTCAATAATTCATTTAAACTCACTATATATTTCTCTCCCTTTTCCGTGTATGTATTTCAGGCCTTGGATCCATTAGCAAACCATTCTAGTTTCTTTGATATTTTGTTGTACTTTTCCCTTCGAATTTAATAACTTATAACCTTTACAAATCATTCAAACTCATTGAATTTTCTCCCTTTTTCCTAGGACGTAAAGAATTTACATCCAAACTCATTGAATATTCTTTTCCAGTTTCCTCGATTTACAGAGAGCTTGAATGCCATGGATACTGCTGGCCAGTCAAGTCATTACTGGTTTTAGTGTGTGGGGACAGTTAATGGCTGGCATAACTCGAAAACAGTTCCTTTTTGACTGTTCGCCCTGCAAGACAACATTTCTCTTGTTTGTACTGAAGATGAAGTAGATTTCTTAAAGAACTGTATTATGAAGTATGTTGTTTAAATTTCGTCTTTGGTTTTCATATTTATATATGACTCTTTTCTTCATCAAGTAGAAAAAAAAAGAAAAACCTCTAGGAAGAGCTTGATAGTAATTCGTCAGAGAAGGAACACCCTGATAAGACAAGTGTTTCGGCCCTGAAGTCTCTGTGGGTCTGTTTCGCTTCAGGTCATGATTCTTAAAATCATCCCGCTGTTAGATTTTTGTTGTTGTCGTTGTTGTTGTTGTTGTTGTCGTCGTCGTTGTTGTTGGTATTGTCGTTGTTGTCGTAGTTGTCTCTGCCAGGATTGAATCCTCTTTCTCCTGGATGTTTGGGCGTTTCAAGGCGTTGCCTTTCTGACGGATGTTTGCACCACGTGTGACTGAGGGAGGTCTGTACCAAGGTGGTGAATGTTCAGCCTTTCAAAGTTCACGTCTGTTCCTCCTTCACCAGACCTTGAGGGAGATCTGTACCAAGGTGGTGAATGTTCAGCCTTTCAAAGTTCACGTCTGTTCCTCCTTCACCAGACCTTGAGTGAGATCTGTACCAAGGTGGTGAATGTTCAGCCTTTCAAAGTTCACGTCTGTTCCTCCTTCACCAGACCCTGAGGGAGATCGGTACCAAGGTGGTGAATGTTCAGCCTTTCAATTTCACGTCTGTTCCTCCTTCACCAGACCTTGAGGGAGATCTGTACCAAGGTGGTGAATGTTCAGCCTTTCAAAGTTCACGTCTGTTCCTCCTTCACCAGACCTTGAGGGAGATCTGTACCAAGGTGGTGAATGTTCAGCCTTTCAATTTCACGTCTGTTCCTCCTTCACCAGACCTTGAGGGAGATCTGTACCAAGGTGGTGAATGTTCAGCCTTTCAATTTCACGTCTGTTCCTCCTTCACCAGACCTACCCGGAACTCCTTTCAGCTGCCTGTACCATTGCCCTTAGGGCCCTGGTCCTCTTCTTACCAGAAATCGAGAGCTGTTGAGTGAGATCATCATGAAGCTAATGAGCCTACAGCCCTCTGTACCCCAACTTCTGTGGCGAGGTCTTTGGCTTGGAAGCCTCAAATACGCTAGCCAGGCTGGCATATTCTCAGTCAATAAGCTTCCTCCATTTCGCTTTCACACAGCACTGTGAGATCGACCAGAATCATTTGTTTTGATGAACCTGCATGAATCTTCTGCTATGTTAATATATCTGGCGGGCTATGGTTCGTCAAAGTTTGTAGTCTTCCTTCCGTTGAGACGAAAGATTGCTGCATACACGTGTTCTCCATCCTTTAGCAGACCATTCGATGCGTTGGATATTTCTCTCCCTTTTTCGCTTAAATATTAGAACGTAAATCGTTCAGGAAATCTGTCAAGACTCGCGTATTTCATCTTCCCTTTTCATCGGATTCTAACAGCATACATCGTTTCGCAGACCATTTAAGCTCACCAGATATTTGTCTCCTTTTTCTGAAAATTAAGCACTTGCATTCTATAGCAGATTATTTAAATCACTCGACATTTCTCTGTCTTTTCCTGGTATTTAATAGCGTAATTTTTTCAAATTAAGTCATTTGAATTTGATGGAAATTTTTCTTCCATTTTACATCCTTTACCAAACTTTTTGACCTCAATGGATATCTTTTTACTCCTTTTCCTTGGATTTTAGCATCATCCACAGTTATGTTTTCCTTGGATTTAAGCATCATCCACAGTTATGTTTTCCTTGGATTTAAGCATCATCCACAGTTATGTTTTCCTTGGATTTTAGCATCATCCACAGTTATGTTTTCCTTGGATTTTAGCATCATCCACAGTTATGTTTTCCTTGGACTTTAGCATCATCCACAGTTATGTTTTTCTTGGATTTTAGCATCATCCACAGTTATGTCATTTAGCAAATTCTGCCTTTGCTTTTTCCATCTCAGGTACCCAGAACACGCGTCCAGTGCTAAGTCATGGCTCAGAGTGTCCCTCCTCTTCACCTCATGCTCATGGTCTTCAACGTCTGTCTGCAGAGCTTCATTTTGTTCCAGCACAGCCTTGCCTGCAGCACCGCAGGCCCTGGCGACTGTTCTTTCGCTGACACCTTTTGCAACTGGACAAAGGTCAACTGGTACGCCGAGGTCAACTGCACCACAGCTGACTTCCGTTCCGGCCTTCTAAATGCCACTCTTCGGAGTGACGTCGCCTGCTCCACGGCCATGAATGCTTACTGCCTACGATTCGAGGTCTTCGCTTTCGACAGCGTGGCTGACGGGTCACTGGATGTCCTGCTGCAGCACGATGACACGCAAGAGACGGTATGGCAGATAGTACCGAACAGCACTTCGTCTGACTGGCTCGCGGCTGCTGTGCCAATAATCACTGACTATGATTTCCGGGTTGTTTTTCGGGCCGTGTGGGGGGCGGAACAGTACCCGGTCATTTCCTTGCGAGCCCTGAAGTACGACACGTCTCCCTGTGAGAGGAGTCCCTATACTACACCAGAGATGTCCACGATCGTGTCTCGCACAACGCTTCCGCTGACAACAGACACAACGCTTCCGTTGACAACAGACACAACGCTTCCACTGACAACAGATACAACGCTTCCACTGACAACAGAAGCTGAAGGTGGCACAAGCGGAGCTGAGGGCTGCGGATTTCAGTCCCTGATTCTGGTGGTCTGGGTCGTCGGCTCTGTCCTGATGTTTGTGTCGTGAGCCTCCGTGTGCTGCGGAGTGAAGAAGATGCAGAAAAGGGGTTTGGCGCGGAGAGGGGAAGGAGGGGGGGGGGGAGAAGGAAGAGGGGGGAGAGGGGTAATGGGATTATATCTAAAGATGAAAGTGAGATGTCATCCCACGCAACTCAGTTTGTTTGTGTTTTTTTTTTAAAACTTCGGAGGTCTTTTGATTGTAGTGTGAACGCATACCCCGCCCGCCCCCTTACTCCCATCCCCACCCTCATTTCCCCGCCTCCCCTTGCAGAATTAGACTGAAGTCACAGGTAACTTTATTTTTAATTTCAGAATACAATGATGTCATGAATGAAATACAAGAGAACTGAAATGAAAAAAGCGGACGAGTCCTTCACGGGTGGAACTACTAGACAGATTGCTGCCCAAGAGCCATGGCCGTATTCCATAGGATTAAGCACACACGCACACTGGCAACCCTCGCAACCTTTGTCTGCTTCGGCGAGGACACGCTTTCCGGGTCCATCTTCTGGCTACTTTACTTTTGCTCTTCGCACACATGGAGCAAGGCGGGAGAGGTTATTGGTGTGTGTGTGTGTGTGGTATCGGGGGTAGGCAGGTGAGTGGGGAGACATGGCGGAGGTAGGGATTTGCTGTCATAATTTTGTCTGCCTGTCGGTCAAATAATTCAAACTCGGCTGGATGGAGCATCACACCGCTTTACAAGGCGGTTTGTACAGTCAAGGTCTGTGAGTGAGAGAAATACGCTGTCAAGTCCCTTGAGAGACACAAAGGACGAAAATCCTTCACAAGCGGGTAAAGAGATGTTCTCGGAATAGGTACACAGTTTTCATTTTGTGCGGGGACTGGTCTGAGCGCGCAGAGTTTGTGTCCCCTTTTCGGGCTCTGTTCTCATTTTGTACTGTTGTCGTCAGTGTTACTTGCCCTCCAGCGGATCAGCGGTGCATGCAATGTTATGCACGTAACGTTCCCGCATATGATCGAGGGCTTTCTACTGTATACCATCTTTTCTGGGTTTAACAAACATGATGAAGTGGTTTCTAGTAAATCCAATGTTTTCTACCATGCTAAAGCGGTAAGGGGGGGGGGGGGGGGGGTTCAGCAAATTCAACACTATTCGTTGTTTCCTGAAATTACCAGTGACATGCCAGTAAACACAAATGTTCTAGGTCTGTCTAACACACCGTGTTGCAGTCGATAAACAGTGCTTGAGGAGCCTGCAGTTAGTGGTAAGAACGTACGGTAAGAGCTGACAGAACGTACGGTAAGAGCTGACAGAACGTACGGTAAGAGCTGACAGTCGGAAGTCCCAGTCACTCGCGGGGAGGGATTTACACAGCTTGGAAACCTTCTCTGTCCGGCGAGCGGTATAAGCGTACCTGATTCAGTTCGGGGCAGATTAAGGCGGAGGAATGAGAGTCTGGTCTCTGCATTCCATAGCGCTGTATCCGGCGCACGATGAATCTGGCAGTTCCCTGCCCCAGGGCTGTTGGACTTTAACGCTGTAACAGGCTGTTGGAAGGTTACACCAGGCAATGAGAAATGCGTGCCACAAAGTTACTGGGATACAACGTTCATTAACAAACCAATATGATAAACCCGGGAACTCTCACACGAGGGGATAACACTTAATACAAGCAAGCACAAGTTGCACAGCATGCTGTAGTTCAAAACTGCATCCCACTGTGGCAGTATTGTGTACAGTGACTCTTCTTATATCGTGAACAGGCTAATATTATTCCGAATGTGTTCACACTCTTTGTGAGGATTCGAGGATCTCCTTGGCTGGTTCGAGAGTGTGTATAAAACCACTGGAATGAGCACTAACTTTATACTCTACAATGCTGTTTCCTTATAGCACCTTTTAATACACCCCTCCCCCACCCCCTTTTTTGTTACATAAAAATGTTTTTGTACGATTTTACAGCTTTTGAAGAAAACCAATTGCAAAACATTAAGCAAATGGCTGACATTTGTTTCAGTCATCTTCTTTGGACTTGTATCTTGTGTGTGTGTGTGTTGTTCTATTTGAAGTTTTATATCTCAGACTTTATCCATCTTTGCTTATCAGTTTGAGGCAGTAAAGTTGTTTTGATACTGAGCCGGTCCACTGTTTGAGATAAGTGCCCGAAAGAGTGCTGCAGCATTAGACGCTTGTGCCACAACGTGTGGGACAGATGTCCCAACAACTGTTGTAGCATGAAACACTCGGACTACAACAAGTGTGACAGATGTCCCAAGGACTGTTGTAGCATGAGACACTCGGATCACAACATGTGGGAAAATGTCCCAAGGAGTGTTGTAGCACGAGACACTTGGACTACAACATGTGGGACAGATGTCCCAAGGACTGTTGTAGCATGAGACACTCGATCACAACATGTGGGACAGATGCCCCAAGGAGTGTTGTATCGTGAGACACTTGGACTACAACATGTGGGACAGATGTCCTAAGGAGTGCTGTATCATGAGACACGGTCCACAATACGTGGGACAGATGTCCTAAGGAGTGCTGTATCATGAGACACACGGTCCACAATACGTGGGACAGATGTCCTAAGGAGTACTGTATACATGTAATGAGACACACGGGCCACAACATGTGGGACAGATGTCCTAAGGAGTCCTGTATAATGAGACACACGGGCCACAACATGTGGGACAGATGTCCTAAGGAGTACTGTATAATGAGACACACGGGCCACAACATGTGGGACAGATGTCCTAAGGAGTCCTGTATAATGAGACACGGGCCACAACATGTGGGACAGATGTTCTAAGGAGTGCTGTATAATGAGACACACGGGCCACATGTGGGACAGATGTTCTAAGGAGTACTGTATAATTGAGACACACGGGCCAAAAACATGTGGGACAGATGTTCTAAGGAGTGCTGTGTAATGAGACACACGGGCCACAACATGTGGGACAGATGTTCTAAGGAGTGCTGTATAATGAGACACACGGGCCGCAACATGTGGGACAGATGTCCAAAGGAGTGTTGTAGCATGAGACATTTGCACCACCACATGTAAGACATGTCCGAAAGAGTGTTGCATTATTGGGTACCTGGACCACAACATGTGAGAAAGCTGGTGTGTGTATGTTGCTGAAATGTGTGTAAATTGTAGAAACATTTTCATCGTCTTTGAATACGAACGTGAAGGTCCAAGTTCCCGCGCAGGTTTCATGCGTGGCTGCAAGAATGTTTGGAGTTCACGCATCAGCGCAGTCAAATGTGTGGTGTGTGTGTGTGTGTGTGTGTGTGAAGGACAGAGGACGGGATGAGGGTTGAAAGGAGGGTAGGTGTAAGAGGTGTTCATGATAACTTTGATACATTTGGTAATTTTCGGATATCATGATATGCAGTTTACGGCTGCCGTTTTTTTTTTCACCCCAGTGTGTATAAAGCCTTCAGCAAAGGAACATTTCCATTGAGGACATTACCATGAATTAAAAAATAAACTGACAAAAAAGCTGCTGCTATGTTTTGAAGTCTCTGTTGCTCAGAAGTGTGTGTGTGTGTGTGTGTGTGTGTTGTGTGTGCGTGTGAGTGCGTGCGTGCGTGCGTGTGTGTGTGTGTGTGCGTGCGTGCGTGCACGCTCGTGTGTGTGTGGGGTGCGTGCGCCCGCGCGCTGGCGGGCGGGCGTTGTGCGTGTGTGTGAGGGGGGAGGGGTGTAAAGGAGGATCCATCTTCACCCCTCCGTCTCTTTCCACCTCCTCAACAAGCTATGAACGTTCGCGGGGGGGGGGGGGGGGGGGGGGGGGTTACTTCTCCGCTGTGATGCGGAGAAGACGACTTTCCTTGCTCATTCAATGGGTTATTTACATCATGGGTATTTATAGTTTGGTGCTTTTTTTTTTATTTGGTTGTACGCTGAGAGTAGTAGCAGTAGAAAAGAGATGGGATTGAGAGGGAGAGAGGAGAGAGAGGTGGTACATGGAGGATGGACAGTGTGACTTTGTCTAAATGTCTGATGATTGTCTGAATATCGGATGATCTCCTGAGATCATTGTATGTTTGATGATTGCTGAACATCTGATGATTGTCTGAATGTGTAATGATTGCCTTACAGTTTTCCTCCTGGACTGCAGCTCAGTCAGCCTAGCTCAGTCAGCCTAGCTCAGTCAGCCTAGCCTAGCTCAGTCAGCCTAGCCTAGCTCAGTCAGCCTAGCTCAGTCAGCCTAGCTCAGTCAGCCTAGCTCAGTCAGCCTAGCCTAGCTCAGTCAGCCTAGCTGGCCTTTCATTCTGTTCTTCTGTCAAAACATTGGAGCAGCCAAAAGAATTTGTTTTTTTTTAAGTAGTAAGTTTGATTCAAACACTCCCAGCTGAACCACCACTTCGACTGTGACGAGAAGGGTGGCATGTGTGGCCCTCCCTGGAAAGGATTCAGTGTTTTGTCTATTGAAACCATTGATCAGTGTTTTTTTCCATCAGAATTCACACCCACTCCCTCTCTTACTAGTGGTGGAAAGGCTAACTTAACGGTACTAGTCACCGAAAGACATTTGAATTTTTCTTGCGACGGTTAAAAATACTCAAAAAATGGCTTTGGGGTAATTCACCATAGGTTTGATTGCCTGGATTTCTGATGATTCCACGAATATCTCATGAATGTGTGAGTAAGAGAAGAAAAGAATCGCCCAGTAAGTATCACGTAAACGTCAATTATGTCATCTGGAGAAGAAAAAAAAAAGAAAGACGGAACGACAGAAAGAAAGAAAGAAAGAGGAAGTAAATACCATCACGAATTGCCCCAACCCGGATAATGTTATTTTTGGATAACATTGACGAAACCCTAACCCCACCCAGCGTTTGAAATGAATGACGGGATCTGACGTCATCACGCGTTGACCCGTTACTCCGTTCAGGGACCAGGAGCTCTGCGTTCATATGGGAGGGCACGGATTGCGTAGCTGTTACAAAAACACGTGACTATTTATAGAGCCTTACGTAAAAAAAAAAACACACACACACAAACAACTGTTACAAAAACACGCGACTATTTATAGAGCCTTAAGTATTAAAAAAAAAAATAAAAAACAAACACACAAACAACTGTTACAAAAACACGTGACTATTTATTGAGCCTTACGTAAAAAAAAAAAACTGTTACAAAAACACGTGACTATTTATAGAGCCTTACGTAAAAACAACAAACAAACAAAATATGTATTCAATGGCGGTACGCTGTTTAAAAGAGATTTCCCCTTTGACCTGTGGCACTGACAGGCAGCATTGACCTTGTTTGTGTTAATTAAAGAGGACATGGGATGCAGACAGGAACGAAGCTCACTCTTCAGCTAAGTTGTGTAGACTTTGTTTGACTTCTCTGTCTCTTTGGTTTTTACAGATTCATGTATTTGTCGGGCACGCGTTTCGCCGGATTCGTTGTGTGTGTGTGTGTGTGTGTGTGTGTGTGTACGCATGCGCAAGTGCTCCCATGTGTGTGTGTGTGTGTGTGTGTGTGTGTGTGTGCGTGCGTGCGTG
Organism: Conus ventricosus; assembly: GCA_018398815.1. Taxonomy (NCBI): domain Eukaryota; kingdom Metazoa; phylum Mollusca; class Gastropoda; order Neogastropoda; family Conidae; genus Conus; species Conus ventricosus. The sequence goes on from CM031612.1 coordinate 53,384,511, forward strand.
TGTGTGTGTGTGTGTGTGTACGCATGTGCAAGTGCGCCCATGTGTGTGTGTGTGTGCGTGTGTGCGTGCGTGCGTGTGTGTGTGGTATGTGTGTGTGTGTGTGTGTGTGTGTGGTGTGTGTGTGTGTGTGTGTGTGTGTGTGTGCGTGCACTGCGCGCGTGCGCACTTATGTAGTGTAGATTCAGTACGAATGAGAGAAAAACATCACCATGACTACACCAGCAAATAGAATCACATTGTTCTGTCTTTGATACCGAGCAGTGGTTTATCTGCTGCTTTAGTACAGCAGCAGCAGCAGCAATAGTAGTAGTATTAGTAGTACCAGTAGGAGGAGGCAAATGAAGAAGAGAAGCAGCAGCAGCAGTAGTAGCAGCAGCAGCAGCAGTAGTAGTGGCAGTAGTAGTAGCGGCAGCAGTAGTAGTAGTAGTAGTACTAGTAGAAGGAGGAGGCGAAGGAAGAGGAGAAGCAGCAGCAGCAGTAGTAGTAGCAGCAGCAGCAGCAGTTGTTGTTGTTGTTGTTGTTGTTGTCGTACCTGGCTAAAGACTCCAGGGATCATTCCGAACAGCCGAAGTACTTGAACACTATGGTACAATGCATCAGCTGGGGATGAGAACATTACGTGTGTGACCGTTTTTGATTACCCCGCCACATGGGCAGCCACACTCCGACTTCGGGGGATTTTAGAGACTGATAATGTTATGCTAGGAGCTTGTCACAACTGAAGACAATCCCCGCATAACTATGCAGAGCATAACAACATTTTGATGTAGCTTGGTGTTCTAGCCTATGTCATTAGCCTGACACAGCCTTAAGCAAAGGCCAGAGCAGTTCTTATTGTTGTTGTTGTAATAGTGCTAGTAGCAGTAGTTGTTACTGTTGTTGTCCTTGTGTCTGTTAGGCGTATTAAAAACGAATGAACCGTTCTGTATGTTGACAACTCTTTTCTCATCAGTTGCAAGAGTCCGACGGCTCTTCCTACCAAATGGCAGCTTGTTACTATTTTTTACTGCGGAGGTGAGGTGGGAGGCGGGGTTGGAGGAGGCGATGATAGGTGGTGGGAGTGGGGGTGGGGGGTGGGGGAGGGGATAGTAGCTGATCATATTCAGTACAGACTTCTTTTCTATAACCTCTAGCCTGAAGGACAATACATTTCTTCATTGTGTCTATAATGAAGAGGATCCTACACGGAGGACGCTCCACTAGATACCTTATTGTTCGAATGTACCCTTTCACGTTTTTCATCTGTGTCTCATATATTTATATATATATATATTTATATATATATATATATTATATATATATATATATTATATATATATAAATATCTGAATTAGGCAAAATAAGCAAGAAAATTCTGGAAAAAAAATAATAAAGAACGTAAATCAAACTCTGAATACAACCTCTGGAAGACACATACGAAGTTATCCAATGGTTCAAAAAACTCAATAAACAAAGTAATACAGTATTCATCACATTTGACATAGTAGACTTCTACCCATCTATAGATGAGGAAACTACTCACCAAAGCCCTGAAGTTTGCCAGTAACAACACAGACCTAACAGGGTCAGAAATGGAAATCATTCTCCACAACAAGAAAACATTACTACACAGCAAAAATGAAACCTGGATCAGGAAAACCAACAGAAACTACAACATTCGACGTGACCATGGGTCATATGATGGTGCAGAAACATGTGAACTGGTCGGACTATTCATGCTGTCCAACATCAAGAAAAAATTCGGAACACAAGTCGGACTATACAGAGACGATGGCCTTGCTGCACTGACCAACAACCCAAGAACCATCGAAAATAAGAAGAAAGAACTATGCAAAATCTTCCAAAACCACAACTTAAAGATTACCATTGAAGCAAACAAAAAGGTAGTGAATTACTTAGACATAACACTGGATCTCAACAATCACATATAAAACCATACAAGAAACCCAACGATACACCTCTTTATGTACACACCAAAAGTAAACCATCCACCATACTATATTAAAGACCCTACCCCATGGCATAAACAAGAGACTATCAAACCTGTCATGCAATGAGAGAGTGTTCAACAATGCAGCAGTAGAATACCAGGAGGCACTACAAACAAGTGGATACATTACAAATTAGAATACAACCCAGACAACAACACAAACAAAGCAAGAAAAATAGGAAAGAAAAATCATATGTATAACCCCCATACGACGGGAAACTCAAAAACAAACATAGGGAAAGAATTCTTCAAAATCCTAACAACTTCATTCCCAAAAGAACACAAACTGTCCAAAATATTTAACAAAAACACTGTCAAACTATCGTACTCATGTATGCCCAACCTAAAAAACCTAATTGACGCATCCAACAAATGAAAATCAACACAGCAAAGAAGGGTGAAGAAAGGAAATCTTGCAATTGCACGAAAGGAGCAGTGCCACTAAACAATAAATGTCTTCACAACAACATTGTATACCAGGCTACTGTGACATCAGAAAATGAAAAAGAAACATACATAGGGATCACTGAAAACCACTTCAAAACAGATATGCAAACCACAAACAGTCACTTAATAAAGAAAATATATAAAAACCAAACAGATTGAGCAAATATATCTGGAACTTAAAAGACGCAAACAAAAGCTACAACATATCCTGGAAAATCATAAAAGAGCATCACCATACAGCAATGTTTCAAAAGGTGCAACCTATGTTTAACTGAAAAAATGGTTAATACTATGCAAACCATACTTAGCAACTTTAAACACCAAAACAGAAATAGTAAACAACTGCAGGCATAAATGGAAATCGTTGTTAGTGAACACACCCAAAACAAAAACCTGAAAGCCCCAAAAAAACACGTGCAGCCAACCCGCACGTGCAAACAACCGCAAACGGGAGCCCACACGCTATATAACATCGGCGGTGGGCAAACCAAAAGCCATCCTGATGACAGCGCAACACGCTTGAAACAAATTTGTAGATAGTTTTAAGACTCCTCTTTTAATTTGTTTTATATATATATATATACATATACATACGAGGGCCACCCATAGTTCTCGGATGCGCAGAGAAACCACTGACGTCATAATTTCAATTTTTATATCATCATCACAAGCGATGTCATAATAGCTATGACACAAAAAATGATAAAAATCGTAAGTTTGACAAACTGTTTTGGCGACAAGGCTCCATCATCATCCACAGTCCATAGGTGGTTCAAAGAATTTCAGTTTGGTACAATGTCGTTGGAAGATCGTGACCGTTGTGGACGTCCAGTTCAGTTACTACCGATGGGAACGTGAGCACAGTGAAGGCATGATTACAGAAAATCCTTGAATCACGGAGGATGAACTCAAGGATACTCTAAACCTTTCATCAGGAAGCTTAGACCGCATTCTTCGGCACAATCTCTCTGTACGGAAGCGTTGCGCCCGTTGGGTGCCCCCCCAGCTGACTGGGAAGCAGATGAGGGCTAGAGTTGAATGGTGCCAGCTTATGCTGCAAACATTTGACGGAGGAAGATCAGATAGGGTCTCCAATATCGTCACAGGTGACGAAACCTATGTTTACCAGTATGACCCCAAAACAAAGCAGCAGTCGTCAGTTTGGCTGTTTCCAGGGGAAACCCCACCTGTGAAATTTAAGAGATCAAGAAGCTGCACAAAGCAAATGAGTGCAGTTTTCTTCGCAAGATCCGGCCATGTGACTACTGTACCGCTTCTGGAAAGAAAGACAGTGAACGCTGAATGGTACATCAACACCTGCCTGCCAAAAGTGTTCGAGGCTTGGAGTGCACGGCGACCACGGACGGTATCCGCCACCTACTCCTCCACCACGACAACGCCAGCGCCCACACGGCAGCTGCAACTTTAGACTTCTTGCAAGAGAACAGCGTGCAGCTCGTCACTCATCCTTCGTATTCTCCTGACCTAGCCCCTTGTGACTTCTTTTTGTTCCCTCGTTTGAAAAAACAACTGAAAGGAAAGCGTTTGAGAGCCCTGAAGATGCCCGAGCGTTTGCCGAGGGCTTGATTTCTGGTATACATAAGTCGGAGTGGGCTGGGGTGATGGATTCGTGGTTTAAAAGGATGGAAAAGTGCATACACGCTGAGGGAGGAAACTTTGAAAAGAAGGCGGGTAAGATTGCCAGTGTACTTCCATCTTTTCCCATCCGGAACTTATGCGGGGGCCCCGGGATAATATTTATATTTAATATAAATATTATATAATTATATATTAAAAATTTTTAATATAAATATATTAAGTAAAATCATTTAAATTTAAAAAGCCAAAAACAATTTTTTTAAGTGCTAAACCCCCTTGGGGGAGAAACATTAGTTAAAACAAGTTAAAAGAGGAATCTTAAAAAACTACTAAAATTTTTTGTTTGCGCTTCATCGGGAGGACAGCGAAAACCCTTAAAAACAATTTGTAGATTTTTAAGATCCCTTTTAAACTTGTTTTAACTAATATATATATATATATATATAATATAATAAATAAAAATTTTTTTATTATATTATATATATTTTAATTATATTTTTCGATGGCCAGAACCAAAAGGGTACACTTAAATAACCTTTACTTTTTTGGGGCGAAATTTTGTTAAATTATCAAAATTTAAATTCATTTTTTAAAAAAAAATTTAATCTTTTTTTGTCAATTTCTTGCTTTTGTATCTTTAATATTGAAAAAGTTTTAGTGATGTTTGGTTTTTGACGTGATTAAGATTTTATTCTTTTGGTGCCAAAAAAACTATTTGCACTACCTGTTAATTTTCTTGCCCAAAAAACCAAATCAACAGACCTACGTTTTGGGACTAAATGTTTTCAGTTTTCAGAAGAAAAGTCAAGTAAAAAGGATCATCTACAGAAAAAAACTGTTTTTTTTTTTTGAAAAATTTTCCCCCGTCAAAAAATTGAAAGTAATTTCTGGGAAAAAAAAAGAAAACAAAAAGATCTGCCTCTCCCCAAATACAAACGTAGTGTATTTCTTTTTTTTTTTCTTGCCGAAAAGAGTTATTTTTCAATAACGTATTTTTCTTGAAGAAACCCATTCCTTTTTGGCAAAAAATCGCATGGCCCATATAATGCTCTTTGGGGAGACCACATTGCCGGGAAAAATGGAACAAAATAATTCTTCTTGGTTCAAGCATGCAATGAAAAAACAAAACGGACATTTCTGTGGGTCAGGGGCTTGATATCATAATATGTGTGTGTGCGCGCACGCGCGCGTGAGTGTGTTTCACGTGGAGATGACCAGTAGTCGCAAGTTCCTTAGCGCGTCAAAGGTATAAAGAACTTCTGTTCCTCGTTACTAAATCGCCAAACGAAGCATTATCTAACGTTGACGGTGGTTCAAAGGCGGCTTACGCTTACTTACAGAGGGCGGAGGGGGAGGGGGCAGGGGGTATGGGTGTGGTGGAGATAAGATGCATGTGGAGGGAAAGGAGGAGGTGGGGGTGGGAGGTGGAAAGCATGGGTAGCCTTCCCGGTCTCCATAGTTCAAGCCCGTCACACAGAGCATGATGTGACTCTGACGTCACACAGAGCATGATGTGACTCTGAC
>CM031612.1:53395070-53410070 GCA_018398815.1 Conus ventricosus
GTGTTCAAAACGCGCGCGCGCGCGGGGGATTAATCATCATTTAAGCAAGTCCATCTTCTCTACGCCACTTCGTACAAACCTGCAACACATACTTCTAATCACGAGTCCAAATATCATACGATCACAAATGGCGATAGTTTATTCCGCAGTAGACATGAACGTGTGATCAACTGGTACAAATTGTGTTCGGGTGACATTTTGCGCCGCAACATGGACCTCTCGTACACGGTAACAACACCCACTGACTTCAGGCCGTCAACACGATATGTTTGGGTCGCTTGCAGCTTCTCCACCTCTTTAGCAGAATTCGAACTCCGCCACGATCGTCTGACCCGGCACCAACTCGGTGCTTCTGCGACGGAGCCGATGCACAAGACACCCCCAGTGACCCTGGCCGGAATTCGTGAGTAAAAACAAGAATGTGGAAACAAAGGCCAGCTCCGTGATGATGGCCTCTTTGGCATTCCCACAGCACTGCCATCAGCACTCCTGTCTGCCTCTCCACCGTGATGATGGCCTCTTTGGCAGTCCCACAGCACTGCCATCAGCACTCCTGTCTGCCTCTCCACCGTGAAGATGGCCTCTTTGGCAGTCCCACAGCACTGCCATCAGCACTCCTGTCTGTCTCTCCACCGTGATGATGGCCTCTTTGGCATTCCCACAGCACTGCCCCTCAGCACTCCTGTCTGTCTCTCCACCGTGATGATGGCCTCTTTGGCATTCCCACAGCACTGCCATCAGCACCCTGTCTGTCCTTTTCCACCGTGATGATGGCCTCTTTGGCATTCCCACAGCACTGCCATCAGCACTCCTGTCTGTCTCTCCCACCGTCTGCTCTTTGTTTTGGCTTCGGCACTGGCGGTCCATTGTTTTGGCCAGGCAGCTGTTCTCTCTCTCACCTCTCTCTCTCTCTCTCCTCTCTCTCTCTCTCTCTCTCTCTCTCTCTCTCTCATCCTATGTCTCTCTCTCTCTTTCTCTCTGTGTCTGTCTCTCTGTCTCTGTCTCTGTCTCTCTCTCTCTCTTTGTCTCTCTCTCTTGTCTCTCTCTCTCTCTCTCTCTCTCCTCTCTCTCCTCTCTCTCTCCCTCTTCCCCTCCTCTTCTCCTCTCTCTCTCTCTCTCTCCTCTCCTCTCTCTCCTCTCTCTCTCTCTCTCTTCATCTCTCTCTCTGTGTGGGGGTGTGTGTGTGTGTGTGTGTGTGTGTGTGTGTGTGTGTGTGTGTGTGTGTGTGTTGATGAAGTATATGCACAAAATTGATAAATATAGAGACAATTATAAATATTTCTTTTCGAATGTTCATGTACAAAGTTCTTTTAGTTGTCGTCGTTGTCGTTCTTTTCGTTTCCTTTTCTTTGTAAAGAAATGTTAATCTGTGTCACCATCAAAGAAATGTTAATCTGTGTCACCATCAAAGAAATGTTAATCTGTGTCACCATCAAAGAAATGTTAGTCTGTGTCACCATCAAAGAAATGTTAATCTGTGTCACCATCAAAGAAATGTTAATCTGTGTCACCATCAAAGAAATGTTAATCTGTGTCCCCATCAAAGAAATGTTAATCTGTGTCACCATCAAAGAAATGTTAATCTGTGTCACCATCAAAGAAATGTTAATCTGTGTCACCATCAAAGAAATGTTAATCTGTGTCACCATCAAAGAAATGTTAATCTGTGTCACCATCAAAGAAATGTTAATCTGTGTCACCATCAAAGAAATGTTAATCTGTGTCACCATCAAAGAAATGTTAGTCTGTGTCACCATCAAAGAAATGTTAGTCTGTGTCACCATCAAAGAAATGTTAATCTGTGTCACCATCAAAGAAATGTTAATCTGTGTCACCATCAAAGAAATGTTAATCTGTGTCACCATCAAAGAAATGTTAATCTGTGTCACCATCAAAGAAATGTTAATCTGTTCAACCATCAAAGAAATGTTAATCTGTGTCACCATCAAAGAACTGTTAATCTGTGTCACCATCAAAGAACTGTTAATCTGTGTCACCATCAAAGAACTGTTAAACTGTGTCACCATCAAAGAAATGTTAATCTGTGTCACCATCAAAGAAATGTTAATCTGTGTCACCATCAAAGAAATGTTAATCTGTGTCACCATCAAAGAAATGTTAATCTGTGTCACCATCAAAGAAATGTTAATCTGTGTCACCATCAAAGAAAATGTTAATCTGTGTCACCATAAAAGAAATGTTAATCTGTGTCACCATCAAAGAAATGTTAATCTGTGTCACCATCAAAGAAATGTTAATCTGTGTCACCATAAAAGAAATGTTAATCTGTCTCACCATCAAAGAAATGTTAATCTGTGTCACCATCAAAGAAATGTTAATCTGTGTCACCATCAAAGAAATGTTAATCTGTGTCACCATCAAAGAAATGTTAATCTGTGTCACCATCAAAGAAATGTTAATCTGTGTCACCATCAAAGAAATGTTAGTCTGTGTCACCATCAAAGAAATGTTAGTCTGTGTCACCATCAAAGAAATGTTAATCTGTGTCACCATCAAAGAAATGTTAATCTGTGTCACCATCAAAGAAAATGTTAATCTGTGTCACCATCAAAGAAATGTTAATCTGTGTCACCATCAAAGAAATGTTAATCTGTGTCACCATCAAAGAAATGTTAATCTGTGTCACCATCAAAGAAATGTTAATCTGTGTCACCATCAAAGAATGTTAATCTGTGTCACCATCAAAGAAATGTTAATCTGTGTCACCATCAAAGAAATGTTAGTCTGTGTCACCATCAAAGAAATGTTAGTCTGTGTCACCATCAAAGAAATGTTAATCTGTGTCACCATCAAAGAAATGTTAATCTGTGTCACCATCAAAGAAATGTTAATCTGTGTCACCATCAAAGAAATGTTAATCTGTGTCACCATCAAAGAAATGTTAATCTGTGTCACCATCAAAGAAATGTTAATCTGTGTCACCATCAAAGAAATGTTAATCTGTGTCACCATCAAAGAAATGTTAATCTGTGTCACCATCAAAGAAATGTTAATCTTGTCACCATCAAAGAAATGTTAATCTGTGCCCACCATCAAAGAAATGTTAATCTGTGTCACCATCAAAGAAATGTTAATCTGTGTCACCATCAAAGAAAATGTTAATCTGTGTCACCATCAAAGAAATGTTAATCTGTGTCACCATCAAAGAAATGTTAATCTGTGTCACCATCAAAGAAATGTTAATCTGTGTCACCATCAAAGAAAGTTAATCTGTGTCACCATCAAAGAAATGTTAATCTGTGTCACCATCAAAGAAATGTTAATCTGTGTCACCAACAAAGAAATGTTAATCTGTGTCACCATCAAAGAAATGTTAATCGTTTCACCACAAAGAAATGTTAATCTGTGTCACCATCAAAGAATGTTAATCTGTGTCACCATCAAAGAAATGTTAATCTGTGTCCCCATCAAGAAATGTTAATCTGTGTCACCATCAAAGAAATGTTAATCTGTGTCACCATCAAAGAAATGTTAATCTGTGTCACCATCAAAGAAATGTTAGTCTGTGTCACCCATCAAAGAAATGTTAGCCCGTGTCACCATCAAAGAAATGTTAATCTGTGTCACCATCAAAGAAATGTTAATCTGTGTCACCATCAAAGAAATGTTAATCTGTGTCACCATCAAAGAAATGTTAATCTGTGTCACCATCAAAGAAATGTTAATCTGTGTCACCATCAAAGAAATGTTAATCTGTGTCACCATCAAAGAAATGTTAATCTGTGTCACCATCAAAGAAATGTTAATCTGTGTCACCATCAAAGAAATGTTAATCTGTGTCACCATCAAAGAAATGTTAATCTGTGTCACCATCAAAGAAATGTTAATCTGTGTCACCATCAAAGAAATGTTAATCTGTGTCACCAACAAAGAAATGTTAATCTGTGCACCATCAAAGAAATGTTAATCTGTGTCACCATCAAAGAAATGTTAATCTGTGCCCACCATCAAAGAAATGTAAATCTGTGTCACCATCAAAGAAATGTTAATCTGTGTCACCATCAAAAAAATGTTAATCTGTGTCACCATCAAAAAAATGTTAATCTGTGTCACCATCAAAGAAATGTTAATCTGTGTCACCATCAAAGAAATGTTAATCTGTGTCACCATCAAAGAAATGTTAATCTGTGTCACCATCAAAGAAATGTTAGTCTGTGTCACCATCAAAGAAATGTTAATCTGTGTCACCATCAAAGAAATGTTAATCTGTGTCACCATCAAAGAAATGTTAATCTGTGTCACCATCAAAGAAATGTTAGTCTGTGTCACCATAAAAGAAATGTTAATCTGTGTCACCATCAAAGAAATGTTAATCTGTGTCACCATCAAAGAAATGTTAATCTGTGTCACCATCAAAGAAATGTTAATCTGTGTCACCATCAAAGAAATGTTAATCTGTGTCAACCATCAAAGAAATGTTAATCTGTGTCACCATCAAAGAAATGTTAATCTGTGTCACCATCAAAGAAATGTTAATCTGTGTCACCATCAAAGAAATGTTAATCTGTGTCTCCATCAAAGAAATGTTAATCTGTGTCACCATAAAAGAAATGTTAATCTTGTGTCACCATCAAAGAAATGTAATCTGTGTCACCATCAAAGAAATGTTAATCTGTGTCACCATCAAGACCAAGTTTGACCAGTCACAAACGTTTTAAGCACTAAAGGTTCCTGAAGAGAAAAAAACCCTTATAAATTTCTTTAGTGCTTTGTTTTACTGAGAAACTTGGGTAAAAACACCGTTTGGTTTTTTTTTTCCCCACACAAAAAAAGGGCCAGAAGCCAAAAACAAACATACCACAGAACAAAGTACGTAACGCCCATTAATGCACGCAAATACAAAGCACCGGGATTCTTAACAAATACGATTTTATGACAAGCACAAAAAAGGGGACATAACCAACGCAAAAAACCAACACCCCCCCCCCCCCCCCCCCCCCCAGACGGCACCGGGTGCGCTTCACATGCTGGCGGGCCTCCTTCCCCGTCATTGTCTTTGTTTGAAAGGGATGTCGAAAATTTTGCCCTTTGGGAAAAGAAGGAGGTGGAAGGGGGGGGGGGAGATCACTGCAATTTTTAAATTTCAAAGAGAGCAAAATGTTTTGGGGTTTGGGAGGGGGGGGGGGGAGGGTATTGATTTTCTAAATTTTCAAAATGCGGAGAAGGAAAAGGGGGATACACATTTTTCCAAATTCCAACCAACAAAACAAACAAACAAACAACAAACAACAAACAGGGCAGGGAGAGGGTGGGGTGAGGTGTTTAATGAAAGTCACAATTCTTGTAAAAGCGAGGCACTATTTTCCTCTTTTAGAGGGGGTGTTCTTTAAACTCCAAATTGGGGGGGGGGGGGGGGGGGGGGGGGGGAGGGGGGGGGGGGGGGGGGGGGCGGGCAACCATGACCCAGCCGCCCATATTTTTTTGCTAAAAATATTGGGGGAGGATGGGGAGGGGTTGTTGGAGGAAGGAAAGGGGTGGTAGGGGAGGGTAGTTCAGACCTCCCAAAATATTTTCACGGTGATGGGGAGGGGGTGCGGCCAATGCCTTCTTGCCCCCACCCCCCATTCCCCCTGCTCCCCTCTTCCCTCCCCAATGACCCCGGTTTCGACGCTGTATCGCAATGGTGTCTGAAGACGACAAGTTTGTGGAAAATTCGTTTGTCAGTTCAGTATGGGGCCCAATCGGGAAGCGCCACGTTGCGCTCTGTTCGTATGGTTGTTTTGAAATTGGTTCACTACTGGCAGTAACCCCCCAAAGCCATCCACAAACTTGAGACTTGTCAATCGCCTTTTCTCTCACCATTTTGGCTTCAGTTTATATCTTTGCACAGCTCATGGATGCATACAATAACAGAACTGTTTTTCCTCTAGTACACATCTGAGTTCAAATAAACCCTTTTGTCGTAAGAAAGAAGAAGAAGAAGGAAGAAAGCGGGAAAAAAAGAAGAAGAAGGGAAGAAGAAAAAGAAGAAGAAAGAAGACGCTTTTCAGTCAAATCAGCCATGCATTTTCAACCCAACCAAGGTGGCAGGCACCAAATCCATCACGCTTTCAAGGGAATTAAACTCGGGAGTTTCCTTCCTGCTCCAGTTGTTTCCACCTAGTCGCTGGACGTTCAATGTTTGCCGTGTGTTGGGGTTTTTGCGTCTCTGAACTGAAAACAAAGGGTGTTTTTCACGACACCGCCTCCGTCTGTGATGAACAGAAATGGTTTTACCTTGCTGCGTAATGAAGAGATTTGGGGCTTTAATAACTTTGGGTTGCAAATTTCCTGGAGCGACTTTGCAAGCGAGCCCCGCCCACGAGTTCCTGTATTTTTTTTTGGGAGAGTGTGTCTAGGATAAAGAAAGCTCTCCTCTCTCTCTCTCCTCTCTCTCCTCTCTCCCCTCTGTTGTTTTCTCTTTATTGGGTTTTTTCCTCCCTCCCCCCTCACCCCCCCCCCCCCCCCCCCCCCCCCCCCCCCCTTCCTATTTTTTCCCGCTGGTGTAAACGTTTCTCTTTTGTAAGAACAAATGGGGCAGAGACTGAGGCCAACTAATGCATTAACGCTCACAAGGGCGTATCCATTTCTACTTGTGTGCGTGCGTGCGTGCGTGCTTACGGCATGCGTGCATGTATGTGTTCTTACGGCTGCGTCAGTGTCATCATTGTTGTTGTTATCATCATCATTATTACTATTATATTATTATTATTGTTATTACTATTACTATCATCATCGTCGTCATCATCATCATCATCACCATTCTTTATTTTGTGTTTCCCTCTGTAGGGAGGTGGGATGGGGGGTGATGGAAGTTTGACGTGTTTTTTTGTTTTCATTTAGCATGTGGCATACTTCAAATTTCAAACAAATCGAAACATTACCAATAGAGTAAAAAAGGTTCTCACTTATCTGCATGGCTCTCTCTCTCTCCCCTCTCCTCTCTCTCTGAGGACATACTTATGTAAGGTCAAAAATTGGCGCAGAGCAATGAAAATTAAAGAAAACAAAATTTTTTAGCACACACACAAAAAAACCCATCCTCTCTCTCTCTCTCCTCTCTCTCCTCTCCCCTCTACGGGTACATACGCCGGGGCTTCGACAGCGCAGTGGGGCCCTGCAATGCACGAATATCACAGTGACAAAAGTGTTCACCCAACTGTGGAAGTCGATGAGTCCGTGAACATCACTAGTCCCCCTCCCCCTGTCTGTGTGTTAACTCACAGAAACATGAGTGCGGGGATGGTGGGTGGGGTTGCTCCCATTTTCTAAGGAACCACCCGCATCTCAGCCCCCACCGCCCACCCCCCCCCCCCCCCCCCCCCCCCCCCCCTCTCCCTGCTCCTAGCCTACCAACATCATCGTCCTCTCTCTCTCTCTCATCTCTCTCTCTCTCTCTCCCTCCTCTCCCCTCTCTCTCTCTCCTCAACCTTCAATGCCCGTATTGTTATTTGATACTGGCTTATTGAATGGAAGTGCACGGTTTTTCATTTCAAAGCGAACGAAAGGCTGTTAAATATGTCCAACGCAGAGAATGCAATCTTCGTATTTTGAATTCATGAGCAATAGTATGTATCACTTGCAACTTTGTGGGTTTTTTCTCCCCAAAGTTGGGTGTCACACCGCGGTCTGTTGACTTGTTGTGTTGTTTTGTTTTATCCATTTGTTAAAACAATAACATTTTTTTTTAAACTATAGCTATTTATTACACCACACGTAATGGAAAGACAGAATGAGGCCCGAGGAGAACGGAGCCACCAAGTCTTGGGGAGGACTGTTGACCCCATCGGTGAACTAATGTTCTTTTGATAAATATTGAAATCTCTGTTGAATGCAAATGTTGGGATTTGTTAGTACCCATGTCCTTTAATACTTTAAATGGGAAAACTTTTTCAGTCTACTATATATCTATCCTGGCGGATAAAACCTTGTGAAATGACTTGCTCACCAGAATTTTTTTTAATGATAAAAAAAGGAAAGAAAGAAAAAAGGGAAACAAACAACAACAACAAAAAATAGCGTGGTTGTTGTAACAAAGGGAAAAAATTCATTCGGTAGTTAGGTTCTTAAAAATCAGAACCTAACTACCGAAGTATTTTTTTTTAAAGTATGTATAAGGGTCCGCCGAACCAATTTTGGACAAACGAATCACAGGGCACTTGGTGCAGTTCTGGATCACAGTCCACTAAACACTTAGTTACATTGTTCGGCGGAACCATTATGATTAACCTTTTAAAATTTGTTTAAATTTCCCCTCTGCCCGTCGCCTCACTTTACAGTTAAATATCTAATGTTTTTAAACCCCCCCCCCCCCCCCCCCCCCCTTGTTACATACCAAAGCTATTCATTTTTCCTTTTGTTTTGGGGCAACCGGTCAAAACCCATTTAACCGCAGACCTTCACGACGTAGCGCGCTCCGGTCTCTGAAATGTTTTACAAGGGTTGCTGAGTGGCAATTTCATACAATTAATCCAAAAGATTTTTGAACTACAGTAGATTTAAAATCTCGGGGGACAGAATCTATTGGATCTATAAAAAAAAATTCAAGATATGCATTGGCAAGATTTTTGATTTGATGTATCAAACACAGAAACCGTGGTAATCAGACGTAAAAAAAAGTCCGCAAATGGAAAAATCACATGAAAAGTGAGATAGGCTAATTGACACAGAATATTTCCTTTTCGTTTTGTTTTTTGCCCGGCCTTTTTGAAGATCTTAGCTGGCGGTTTGTATTAGATGAAGTATCAGAATAGCAGAAGCGGTTAGTATCAAATGCAGAATCAGGATAACTTTCAAATAGATCACTTCGAACGGCCAGTAATCATGTGCTCACAACGAAGATATCATCAAAGAGTTTGCATTTTTTTTTCTTGAAGAGGCATTTAGGAAGAGACAAATTCAAACAGCTTGTGAGTAACGACTTTGCATTTTTCGATTATCTTAACAATGATGGCTGGTCGCTTATGCGCTTTCAAAATAGCCTGTGTGGGGGATTTTTTCTGCCTGTGTGTGTGTGTTCTTCCGTGCGCATCCTTTCGAATAGGGTTTCCTCAGGTTAATCTCTCTCTCTCTCTCTCCTTTTCACCCCTACCCCTTGTGTGTTCACATGTGCGAAGTCTATTTTTCCGGTACACCGCTCGCACTGCATTATGGGAATTTGACTGATTGGCATGTCGACTGAACTGCGTGAAATGTATGGTCATTGATGATTGTCAATCTGCGTTTTTTTCCCTTTTTGTGAGGTGCGAGCTGAAAGCGTCGATGAGGTAGAAAGGGGGCGGTGGGGGGGGGGGGGGGGGGGGAGTGGGTGAAGGTGAAGGGTGATATTGTTTTGTTGAAAAACATTTTTTAACATCTGTTCACATGTAAAAAAGATTGGATTTGTTTCAAACACGGCACGCGCACGCCTGCACCACCACCACCACCACCACCACCAACCACCACCCCCCCCCCCCCCCCCCCCCCCCCCCCCACACACCTCACACATACACACAAAAATACCAAGTCAACAATATGACATTTCAATATGTGACAAGCAAGCTGTAATTATCTGTTACAATGGCTGAAGTTCTAATTATGTCTACAACATATCTGATCTTAAAACTTGATGTTTCAGTTTTCACTCTATGTAGATCAAAGAAACAGTATCACGTATTTGAATTATTTTTTATGAAGCTGTCCACTTCGCATATTTATCCATATGAATAAGAAACCAAGAAACCCATTTACTTCAACAATACATAAATTTAAGGGCAGAAAAAAATAAGCATCTTCGTCTTTTGCTAGTTAGAGTTCCTTTGCACATATTTAAGTCATTTACCACTTCCCATTTCTCTCTCTCTCTCTCTCTTCTCTCTCTCTCTCTCTCTGTGTGTGTGTGTGTGTGTGTGTGTGTGTGTGTGTGTGTGTGTGTGTGTGTGTTTCTGTCTCTCTATCTGTCTGTCTCTCTCTCTCTCTCTCTTGTCTCTCTTTTGTCTCTCTCTCTCTCTCTCTCTCTCTCTCTCACTCTCTTCTCTCTCTCTCTCTTCTCTCTCTCGGCGACGGGTTGGCTGTGTGATCGCCATACTTTGCCGCCGTTGATAGTGTGAGACTGTGGAGTACGAAGCACACACACCATCAGATGTGTGATTAGAAGCTCGCCAGAATGACTTCCTTATATCGAACGTTTGCATTACAGTGCCCCAGGTGCGCCGTTTCACACCCATGTTCACACATTTTCTCCCTGTGAATGAACCGTTAAAGCTAACTGCCAGGGCAAATTGTTGTGAGCGTGACTATCAGAGGCATCTGTCCCATGAAAACGGCGTGGGTCACTCTCGCTCAACGCCAGTTCTAATCCAGATTACCTCCCTTGCAGATTTCATACCATCGTCTATGCAGTTTCAATTCCCACTCATTGTTCATGGATGTGGCCAGTTCGTGAACTAGTTATCAGTGTCGTGAACTTCATAGGGTGTGTCGTTTGGTGGATTGGTTGCAGTCTCTGTCCTGAGGGCGATTTGCGATACATTTTGTTCTGCATAGCCGTCCAGTGTTTTTGTTCATCTGTGAGCTCCTGGGCTGAGCGATCTAAGAGTGCTTAAAGTATTCCTACTACTGCTGTTATTGCTACGATGATGATGATGATGTTGTTGATGATGATGATGATGATGGTGGTGGTGGTAGTAAGTAACAAGGACAATAACTTTAGTTCCCATCATGAAACAATTGAAATCACAAAGCGCAACTGTCAAGCAGCGTTAATTTGGAATTGTGTCCCTTTGATTGTTCCTTAAGGACAGTAATCGGTACTGTCCTTGCTTAGAATTCAGCATTTTAGTAGTGAAAAGAAAGTATCTAAATAGGTCACATTTAATGATCCTACTGTTACTTTTACGGTGAATTCAGCTAAAATTTCAATCTGTCCATTGTAATAAAATCATCACCAAGAGAAACCAGAATCTAAATGATACTTAGCAGGTGTATGAAATGGCTACTTTGTGTCATGAATCTCGACTGACCTCTACCTTGCTTCTGAAATATAACATGGAGACATCTTTATAATATGAACTTTCTAAAATCTCTTGTAGGTCACCACCCATCAACGACGATAGAACCCACAGTCATACGAAAGGCATGAAACAGGAATTTAACTGCAAGGGCTGAAAAGTTTAATTTGCGTCAATAAAGACTTCTTGATCCACTTTTTTATCCATTGACATATCTTTGACGGATCAAGTGATGCTGGTAAAAGTTTCATCCCCATAAGAGTTCCTTGCTTAATGAAGGAGGTCAAGTTTTCACCCACACCCGCCGTCTGTCAACAAGATTATGTACGTAATACTGAAACCGATTTTTAGCTGAACTTGGTGAAAAGATAAAATATTAATCAAAGGACGGACCCGTTCGATTTAGGTGCAGATACGGATCAAAAAGCAGATCCAGGATCAGTCTGACGTTAGTGGAGGTCTGAGCTTTCCATGCACCTTTCAATTTTAAAAGAATTTGATGACTTTTTTTTTTTTACGTTCCTCACAGCATATCCCATATGATGACTTCAGTTGAATTATGTTGTATGATGGACCACAAAGATTGCTGCTCCCTCTTTCGTACTCAAGAACGCTCCCGTGAAGAAAGCATGAGAGTTATGAAAATCATGTTCACAATCAGGTGTGCGCCGGCTGCAGATGTATAAACACCACCACTTCAACTCACTCTTTCGCCCCCAACCCCCACCCCTTTTTTTTAAAATCTTAGTTTTTCTCTTGAACACGTTATTCTGATAGAAGCCTAAAAATTCTAGACTGTTTACAAGTACCAAGTCCATGCGTAGTAGAGCTCAGCATGGGAGCTCCACCTTTCAATTAGAGACAGGGAAGGGCTCTGGCGTAGCGCGCCATGAACACCACATGTACACACACACACACACACACACAAACAAACAATACCAAGGGAAGTCATTCATAAGGGAAGTTATTCAACATCAGACTCCTATTTCAAAACCCCACGAGATACAAAGGACATGTTCTTTCTTCTCAAACATGAAGGTGAGATTCAGTTTGAAAAATGAATTTGTCTGCCTCCGTTTTCATCCGGAATCTCTATCTCTCTCTCTCTCTGCCTCCATTTTCATCCGGAATCTCTCTCTCTCTCTCTCTCTCTCTCTCTTTATATATATATATATATGATGCTGAACAATTAAGTAGTGGGGGGAAACAAGTGTAGGCTAACAATTCTTCCGTCATTATAATAATGACTTTGCAAAGATTTGAACTTATAGAGAGAAAAAAAATGAAGCAGAAGAAAATTGGGAAAATATATTATAAATATGAAAAACCCTTCACCAGCTGCCTGAGGGAACCATCATGATCCCTTCTGAAGGCAGATCTATTTGTATTGCCTGCTCCTAGGCCTTTCGTCCGCTGGATCGGACTCATCAGGGAGACACGGCTGATTGTGTCTGGGCTCCTGGTGTCAAATAAAGACACACCACAGTTCATAATTCTGTGGTGTTTTCACCACCAAGGGTTCAAAAAAGAATCCAATAGCACACACACATATATATATATATTCTATTTCTTCAATCTAAGACATAAGTGCAAACTTTGTTTATAATTGAATATATATATATATAGAATTATAAACAAAGCTTGCTCTTATGTCTTAGATTGAAGAAATTGGGGAAGATACGCATTCATATCTGCAGTGGTAGATGATTCTGCCTAACTGACAGTATGTGCATGAGTGGGTGAAGGGGGAAAAATAAAATAAATGCTTCTCAAAATGAGCCTTCAACAAGCTTATATTCTCCAAGGGGGAGACATCCTCCCATAGGGAGGGAAACTCACTAACATATAACTCCTGGTCATATACCGATATTTCGAAACTTAGTGGTTTCTCCTCAGTGACCGCGGAAAGTGGTAATTTGACTCCTCTGCCTTTTCAGTTTCAAGAAGAATGCAATCCCAGAAAAGGCTGGTGTGCAATACCGTAGGATGTTTGTTGAGTTTTCAAAAAATCAACCAAAGGTGCCATCTAAGAAGCAAAAGAAAATCATGAAAGAGCAAAACAAGCTACATTTTCTTGTGAAAAGTAGAAAATATAAAAAGAAATATCGGTATATGACCAGGAGTTATATGTTAGTGAGTTTCCTTCCCTATGGGAGGATGTCTCCCCCTTGGAGAATATAAGCTTGCTGAAGGCTCATTTTGAGAAGCATTTATTTTATTTTTCCCCCTTCACCCACTCATGCACATACTGTTAGTTAGGCAGAATCATCTACCACTGCAGATATGAGTGCGTATCTTCCCCTATTTCTTCAATCTAAGACATAAGAGCAAGCTTTGTTTATAATTCAATATTTCTTGCAGTCATTGCAACACCAAGCTGCTCTGTAAGTTGCTGGAACGGTGCTCGGTACTTATCCTTGGAATTTATTAGTTTGTTGTATTTTAGTCCCTTGCGGATTCATTCCAAGAACTGGCCCTCAGCACTTGTGTCTTAAGAGGATATCTGTTTATATTTTCTACTTTTCACAAGAAAATGTAGCTTGTTTTGCTCTTTCATGATTTTCTTTTGCTTCTTAGATGGCACCTTTGGTTGATTTTTTGAAAACTCAACAAACATACTACGGTATTGCACACCAGCCTTTTCTGGGATTGCATTCTTCTTGAAACTGAAAAGGCAGAGGAGTCAAATTGCCATTTTCCGCGGTCATTGAGGAGAAACAACCAAGTTTCGTAATTATCGGTAGATGACCAGGAGTTATATGTTAGTGAGTTTCCCTCCCTATGGGAGGATGTCTCCCCCTTGGAGAATATAAGCTTGCTGAAGGCTCATTTTGAGAAGCATTTATTTTATTTTTCCCCCTTCACCCACTCATGCACATACTGTTAGTTAGGCAGAATCATCTACCACTGCAGATATGAGTGCGTATCTTCCCCTATTTCTTCAATCTAAGACATAAGAGCAAGCTTTGTTTATAATTCAATATTTCTTGCAGTCATTGCAACACCAAGCTGCTCTGGAACGGTGCTCGGTACTTATCCTTGGAATTTATTAGTTTGTTGTGTATGTATGTATGTATGTATGTATATATATATAATATATATATAGTGTGTGTTGGAATGAAGTTAACTTTGATCCTGGATGGAATGCTAACACAACGGGAGGAATCATGCCGGAAGGGGGACGAGCTGTAATGCTTCCTTCATCAAGCGAGTCTGGCATGTTACTCCGGGACACGGAATGTGTAGCTGGAAAGAGGTTGGACGAGGGAAGGGAAAGAGGGTAGGGGAGGAGAGAGAGAGACAAACGATAGCTGCAGGCCACCAGACTTCCTGCAGGTGTTTGCCGGAGCACCTGCGAGCTGAGCTCTGCTACAGGGGACGTCATCGGTTCCTTTGAAGACTTGTGGGTTAAGAGAGAGAGAGAGGTGGGGGAGTAATTTTGTTCGCAAAGAGAGATTGTTTTTTCTCAGGTGGGACAAATAGCTAGGATTATCATTATCATTATGATTATGATTACCATCATCATGATCATCATCATCATCATTACCATCATCATTATTAAGAACCGTGTATTCTTCGAGTCTGCAGAATTAACCGCTGCCTTCGTCTTTTCGGGAATTATCACCGAGTGGAAACGCTTGTTTTGTTGCTTACGAAGTGGTATTTGTTTGTTTTTAATTCAAGGTAACATGGGAAGGGGGGTGCGGTTGGGGCAGGGTGTAAAGATAATTCCGAGCAAAATGAGATGACAGGCAGAAAGGTTTTAAAATGCAAACAAAGAGACACGGACAAACCAGCCGCCGTGGCGAAGTGGTTAGCGTCGCGGACTCCCGGCTGGGAGGTCGTGGGTTCGAATCCCATCAGAGTCATGTGGGTTTTTCTGCCCCGACCGGCTCCTACCCAGAGTTGAGTTTGCTGCGGACTCAGTTGGGAAGACTGGGACCACACAGTCGAGTTTCATCCACTTAATGGATGCGTTTCTGAGAGTGTTGCTCAAATTTCCTGACCAACA
>CM031612.1:53415070-53417570 GCA_018398815.1 Conus ventricosus
CAAGACCACGTGGAGAGGCTGACCGCCAGGTCGGTAGTCCAATGTGATCTTCTTTGTGGGTTTCAAAACGGAGTGAGAGAGGGGGTTAGCTACCGCCAAGGACATAGACAAAGTTAGGACAAGACACAAATGCAGTTCGACCTCTTGGGTCTTCTTCAGGGCAAAAACAAATAACATTTAGGACAGTGAAAACGAAGAACGAGAAACCACTTATCTTCTCATATCATGTCCTTGGTGGCAACTAACCCCCTCTCCTCATTTGTGGGTATACCCTGTGGGACTTCGAACTGAATTCGTGAGCGGCTCTGCTTGCCGTGTGAAGACTGTGACTTGAGAATTCTTCGTCAAGACGACATGGAGAGGCTGACCGCCAGGTCGGTAGTCCGACGTGATCTTCTGTATGGGTGTACCCTGTGGGATTTCGAACTGTATTCATGAGCCGTTCTACTTGCCGTGTGAAGACTGTGACTCGGGCTCGTTGCAGCCAGCTGTATGGCCTGTGTCTGTTGGGACACCACTGACGGTGCCAGTGAGAACTGTGTCAGAAAAGAAATATTCAATGTGTCAGTTTTGAGAGTGACGGTTGGTTGAAGCTCCCTGTGCTTGAATGTCCTTGCTGGTGGAGCTGGTATTGATTTTATGCCAATTCATATTGATATGTGTTTATGTTTTGATGGTTCAGGCAGCATATAAAAGAAAGAAACTTAACTTGTGTGTTGCCTGGCTGTCCATGTTCGTGCGGTGTGGGTGTGTGTAGGTAAAAATCGTTACACGCATCCAAACTTTGGAAAGTGAGAGTCAGACAGTCATACACACAGCACCATGCCATCCGTAACACCCGTAAGGTGGTGGTGTTGCAACAGTAGGAGACCATCAGCCATGTTGTTGACAAGAGTGTACCCACCATGGCAAAGGAACTGAACGTTAATCACGTGGCTATCCTCGAGAAGTATGTGTTGTATGCTTGTCGTTTATTGCTTTTAAACATCGCAATCACAGTGCCCGTTTGACCACTGAGAGCTCTTTCAGAATTGCCTCCACGTTGAGACGAAAACAAGAGAGAGAGAGAGAGAGAGAGAGAGAGAGAGAGAGAGAGAGAGAGAGAGAGAGAGAGAGAGAGAGAGAGAGAAGAAGAAGAAGAAGAAGAAGAAGAAGAAAGACAGATCACAGAGATACACAGAGATGCAGCTGCGGAGCATGTTTGAGATGTGGGTAACCGAGATCAAGCCACAGGATGTCTAAACTGCCCCCCCCCCCCCCCCAGACATCACTGTACTACTGCCCCTGCACCCCCCTCTGCACCTTACGTCTTTCTGACCTTCTGTTTGTTTGGTGTGGCCGCTCCGCGCCGCATGGCCACAACATGGGGGAACCACCTCAGACACCCAGTCAAAACAGTCCCCCCCCCCCCCCCCCCCCCAAAGAAGAACAACGCCTGGTGTTTATGTGATTCCTCGGCCAGACCGCCTTTGTCTTGTGCCGCCCCTTGTCAGCGGAGCTGTTTTGGGCTGGAGCCAGGCATCTGTACCTGTACCTGTGTCAACAAACCAGGAGTGCAACTTAGCGGGCAAACGCGGAGTTCAAACGGGTGGGGGTGGGATTTAGGGTGGGCCTACTTTCCACACTCACGTGCCCACAAACATGATTGGGTCTTTCGTTTGTTTCTTTGTTTGGTCAAACATGAGAGTGACTTTGATTGGCAAATACTTTGATCGCTGTATGAATACAAAAAAACAAACAAAGACAAAAAAGATAAACCGCTCAAGTTGGCATTTTCCGTGTAATTTCCCTTTAGTACTTGACAGAACGAAATTCTTTCAAAAAGAAGCTATCAATAGGTTTTGGGTAGGGGCCTCTACATTCCAATATTTCCAATTTTTGTTTTTGTTTTGTTTTGTTTTTTATTATAATATATATATATATATATATATATATATAATATATATCTCTCTTTCTCTCTCTCTCTCTCTCTCTCTCTCTCTCTCTCTCTCTCTCTCTCTCTCTCTCCGACCAGCCATGGAGATGCATTGGTCAGGCCAGTGTCAGACAACAACATTTCCACACAGTGAAACACACGCATTCTACTGAGGTGCAACCAAGTCATAGAGCAATGAGTATTTCAGAACCGTGTCGTTGAAAGCATGTCCCATGACAAGATACCCACGATAACATCCTTCCGGTTGGAGCGTTGTACCTTACCACTGAGTGGTGCGTCCACCTCGCTGTCACTGAAGCCTGCCCGCCTGGTCTGGGTGCTAGTCCTTTTCCATTTATGCTATGGCCCACAGTTCAGCTGGACTTGGACTAATCTGACAACAAGGTTAGTTCCACCCTGTGAAGAAATTCAAGAACGTCTACTCAGTTCTCGACTGCTCTTTGAATTTTTTTTTAACAGTTGTCTTTCCTTGTTACACTATTTTGTAACAGACGAACGAAAACAAACAAACAAAACCAAATGAATGAAAAAGGAAATGACAAGTGTTACATAAGTCTTGAGGGA
>CM031612.1:53422570-53425070 GCA_018398815.1 Conus ventricosus
TAGCATGGTATGACTCTACCCTTCCAACCCACGGACATTATCTAGGATGGTATGACTCTACCCTTCCAACCCATAGACATTATCTAGCATGGTATGACTCTACCCTTCCAACCCACGAACATTCCCTAGAATAGTATGACTCTACCCTTCCAACCCACGAACATTATCTAGGATGGTATGACTCTACCTTCCAACTCGCGGACATTATCTAGGATGGTATGACTCTACCCTTCCAACCCACGAACATTATCTAGGATGGTATGACTCTACCCTTCCAACCCACGAACATTACCTAGAATAGTATGACTCTACCCTTCCAACCACGAACATTACCTAGAATAGTATGACTCTACCCTTCCAACTCGCGGACATTATCTAGGATGGTATGACTCTACCCTTCCAACTCGCGGACATTATCTAGGATGGTATGACTCTACCCTTCCAACCCACGAACATTATCTAGGATGGTATGACTCTACCCTTCCAACTCGTGGACATTATCTAGGATGGTATGACTCTACCCTTCCAACTCGCGGACATTATCTAGGATGGTATGACTCTACCCTTCCAACTCGCGGACATTATCTAGGATGGTATGACTCTACCCTTCCAACTCGTGGACATTATCTAGGATGGTATGACGATGTTGTCTCCCTTTTCTTTCAGCAATGGTGCTTGTTCTCATCGCGGTTGTTTTTTGTTTTTGTTTTGTTTTTTGTTTGTTTGTTTGTTTGGCGTTTAATGGTCTCCCTGAGAATATTCTGTAGAAAACCCCATGCCACTTATCAATGTTGTTTTGTCATATAAAATAAAACAACAGCCGTTCATGCAGGAACAACGCGCAGATGGCTGTTTGAGTGATGACTGTTGGCTATAGCCTGTATAGCCATTGCTGTTCACATGGTCTAGTCACAATGTTTCTCGCTGTAACTTGATCACAAAAAGCTCCTGACATGGACTGGTTCGTGTGCTTTTTTTTTTTTGCTTTTTATTTTAAGTGCACACTCTCGAATTCACCATTGTCTCTTGACAGCTGACGAATGTACCTGTGGCGTTCCCTTTCCTTCGTTTTTAACTCGCTGTGTGGTGGATTTATCCGAGGGCGCGGTGTGTGTGTGTGTGTGTGTGTGTGTGTGTGTGTGTGTGTGTGTGTGTGTGTGTGTGTGTGTGTGTGTGTGTGTGTGTGTGTGTGTGTGTGTGTGTGTGTGAGTGCGTGCGTGCGTGCGTGCGTGCGTGCGTGCGTGCGTGCGTGCGTGCGTGCGTGTGTGTGTGTGTGTTGTTGTTGTTGTTGTTGTTTTTGTTTTACCATTACAAGTCCAGTCACAAGATCCGGTCCTTTCATACAGCCTTCACCAACAAAGTATCGAATGCAGATGACGAGATCAGTACTATCCTTCAAACTGACACATGGTACACACAAACAGAAACAGGCCTCAGCCTTGCCTATATTCAAACTGACACATGGTACACACAAACAGAAACAGGCCTCAGCCTTGCCTATATTCAAACTGACACATGGTACACAGAAACAGAAACAGGCCTCAGCCTTGCCTATATTCAAACTGACACATGGTACACAGAAACAGAAACAGGCCTCAGCCTTGCCTATATTCAAACTGACACATGGTACACACAAACAGAAACAGGCCTCAGCCTTGCTATATTCAAACTGACACATGGTACACAGAAACAGAAACAGGCCTCAGCCTTGCCTATATTCAAACTGACACATGGTACACAGAAACAGAAACAGGCCTCAGCCTTGCCTATATTCAAACTGACACATGGTACACACAAACAGAAACAGGCCTCAGCCTTGCCTATATTCAAACTGACACATGGTACACAGAAACAGAAACAGGCCTCAGCCTTGCCTATATTCAAACTGACACATGGTACACACAAACAGGCCTCAGCCTTGCCTATATTCAAACTGACACATGGTACACAGAAACAGAAACAGGCCTCAGCCTTGCCTATATTCAAACTGACACATGGTACACAGAAACAGGCCTCAGCCTTGCCTATATCTCGCCGAATACAGTGACGTATACCCGTAGGACAATCAGATTATCCTCAATGATGAATTTGCCAAGCGATCACGCAGGAAATCAGTACATTGAACGGCCGCTACTTGCTCCCACTAGAGACAATTTCCTTGGCTGTAGCCTGTATAGCCATTGCTGTTCACATGGTCTATTCACAATGTTTCTCGCTGTAACTTGATCACAAAAAGCTCCTGACATGGACTGGTTCGTGTGCTTTTTTCTTGCTTTTTATTTTAAGTGCACACACTCGAATTCACCATTGTCTCTTGACAGCTGACGAATGTACCTGTGGCGTTCCCTTTCCTTCGTTTTTAACTCGCTGTGTGGTGGATTTATCCGAGGGCGCGGTGTGTGTGTGCGTTTGTGTGTGTGTGCGTGTGTGTGTGTGTGTGTGTGTGTGTGTGTGTGCGTGCGTGCGTGCGTGCGTGTGTGCGTGCGGGCCGCTACTTGCT
>CM031612.1:53430070-53435070 GCA_018398815.1 Conus ventricosus
GTTTAGTTTTGAACGAGCCACAGGGACCATGTTGCATGGTGTCTGGCTTGGTGTGAGGACAATTTTTGCAGTCTGGTTTCGATCAGGGTACGGTACCTGGTGACTTAGGTGTGGTGATTTTGTTCAGTCTGGAGCACACAGGTAGGTCTTTATGCTCTCTGTCGTGCCTGAAAGTAATCATGGATTTGGTCTCAAACGCAGGTGTATGATCTTCTACTATGTGCCAGCTGGACTTGAGAATCCTGCAGATTAGAAGAGTGTATGGGTGGAAGAAGGAGGCAGGCAGTGGGTCTGTCTGTTTCTTTTGGAGGTTGGTCTTCCAAGGCAGTTGTTCGGACCGGAGTGGACACTAGCTGGTGAAAAGTGTGCACGTTGACCAGAGTGGACACTAGCTGGTGAAAAGTGTGCACGTTGACCAGAGTGGACACTAGCTGGTGAAAAGTGTGCACGTTGACCAGAGTGGACACTAGCTGGTGAAAAGTGTGCACGTGACCAGAGTGGACACTAGCTGGTGAAAAGTGTGCACGTTGACCAGAGTGGACACTAGCTGTCTGTTCTGTGGTGTCCATTGGCCCATGTGGCTTTCTGTTCTAATATATGCTATGTTACATTGAATTCTCTGTGTGTGTGTGTGTGTGTGTGTGTGTGTGTGTGTGTGTGTGTGTGTGTGTGTGTGTGTGTGTGGTCGTTGTTGTTTGTGTTGTTGTTGTGTATTGTTGTTGTTGGTGTTGTTGTGTATTGTCGTTGTTGTTGTGTGTGTTCTTCTTGTGTGTGTTTTGTTGTTGTATGTGTTGTTGTTGTTCTTGTTGTTGTTTTTGTGTTTTTATCGTTGTGTCTGTGCTTTCTCGTTGTTGTTGTTTCCTAACATCTCTGACCAGAATGACTGCCGCTCTGAACGCGGCCTTGAAATTAATGCTTGAGAATGTCAGCAGTGGAGCTGCCATGCTATTCAGTGTATACTGCCTTTGACGTTCGTTGTTTCTCTTTTTTTTTCAGGATCAACCCCCCCCCCCCCCCCCCCCCCCCCAGCCCCCGCGAAGTAACCTTTTTTCAGGATGTGACGTGACCATTTTTTTCCCTCTATGAATTCGACAGTCCGCACGGGACCTGGTGTGATCAGCTGATCTGTAATATTAAGAAATATAACTAAGCTCTTTTTATGCATAAAAAGATGTTCCCCCCCCCCCCCCCCCCCCCCCCCCCCCCCCCCCCCCACCCCCCCATTCCGCCTTTCCCCGGTTTCCGCCCGAAAGTTCAATAAAACTGGACCAGGAGCGTGTGCTATAATTTTTTTTAAATCGCTAAGGAACGGAAGCCAGGGGGTGTATGATCATCTCTTTAGCCCATACTGAAACAAAGGTAAATCCTTTATAACTTCAAGGCTTTTAGAGAGAAAGTGTGTGTGTGTGTGTGTGGGGGGGGGGGGGGAGGGGGGGCGTGGGATAAGAGGGTAGAAAGCGGGTGACTCCTGAATCTCGATTTGGGATCAAAGTCTACAGTACTTGCTTGTGGTCGAGTTTACCTGAAGGGCATGAAGGTGCTTTTAGAATGAACGAAATTGTGTGTGAGAGATTAATGTCTTTCATGAACGCAGAGAGAGAGAGAGAGAGAGAGAGAGAGAGAGAGAGAGAGAGAGAGAGAGAGAGAGGAGAGAGAGAGAGAGAGAGAGGAGACAGACAGACAGACAGACAGACAGACAGACAAAGAGAAACAGAAATAGACACAGACACACAGAGAGAGGCAGAAAAAGAGACACAGAGAGAGGTTCTACGTATAGTATGAATGTATACGCACTCGCACGGAGATCCGACATTATCCGAAGATGCCATCGCCGGAGCGGCTACTAGGTAATTCAGCACCCGACGATTGATGAGCGGGATGAGGACAGACGCAAGGATTAAAAAAAAACCCTGAATCCAAATACTGCGCGCGTTGACCCCTTCCATGCACACATGAAGAAACAAAAAATTGCCCCCTCTCTCTGACTCTGTTCAAACTGATTTCTTATCAGTTGAGATGCGTAATGACGATGCATCTTGATCACTGCACGCGGTAGTGGAGAGTTGTTTCAACCGGGTGTGCAGTAGCGTCATAATTGTGAAAATTTGTTTGTATCGTTTGCGAACGATTTGATCTTGGGCATTTCGTTCGTGTAAGCCTGCCCATAAAGATTTGAAGAAATCGTGGATGCATCAGTAAGCTACAAAACCCTACCGTCCCGAAAGCCACGAAGATCCATTCAACACAACAGTGTACTTACTTACATTGGAAATAAACATACAGACCTACAAGCACGTGCGGGCAAGCATGTCACGCATGCACTCTCACACACACACACGCACACACACACACACGCATGCACGCACGCACGCACGCACGCAAACATACACAAGCACACACAAAGAAATGCCCTCTTGTGCACACACACACACACACGCACGCACACACACACACACACACACACACACACACACACACACACACACACACACACACGCACACACACACACACACACACACACACACACACACACACACACACACACACACACACACACACGAAAGGGAGAATGAAGGAGGAAGAGGGTAAGAGGGAGGCAGCCAGAGAGAGGGAAGGGGGGAGAGGGACGAGTGAGGATGGGGGGGAGAACAAGGAGACGAAGGAAGAGAGAGAGAGAGAGAGAGAGAGAGAGAGAGAGAGAGAGGAGAGAGAGAGAGAGAGAGAGGAGAGAGAGAGAGAGAGAAGAGAACCGAAAACAATACCCTGCTCTTCGCTGTCTCCACCTGTGCGCAGGATAACCTCACAGACATGGCCCAATCGTTTTCTCTGATGAAGCCAACGGCAGAGCGTCTGACCCCGCATGTCATCACACGGCTCATTGATGTCCGGGATCAACTCATCACGTACCCCCCTCCCACCATACACACTCCACACCGTCCATCTCTCTCTCCGACCCCCCTTACCCCCCTCCCCCCCCCCCCCCCCCTTCATCCCCGCCCCTTCACCTTCATGACTTTTCAGTCCGCATCTGGAAGCTTGGCCGCGGCCGTTCACAATGTGACTGGTTCATTTCCCCCAGAGAAAAGAAGAAACACATACTTTTTTTTTTCTTTTTTTTTTTTGTTCTTTTTTTTCTTAATTATGAGAACAGGTTCAGGTAGGGAAGGATGTTGGGCATTTTGCTCGTTTCAACTGCACCTAAAGATTTGTAGAAATTGTTTATGCATTATTTACGCTTCCAAAACCCACTGTCCCGAAAGCTGTAAAGGTCCATTCAACGCAACAGTGTCCTTCTTTATGCTGGGGACAAACGTACAGACATACAAGTGCGTGCCCGCATGCATGTCACACACACACACACACACACACACACACACACACACACACACACACACACACACACACACACACACACACACACACCACGCACGCACGCACGCACGCACGCATGATTATAAATCATGATTAAATCAAGAAAACTATCAGGACATTACGAACCTAAGTATCACTCATATTGTTAGAATGGGACAGATATTTATAACATAAACTAACTCACACGTGAACGATCAAATCCGATTAGAAAACTTCCGTACAGAACGTCCTTTCCTATGTTACTGTTCCCGCCCCTTTAGTTCCAAAAATGGTTCCCATTCCCTTCTTTCACATTATACGAGTAAACATAAACAGTAAACACAGCTCACATTTCTCCTTTCCTCCTTCTCCCAACCTCACCCTCTAATCAGAGAGAGAGAGAAACAAGACCTGCTGTTCGCTGTCTCTGCCTGTGAGCAGGATAACCCCACAGACACAGCCCAATCTTTTTCTCTGATGCAGCCAACGGCAGAGCGTCTGACCCCGCATGTCATCACACGGCTCATTGGTATCCGGGGTCAACTCATCACGCACTCCTCCACCATACCCACTCCGCCCCCCACCCACCCCCACCCCCACCCCCCTTCATCCCCGCCCCTTCACCTTCAGGTCTTTTCAGCCCGCATCTGGAAGCTTGGCCGCCGCCGTTCACAATGTGACTGGTTCATTTCCCCCTAGAAAAACAAGAAAAAGAGAAAGAAATATGTAGTCTACTTTTGGTTCTTGTTTTTTATTTTGTTTTTTTATTACGAGGGGTGGAAAGGAGGGTTAACCATTGAGAATAGGTTCAGGTAGGGAAGGATGTTGGGCATTCTGCTCTTTGAAACCTGCAGCTAAAGATTTGAAGAAATTGTCCATACATTCTTTACGCTTCAAAAACCCACTGTCCGGTCCATTCAACCCAACAGTACATTTTTATGTTGGGGACAAACGTACAGACCTACAAGTGTGTGCGCGCATGCATGTCACACACGCACACACACACACACACACACACACACACACACACACACACACACACACACACACACACACACACGCACGCACGCACGCACGCACGAGCGCGCGCGCACGCGCACACACACACGCACGCACGCACGCACGCACGCGCGCACGCACGCACACACACACACACACACACACACACACACACACACACACACACACACACACACATACACACACAACACAACACACACTGAGAGAGAGAGAGAGAGAGAGAGAGAGAGAGAGAGAGAGAGAGGAGAGAGAGAGAGAGAGAGAGAGAGAGAGAGAGAGAAGATGGGAGGGAGAGAGGGGGAGACAACGAGGAGGGGCGGAAGGGATAAGAGAGAGAGGAGGGGGGAGAAGACAGAGAAGAAGAAGGAGGCGGAGGAGGAGGAGAGAGAGCAGCGCGTCTGACCCCGCATGTCATCGCACGGCTCACTGGTGTCTGGGGTCAACTCATCACGTACCCTTCTTATCTCCCACCATACCACTCCTCACCGTCCATCTCTCTCTCCGCCCCCCCCCCCCCCCCCCTTCCTCCCCGCCCCTTCACCTTCACGTCTCTTCAGCCCGCATCTGGAAGCTTGGCCGCGGCCGTTCACAATGTGACTGGTTCATTTTGCCCAGAGAAAAGAAGAAG
>CM031612.1:53442570-53447570 GCA_018398815.1 Conus ventricosus
TGGAATACATCACGGAGTTTCTTCACATGTAGAAAGCTACGGAGTGGGTGTAGAAGCAGTGGCCGCTGTGCGATGGGCACCAAACTGTTCATTCTTTACGGTCGCGGTGGCATATGCTGAAAACTCTTCAAGATTGGGACGGAGTTGAACGAGTTTGTTATCTGTCTGCGTGTTCCAGTCCTCTTGTCGGACGGTCTTTGACATCAGTCTGACCTTTAGCTTTCTGGTCGGTGTTAGGGCTAGACAATTTGCTCACCTCTTTATTTGCAGCATTCTTGGCAAGTTGATCAACCATCTCTTTGTTTCCAGTGCCGACATGACCGGGAACCCAGTTTTAAAAAACAATACTGTAACGATCACATTTCAAAAAGGTGTACGGGTGAAACGAATTCAGGTGTTGAGAGTGCTTAACGTTACGGCCAGCAATGGCCTCCAAATCAGAACGGGAGTCAGAGAGAAAGAGGATATCTTTATGTTTTGAGTCACAGAACATCTGAAGTGCCGGGACCAACGCTCTGAGCTCAGCAGTGTAGATCGAGGTGCCAAGGAAATCTGTTTATGACGTTTCTGCGAGGGAGCCGTTAAGCAACGAGGCCAATCCACCGCCAGATTTGGAGCCACCGTAAATATCCTGTGAAAAGATAGACATAGAGCAAAGTTCGGTGAAGTGTTTTCTGAGCCAGAGAGCTGGGGAGTCGTCGCGATAAAACACCAGATCAAAGCGGATCTCAGGGATGTGGAAAGTCCAAAGTCCATGGTGGGTCGTCAGCAACTTTTAACGGGTCAAGTACCACTCCAAGGTCTACGTCTGCACTGTTCACATGGAGAATAGTTCTCTTTTTCGAAGGCGAGTAGAATTCGGGTTGTCTTCAATTCCTCTGAAATGTCGGGTCAAAAATACCGTCATAAACACGATCTGGGGGCTTCGAAAAGAGGCTCAGACAATAGAACAACAAAAAGGTTTCAGCCGACAGTTTGACAGCGATGGTACCAGCCTCTACACATAGACTTTACACCAGGGGTAATGCATCCCTGCCTCTATACAGAGACTTTACACCAGGGGTAATGCATCCTGCCTTACACAGAGACTTTACACCAGGGGTAATGCATCCTGCCTCTACACAGAGACTTTACACCAGGGGTAATGCATCCCTGCCTCTACACAGAGACTTTACACCGAGGGGTAATGCATCCTGCCTCTGCACAGAGACTTTACACCGAGGGGTAACGCATCCCTGCCTCTACACAGAGACTTTACACCAAGGGGTAACGCATCTCTGCCTCTACACAGAGACTTTACACCAGGGGCAATGCATCCCTGCCTCTACACAGAGACTTTACACCAGGGGTAATGCATCCCTGCCTCTAGACAGAGACTTTACACCAGGGTAATGCATCCCTGCCTCTACACAGAGACTTTACACCAGGGGTAATGCGTCCCTGCCTCTACACAGAGACTTTACACCAGGGGTAATGCATCCCTGCCTCTACACAGAGACTTTACACCAGGGGTAATGCATCCTGCCTCTACACAGAGACTTTACACCAGGGGTAATGCATCCCTGCCACTACACAGAGACATTACACCAGGGGTAATGCATCCGGCCTCTACACAGACTTTACACCAGGGGACCAGGGGTAATGCATCCCTGCCTCTACACAGAGACTTTGCACCAGGGGTAATGCGTCCCTGCCTCTACACAGAGACTTTACACCAGGGGTAATGCATCCTGCCTCTACACAGAGACTTTACACCAGGGGTAATGCATCCCTGCCTCTACACAGAGACTTTACACCAGGGGTAATGCATCCCTGCCTCTACACAGAGACTTTACACCAGGGGTAATGCATCCCTGCCTCTACACAGAGACTTTACACCGGGGGTAATGCGGGAGGCCCTCTGACAGTCATAGTCGCGATTAACAAGTCAATTTAGGCCTAATTTTGCTGAATTTCGACTCGGATGAATGATCTGAACAGTGATAAACAACATGAACATAACTAGATGTCCCTTTTGATGCCAGACGGAAGATGCACTGCAGCATTTGCTTCGGTGCAATGCCTACAGACCATGAAGAGAAAACGACATTTTTAAACAAATGATTCAAAACTGATCATCCGACTGAACAGACAAACTCGCTGGCACAGAGGGACATAAATACAACCAGGGATATTTCCATATACATTTATTATGCATTTTAAAGACAAAGATACAAATGAATAATAACAGGCCGTAAGCTGGAATATAAAAAAAATATCACTTGTCCTATCATACAAGAACGATAAATATGTTTGATTGAATCCCTGTCGTTTCTTCTTTATATATTTCATACATGTCCAAATCATGTGTGTGTATAGGCACGTCCGATCTTTTCAGGCCAGCATTTCACTTTTTTCTTCGCTCTCTCTCCCTCTCTCTCTCTCTCTCTCTCTCTCTCTCTTCTCTCTCTCTCTCTTTATGAATACATCGTTCCTTCCCACGCTATTCTTGTTTCGTTTGCCAAAGGGTCGTCCTAGTTCCTTGTTCTCCCAACATGTCCTATCCCATGGATTTTCCATGCCACACACCTGTTTCGCTTTGTGGCGAATTCACCAGAGCGCTTCCCTCTAGCTCTGCTTGGCAATGTTAAAGGATTGTTCGACGTTACAAGCAGGCCATGTGGTCGAGAGTTTGTTGCCACAGTTGGCACATCACAGCAATCCATCAATGAGAAAAGGGTTAAGAGTGTGTATGTGAGATTACTATAGAAGAAAGAAAGAATGCTTTGTGATTTAAAAAAAAAATGAAAAGGTGTAGCGATTACAAAGGAATGAGAGAAAGAAAGAGCGGTTGTGATTACAAAGAAAAAGGACAGGAGAGTTGTAGTAATGCTCACAAAGAAAAAGGACAGGAGAGTGTAGTAATGCTCACAAAGAAAAAGGACAGGAGAGTGTAGTAATGCTCACAAAGAAAAAAGGACAGGAGAGTGTAGTAATGCTCACAAAGAAAAAGGACAGGAGAGTGTAGTAGTGCTCACAAAGAAAAAGAAAGGAGAGTGTAGTAATGCTCACAAAGAAAAAGGACAGGAGAGTGTAGTAGTGCTCACAAGAAAAAGAAAGGAGAGTGTAGTAATCCTCACAAAGAAAAAGGACAGGAGAGTGTAGTAGTGCTCACAAAGAAAAGAAAGGAGAGTGTAGTAATGCTCACAAAGAAAAAGGACAGGAGAGTGTAGTAATGCTCACAAAGAAAAGGACAGGAGAGTGTAGTAATGCTCACAAAGAAAAAGGACAGGAGAGTGTAGTAATGCTCACAAAGAAAAAGGACAGGAGAGTGTAGTAATGCTCACAAAGAAAAAGGACAGGAGAGTGTAGTAATGCTCACAAAGAAAAAGGACAGGAGAGTGTAGTAATGCTCACAAAGAAAAAGGACAGGAGAGTGTAGTAATGCTCACAAAGAAAAAGGACAGGAGAGTGTAGTAATGCTCACAAAGAAAAAGAAAGGAGGGCGGTTGTGATTTAATGATACAAAAAGTGGATTTGATTGCAAAGAAAAAAGAAAGAATGAATGAGTGGGTGTGGTTACAAAGGGTTACAAAGAAAAAAGACAGAAAGAAGAAAGAAAGAAAGGCGCATGTGATTTAATTTTTTTAAGTGGATTTGATTGCAAAGAAAAGAGAAAGGAGGGCGCTTGTGATTTAATTTTAAAAAAGTGGATTTGATTGCAAAGAAAAGAGAAAGGAGGGCGCTTGTGATTTAATAAAAAAAAAAAAGTGGATTTGATTGCAAAGAAAAGAGAAAGGAGGGCGCTTGTGATTTAATAATTAAAAAAGTGGATTTGATTGCAAAGAAAAAGACAGAAAGAAGAAAGAAAGAAGGGCGCTTGTGATTTAATGAAAAAAGAAAAGTGGATTTGATTGCAAAGAAAAGAGAAAGGAGGGCGGTTATAATTTTTTTTTTTATTATTTTTTTTAAAAAGTGGATTTGATTGCAAAGAAAAAAGACAGAAAGAAAGCTGGACGTGATTACAGACAAAAGCAAAAAAAAATTGTTGTTTTGATTACAAGAAAAAAAAAAGAATCTAAAAAAAGTGGTTCTGGTTACAATGAAAGAAGACAGAAAGAAAGAGTGGTTTTGATTTCAAAGAAGAAAGGAAAGGGAAAAAAAACGTGTAGTTGTGATTACAAAAAAGAAAGAAAGAAAGAAAGGTGCTGTGACTGCAAAGCAAACAGAAAGAAAGAAGTGTAGTCGTGATTACAAAAAAGAAAAGAAAAGAAAAGAAAGAAAGAAGAGACAGAAAGGACTATTGCAATTAGAAAGATAAAAACCTAATAAAGAAAGAATGAAAAACGTAATTACAAAGACAAAAAAAAAGAAAACAGCGAAGGATGGTAATATGATAATAATTAGAAAGAAGACAGAAAGGAAGAAATCGTGGTTGTTGTCACAAGGAAAGAAAGAAAAGCAGACAGAACTTTCGGTTATAATTAAAAGAAAAAAGAAAGAAAACAAGTGAGGGTGGTTATGACTACCAAAAAGAAAAAAAGGAAAGAAAGAGTGGTGGTGACCACAAAGGAATAAAAAAGAAAGAATTGTTGTGGCTACAAAAGAAAAAAGGAAAGAGAGGGTGGTTGTGATTACAGAAGAAAAAAGGAAAGAGAGGGTGATTGTGATCGCAGAAGAAAAAAGGAAAGAGAGGGTGGTTGTGATTACAAAAGAAAAAAGGAAAGAGAGGGTGGTTGTGATTACAGAAGAAAAAAGGAAAGAGAGGGTGGTTGTGATTACAGAAGTAACAAGGAAAGAGAGGGTGGTTGTGGTTACAAAGATATAAAAGCAGAAAGAAAGGAAGGGTAGTTGTGATCAAAAAAGAAAAGAAGAAGTAGAAGAAAAGAAGAAAGAAAGAAAGAAAGAAAGAAAGAAAGAAAGAAAAGGAAAAGAAGAAAGAAATGGTTGCAACAACAAAAAAGTGGTCGTGATTACTAATCGAAAGAAAGAAAGCAAAATAAGCTTGTGAATTCAAAGAA
>CM031612.1:53450070-53477570 GCA_018398815.1 Conus ventricosus
AATAACACACTTAAAGCCAAAATTTAATAGCAGTTAACTCAGCAGTGAAAAATTTGATTTGTTTTTTCCAAGATAATAGGACTTTTCTTCGTTTAAGACCTGGATAATGTATGCTGCACCTGCATGTTCATTGTTTATGACCCATCATGTATATCTTAAAATGGTGGAATAGTGATCATGCAAATGCATTTTTTATATTGGATAATAACAAATTAGTATTTTCAGCCTTTGTTAAATCTGTATGGTCAATATCAAAACTGCTCGTATTAGTTTCCATGGGGGATAGGAGACACAATAGATCTTTTTGCAATAGATGTTATTTTTAATATCTGAGGATTCTAAAATCGAGGAAGTATATGTTCTTAGAGTCGTTTGGGGAATGATATATTTTTAGCCCTTTTGGGAAAATCAATGTCCGATTTAATATTTATTTCAGGGCCTATATTGTTATCTATAGTAAAAACTTCTTATAACAAATTTGGTGCAATCAAGATTCCTATATTCTTCCAGTGGTAATCTCCCAGCAGCACTGTATGCTTTTGTAAAAGAGGCATGGGATG
Source organism: Conus ventricosus (assembly GCA_018398815.1). Lineage (NCBI taxonomy): Eukaryota > Metazoa > Mollusca > Gastropoda > Neogastropoda > Conidae > Conus > Conus ventricosus. Next base: position 53,450,631 of record CM031612.1, read on the forward strand.
GTAGTCCCAGGGCTATTTTATATGCTTTGGAATCAATATTTTGAAGTTTTTTCAGTAAGTATTTGGGTGCACTGAAGAACACCTCTTGTGCATACGTTTAATTTTGATCTAACCAGTGCAGTAGAAAGGGCAAAAGAGCAACTGTGTTCTGAGCCCAAGCATGCTTGCTAATAATCTTTAATAGATTAAACTTTTTCGAGCTTTTGTTAGAATATGCTCTATATAAAAATTTCCCCTGACAACTTTGATGTTAAATTTTACCCCAAAGGGAATTTCACTATTTTGGTATATTGATGGGTATGCCGTTGAGGGTGAAATGAAGGCATATTAACTGGATCAGATCCAGAAATTAAATAACATCATGTGTGTTTTTCAGTTGATATTTGCAACAATTTTCAGCCCATGTAAGCAGAAAAGGTGTTTAATTCTTTTTGATAAAACTTTTTAATATAGTTTTGTGATCTGACAGATGTAATTTTTTAATGTCACTTTCATCCTTTATGCATATGTCATCTGCATATTGGGCTATTCTATATTTTTAGTAATTTTTGGGGGTAAAATCGTACATAAGAAAAACTAAAAAGTAAAGGGGCAATGACAAACCCCCCTGAGGAATGCCCATGTGTAATTTCCTTCTCGAGAATAGGAGTTCCCTACCTTCGTTCTAATATATCTGTTTTCTAGAAGTCTTTAAGAAACTCATAAATGTTTCCTGATAATCCAATCTCTTTAATTTATAAAGCAAACGAGAGTGCCATACTTGATCGTAAGCTTTGTGATATAAAAAAAGGGTTGCCAGAAAACATTTTCTCCTGGAAAACTGATGTTTAATTTGAGTGGTAAGTTTGACCAAGTGTTCAATAGCACTTTTTCCCTTTTTCAAAAACCTGCTTGGGTTTTCGTTGGATAACTCTGTTTTTTTCACAAACGTAGTTTAGCCTTTCAAAACAATTTTTTTCATAAATTTTACAGACATGAGAAGTTAATGAAATAGGTCTGTAACTATCTATTCTTTCTTTCAGTTTACCTTCCTTGTGAATCGGTACTATTACTGATTCTTCCCATATTTGGGGCAAAAGACCTGAACCCAGCATTTTTTAAATATACTAAGTAAAATGCTTATCCTTTTGTCTGGAAAATGTTTAATCATTTCATTAGAAATGGCGTCAATCCCAACAGCTGTTTTTTTATTTGGTAGAGAATCTATGGGCGTCTTCAGCTCTTGTAATGTAATTGGGGCTTTGATGTCGCTTGGGGTCATTATCAGATACATCATTAAAGACAGGGGCAGATTCTTTATCCTCTCTGAATTTTCTTTGGGTTTTCAGACAACCCATCAAACCCTGCTTATTTTAGCAAACTGGTTGACAAACGCTTCTGCTTTGTCTGCGGATGATGTAACTTATTATTATCAAGAATAATAGGATACTCTGGGAGTTTGATTCCATTTCTATCGTTTTTATCTCTTTCCATACCATTCAAAATCTTTATGATCGAATGTGTTTCTTTCGCAAAAATCATCCCAATAATCCGTTTGGCTTTTCCATAACTCTGTTACTATGTATATTGATGTTCATTTCTTGAAATTTTTCATCTACCATTTTCTTTCTTGATTTTTCTTTAGAGTGCACGTATTCCTTGAATAACCGTTTTTTCTCTTTAACTGCCTTATCGCACTCTTCGTCCACCAAACATTACCGGATGTTATCCCCCTTTTGATCCATGATTCTTCAATTTAGGAATACATAAACCAGACACTTTCAGAACAGAAGTACAAAACATATCATACATTGTACAATATCATTATCTGGGGGCAAGCTTATGTCTAGATCTTTAAGTGTAAATTTTAAAATTGAGACCATTTTGGCATTTTTATAATCAAATTTGGGGTTGTAAACATCAGGTTTTGTGTCTTCAAAAATTGGGGACTGATTAATTGTAATAATATTGGTATGTGATCACTCCCAAGTGTTTTCCAATACGTTTCCCATGCACACGACAAAGCCATTTTAGGTGAACCATAGTTAAATCAATAGCAGTAGGTTCTATGTGTAGATACATCAGGAACTCTGGGAAAAAGAACCACATTGAGTAAACATAAAGTTGAGTCTACAACATTTTCCACAAACCTATTACTACTGACCTGTGGCACTCTTTTTCCCAGAAAGGGGAATGGGCATTAAAATCCCCCCTTTCTAACCATTTACCATTATCATTCTTGATATTTTTCATCCATTCAGTATTAGCTTCATCTGGACCCTTAGGTAAATATACAGAAGCACAGTTTACTTTAAGGAGTCCGAAAACTTGACAGTTACAGCACATGAAAAAATCCCCTGTAATCCACTAGGCACAGGTGATTGTTTGTCACAGTACTGTAGTCCATGTGTGAATATAGATAGCACAATTTACCCTATCACCCCTTTTTTTCTGTATCTACTACTGGTGGATAGTAGTACTGTTCCATCTTGGTAGTTTGTTCTTACTGATATTAACAGACTGGAATAAGAGAACATGGCAGTCAGACGACACAAAAAAATTTACGTAAGCAGTCAATATTAGAATAGAGAGAGCGGCAGTTCCATTGCAGAATTTTATATTGTTGTTAAATTTCATGTTTGAAAAAATAGATAACTAAACAAATAAATATATGTCGCTTTAACACAATTGGAGCAATACTAAATTAAAACTAAGCTAATTTTCCCCCTTGTAGTGAAATTTTTTGTATTATTGAAGGAAAATGTTCGATACAACTGGTTATTAGTCTTTTACGTAAAACACAAAAGGGGGTTGAACTGTCAAAATGCTGGGTGCTGGAGTTTTCACAAAGTGTTCCAGTGGGGTGATTTTAAACCCGTCATACAGTGACTGACATGTTCATCCACGGTCCGAAGGAGTGACGCGGGTCTGTTGTGAAGGACTGTAGGCCTGGGTGGACGGCTCGGGGGGCGTCGAGCGACCTTTCCCTGGTCTCTGCCCGAAGACGTCCCCGATGTGTCGCCCGATGTTTTTTTGCGATGACACTGGGCCCCTCGGTAGGTGGGATGGAGGCCCTTGAGGGTTTCCCCGAGTTGACCAGGAGGTTGGAATGGCTACGAAGGAGATGCTGTCCGTCACTTAATTCCGAACTTAGGGGGGGCGTTGAATAATTCTCCCTTGATATTTAATTTGGATTCCCTGAACTGGAGCCATTTTTTCTGACTATGACTTTCAGGTTAGGGTACTGTTTAGTAATGTTCCGGATACAGTTGGCAAACGACTGCTGCTTCCATGGAGTTCTGCCTTTTACATCGTTCACAGCACAGTGAATAATACCGCATCCAGTGGTTGTCTTGGGGATTGGTGAGCAGACTCAAAGGGAAGGCTGGAGGTCTTTGATCATAGTAGCTTTTTTTGACACTGCCTAAATCCATAGGAGCGACCAAGCCTGTCTTTATTCACTTTTTTTGCCACTGAGTCGTGGAGAAACACAACTTTGGGAAGGTCAGGGTTTGAGATTTCCTTTTCTGTTCCGGATATGTTCGATTGCGTACTTTGGCATCAGACTATTGACGTTGTTTTGTTCCTTACGTCAAAGTTTCTTTTTTTCCACATTTTTGTTCTTTTCTTTTTAGGTTTTTTTTGCCGCCTAAACCTTTTTTTTTGGGTGCTCAGGCTTTTCTGTCCCGAGTTGTGCTGAGGGGCGACCTTGGGCAGTGTGGACGGCTGTGGCGATGGTGGCCACAGCGTACTGCTTCAGCATAAAGGGGCGTAAGTCAGCGTCTCTGTCTGGTCCCGGCATTGTCCCCTCTTCATCTGCTTGCTGGAAAAGTGAGTTTTGAGTATTTCGGACTGTACCTGAATGGGTTTTTTCCAATTTCGCAACCCGATCGCACAGAGTGGTGATTTTTTCATGTAATCTTTCAGTATGCTGGTAGTTTTCTCCTGTTTTGGGGTTTTATATCTCTTCGGAGAAAACCGGGTCGAAGGATTTGTCCACCGCAACCAAACGGTTTTCTCCGACTGGCAGTCTTGATTTAAATTTTTTTCCCGTCAATTTGCCTTTTGGTAGGTCACTTCGACTTAGTTTTTGCAGCGGAAACAATGAACGCCTGCCTCAGCTCTGCTTCTGGTCAACATGGCCATTTCTCTTCACTATTTTTTTCGAAAGACTCCGCACGCTTCTGGTCTAGTTGGGGACGGTAGCCGCCATTTTGCGTGTCTGGTGTGTGTGTGCGTGTGTGTGTTGTGTGTGCGTGTGTGTGTGTGGGGCGTGCCCTGTGTGGTGTGTGTGTGTGTGGTGTGTGTGTGTGCGTGTTGTGTGTGTGTGTGTGTGTGTGTGTTTGGGGTGTGTGTGTGTGTGTGTTGTGTAAAACAGTCGGTCAGTTCAGTACTGCCTGCTAATTAAGGCGTGCTTACACCGATATGACCTCACCGCATTTTTTTTTTCTTTTCGTTCTTTAAACTCCTTTTTTAAATCTCTAACCTTGTGATTTGAAAGAGAGAGGAGTCGACATGACGCAAACCCGATCCTGCCTTCAGCGTGCTGTCTTCTTCAGTCTTTGACTTTCTTGAAAGGAGATGGAGAGAGGAGCGACATGGTGCCCGTCTGCCTGTCAGCGTGCTATCTCTTCAGCCTTTTGACTTTCCTTGAAAGAGCTAGATGAAAAGGAACGAAAGATTTAGGATTTGGTGTCTCGTTTTGAAAACTGAACGAAGTTTTTAAAAAAAAGGCTGGGAGGGAGGGGTCACCCTTTCAAAAGGCTATCTGTAGTCTGCTCTTGTGGTAACGGGTGTTTGTTGAAAAAAAAGCACTCCTCTTAACTTTTTGTGTGTGTTTGTTTTAACTCTTTTCTGAATTCCCGTTTGAAAACCTGAACGAAGTTTTTTAAAAAAGGCGGGGGGGGGGGGGGGGGGGGGGTCACCCTTTCAAAAGGCTATCTGTAGTCTGCTTCTTGGTGGTAACGGGTGTCGTTGATCTAAATAGCACTCCTCTGTAACTTTTGTGTGTGTGTGTGTTTTAACTCTTTTCTGAATTCCCGTTTGAAAACCTGAACGAAGTTTTTTAAAAAAAGGCGGGGGGGGGGGGGGGGGGGGGGGGGGGGGGGGTCACCCTTTCAAAAGGCTATCTGTAGTCTGCTTCTTGATGGTAACGGGTGTCGTTGATCTAAATAGCACTCCTCTGTAACCTCTTTGTGTGTGTGTTTTAACTCTTTTCTGAATTCCTTAACTTGCCCCCCCTCTCTCTCCTCTCTCCTCTCTCTCTCTCCTCTCTCTCTCTCTCTCTCTCTCTCTCTCTCTCTCCGTCTCTCTCTCTCTCTCTCTCTCTCTCTCTCTCTCTCTCTCTCTCTCTCTCTCTCTCTACCTGTAACAATAAGAATCTTTGGTGGTTAAAATGAGGACAATAAAATGCTTACGTGCTGAATGGCAACTTATTGTCTCTTTTCTGCTGACGGGCACTTTCCCTCTCTCTCTCTCTCTCGCTTATTCTCTGCGCGCGCGCGCGTGTGTGTGCGTGTGTGTGTCTGCCTGCCTGTCTGTGTCTGTGTCTCTGTGTGTATTTTGTGTATGTTTGTCCCCATCGTAGTCGCCGCTATCATAACTATCATCACCTTGTAATTGTTGTTGTGACTGTATTCATACCGTTGATTGTTGATGGGATGGTTTGTTTCAGAAGGACTGCAATACTGTTTGAACAGAGACCGACGTTTTGAACAACTATCCAGTGCAGGGGACTGCAGCCCGTGACTGAACAGGACGACTTAACTAACGTTACTTCCACAGGTAGTCATTGAAAGAGGGGAGAGATTGAGAGAGCGAGACTGAGAGAGAGAAGGAAAAATGTTGTATTCAGCGTAGGCCACAGCCCCTTCTACAGAGAAGGGAGAGGGGGTTAGGGGGGGAAGGGGGGGGGGGGGGGAGGGGTATCCATATACAATGACACATTGACAATAAACATAACAGGCACATCAAACTATTGAAAACAAGAGTTCTTTTAACGAACGAAAATCACTGGTACATGAACTGCTATGAGCATTCAGATTCTTTAAGTGCATTAGCACACCTTTTCAAGATTTGTGCAGATCCAATCATTAATTCTTTAGTACGTTGCGTTTACTATTTATTGTTAATGAGGCCACATGGAATAAACATGAGTTTGAATAAAAACTTTCACGGAATGTACTTTTGCTAAGATCATAGAGCCTAGGAGAGCGAAACAGAATATCTATTTCATCTTCGGTTACATTTTTGCACACCGGGCATGTCAAAGAATTATTTGAAGCTTTCTTATATCTTCCACGATGAATTACAATGTTTGTAAATCCGAATCTACATTTCGTTAAATGATATTTGAGAGACACTGCCAATGTCGATAAGAATGTGCTTTTCACAGCTCCTGTTTCAGTTAACAGTTCTGTACAACGAAGATCGGCCATTGCCTTGAAAAAATACACTCCAGTTCTGCCATCGGTAATTTCTGTCTTTGACAAAATTCGTACGAAAACTCATTGAGATTTTCACCCCCTTGATTCAGCCAAACTATTCCAAAGCCAATACGAAATGATGCGTCTCTAACACCTAAAACCCATGTATATTTGCCACGCGAGTCTAGCCACGTAAGCGTGTCATAAGCTTTAACATGCAGTCTGTTGACATCCTTACGATACGTAGTATCAAGCCGATATCTAATACATTAAAAAGAGAGAGAGAGAGAGAGAGAGAGAGAGAGAGAGAGGAGACGCGTGCGCGCGCAGTAAATAAATGATTCATAACATTTGCGTAACTTTCAAACCTTCAGGGTGGATAAAACTAGATCGTGGTGAGTGCGCAGCCATTCCGCTTCGTTTTATTACGATCGCGCTTTTTAATCGTGAAGTATTCAAAAATCATTTCGATGCAGCTCTGTTGGACTGCCACTGCACTAGTCGTCCTTCGTGGATAGCAGGTGTGGATACGTGGGGCTGTCATTACACTGCACATAGGTGGGAAACATCAGCACACCAGTCGTCCTTCCTGGACTGTTCCTGTATCTAATGTCATTACGCTGTAGGTAGGTGGAGATTATCAACACACCGGTTATCCTTTATGGGTGATCCCTGTAGATAAGTGTCGCTGTCATTACACTGTGGAGAGGTGGGAACTATCAATATACTGGTTATCCTTTATGGATGATCCCTAGAGATAGGTGGGACATTACACTGTAGAGAGGTAGGAACTATCCACACACTGGTCGTCCTTTATGGATAGTCCCTGTAGAAAAAAGGGGGCGGTCATTACACTGTAGATAGTTGGGATTTACAACAGTGGTCATCTTTTATGGATATCTCCTGTAGAAGGGTGGGACTGGCATGACACTATAGTTAGGGAGGGGACTATCAATGCACTGGTCGTCCTTGATAGAAAGTCGATGCAGAGGGGTTCAGCTGTTGTTACGCTGACTGTCCTTCGTGGACAGATAGCTCATGTAGGTCAATGGGACTGTCATTACACTGTCGTCCACCGCGGATTTCTCCCGTTGATAGATGGCGCTGTCATTACGCAGACAGCTCCTGTAATTAGCCGACACTGTCATTACACTGATCGTCCTTTACGAACACCTCCTGTAATTAGATGGCACTGTCATTACATTGATCGTCCTTTACGAATACCTCCTGTAATTAGATGGCTCTTCATTACATTGATCGTCCTTTACGAATACCTCCTGTAATTAGATGGCATTGTCATTATATTGATCGTCCTTTACGAATTCCTCCTGTAATTAGATGGCACTGTCATTACATTGATCGTCCTTTACGAATTCCTCCTGTAATTAGATGGCACTGTCATTATATTAATCGTCCTTTACGAATTCCTCCTGTAATTAGATGGCACTGTTATTACATTGATCGTCCTTTACGAACACCTCCTGTAATTAGATGGCACTGTCATTACATTGATCGTCCTTTACGAATACCTCCTGTAATTTAGATGGCACTGTCATTACATTGATCGTCCTTTACGAATTCCTGTATTTAGATGGCACTGTCATTATATTAATCGTCCTTTATGAATTCCTCCTGTAATTAGATGGCACTGTCATCACATTGATCGTCCTTTAAAAATAGCTCCTGTAATTAGCAATGTCATTACATTCATCGTCCTTTTAAGAATAGCTCCTGTAATTAGATAGCAATGTCATTACATTGATCTTTCTTTGCGAATACCTCCTGTAATTAGAGGGCACTGCATCAATTGATCCGTAGGTAGAGCACTGTCATTACCTGATCTCCTGTGGGTTTTTTCCCTGTAATAAAGGGGATGTCTTAGAGTGATACCTTGAATATAGCCCTTAATTAAAGGGGACTGTATTACAGGGTCCCCTTTTACAGAGTTTTCCTGTAAAAATTGATCGTATTCCTTTAATCACCCCTTTAGGGGATACCCCGAAATAGGAAAAACTTTACACTGATCCCCTTGGGGGGATCCCCTTTATATTGGAATGAATAATTTTGGCGACTTTGCGAAAACCCCAATAAAGGGGGGGAATTCATTTCCCTGTCGTCATTCAGGGAAAGCCCCTGCAAGGGAGGAAATGTAAATTATTTGTGTCCTTGATCTCCGGGGGGAATTTCAACCGTTAAATTTTGTCCTGACTACCCGCTTAAAATGAGTTTCAGCTGCTTTAAAGTCACTTTGAAAATTCCATGTTCAAGCGGTGCAACCGGTTTACAACGAATCGCAGACAATATTGCCCTAATTTCAAAACGTTACCGGACTTTTTTCCCCCAGGTTTTTTTCCGCAAAAGTTAACTCTGTTTCAACCTGAGCAGCGCAGTGACTTGTTTACGCGCCCCCCTCATGGCAGACAAAACCCGGGGGCAAAAGAAAAACGGCAAAAGAAACCAATTTCTCCCCCTTCTGAAAGGAATGCCCCTTTCATGAGAAAAGATTAATCGCAGTTGTTTTTTTTCGGTTTTAAAACCAACAAAACCGAAAAAAAGGGAAGGGGAGAGATCGCCGAAAAAGTGAATGCTTTGGGACCAACGGCCGTACCCGGCAATTTAAAAAGGTTTTAAAGATCCCAAAAAGCAAACCTTGACTTCAAGCAGAAGCGGCAAAACTGGAGGGGACCCTCCTGTACCTGCCCCCTTTTGAGACATATCGCCGAAATCATGGGGCAAAAATACGGGCCTTTGCAAGGGATTCCAGGGGGTAAGTAAAGTTTATTTGGGGTTTTTCAGTTTCTGGGCTGTTTTGAAATCCCGTTTGTTCAGGTCAGTGTGGTGTGGTGTTGTTGGTGTTTTGGTGTGTGTGTGTTTGTGTTTGGGGTGTTTTCATGGTTTTGTTTGTTTTTTATTTTTATCGTTATCCATGTTGAATGCGCAGCCCCAAAGGTCTTTTTGGGGGTTTTTTTGTAACATTTCAAAAAGAGAAATCCCACCGCTTAGTTGTGTCTAAAAAAAATTAATTTTGGTAAAATTTATAAATATAATAAACTAAAATAAGAAACCCTCCTTAAAAGGGGTATTAACATTGAAATACCCTTCAAAAAAAGGGTAATAATTTTAATTGACCACTGCAGCAATGAAAACATTGAAATGCAAAAAAAGTTTAAAATTTAAAAACTTCCGTTGCAGCTGAGGAGAAATGTTTACGAAGATTGTACTCAAGCCCCAGCTTTTTCCGGAACTACAGTCCGTAAACGCCGCTGCAGCTTCATGAACTTACCGAAAACATCTACCAAGCTCTGGTAAGAAAAGTTAAAGAAAAAAACTTATTTTATTTGTGGTTGATTGCCCTTGGTGAATAAAAAATTTTTTTTTAAAATATAAATAGAGGAAAGAAAAGAGAGGAGGAGAAGAGAGAGAGAGGAGAGGGGGAAAAAAGAGAGAGAGGAGAGAGGAGAAAAAAGAGAAATTAAGGGGGTTTTGAAGTTATTTCTTTTGTCTCCTTTTTTCATGTGCTAGTGTGAAGACCGATTGGATTCATAAGAAGTCACTTTATTACATTGACTTCATTTTTTCCTGAAATGTATTTCTCTCTAAATCATACATTTGCCACAATTTCAAAAGTATCAAAACCCCTACAAAAAATCAAATTAAAATACAACCCCAAAATAATAATCCCTTAAAAAAATTTTTAAAGAAAAAATTTGCGAACTTTGAAATAAATCCTTCCCTCAAACCCAATGTTTTGGGGGGGGGTGGGGGGTAACCCAAGTTTTGGGGTGGGGGTGGAGGGTAACCTCAATTTTTTTGGGGTAGGGGGGATGGAACCCCATGTCTTTGGGTAGGGGGGATGGGAAACCTCAATGCTTTGGTAGGGGTGAAAAACCTCAGGTTTTGGGTAGGGGGGGAGGGGTAACCTCAAGGGTTTTGGGGTAGGGGGTGGGAACGTTTATTTTCACCCCCTCCTTCTCCACTCTCTTTAATGAATTTTTGGAAGAAAGGGTTGTTTTTTTCCCACTTTTTTGTTTTTTTTGTTTTTTTTTTTTTTTTGTTTTTCTTTTGCTTATATTGTTTTTTTTGTTTTTTCAGTTTTAAGTCTTTAAAAACTTCTGTTTTTATGCCAAAATTTTCAACTAATTCATAAACAAATGTATTTTTGTGTAAGCCAGTGGCTGATTGTTTTGGGAACACCTTCATAAATGCCCCCTGGGGGTAACAATTCAGATTGGGAATCCCTTTCCTTTTTTACAAAATTAAACAAATTTGTGCCAAACGTTAATAGTGAGTACACTTTCCCAGTTCTGGCAACCCCAAAGTGCTGATCCAAGCAAGTACAAGAATAAATTTTTTACATATTGTCGCGGCCGGATTAAACCCAGACCCCCAAGTTAAAGTGATGCCCCCGGGACAATAAAAGCTTATAGCAAAAAAAAAAGGAAAAAAAACAACAAAACAACAACAACAACAACAAAAACAACAACCTAGTTCAAAAAAAGGGGAACAGCAAAAAAAATTTATATTCCATAAAAAGTTAGAGGATTTTAAAACAAAGAAAAATTTAATTGGCAAACCAAAAGGCATTGCACAATTCAATTTTAGGTGTTTGTGTGTGTGTGTGTTGGTGTGTGGGGCGCCGCCCCGCGCGCGGTGTGGTTGTGTGGTGGTGTGTGTGTGTGGTGGTGTGTGTGTGTGGGGTGTGTTTGGTCTTTTCTTGGTTTTAAAAGGGGCGGGGTTTAAAAGGGGGGAAACATTAGTCGTAAAAATTTAATGCGAGTTTTTTATCTTAAAAAAAGGGGCCCCACTGAATTTTTTCCCAAGACTAATCTCTCTCTCTCCCCTCCTCGCTTACTGTAATAGACTGGTCACGTCAGAAACAATTTTAATTTTTTTATGTTGCTTGTTGGAGGTTGCAAAACTCAGACATCAACAAAGGCTGTATCATACAACCACCCCAGCAAGTCTCCCCCAAAGGAACAGACGCATGCAAAAAAACCGAAAAAAAGCAAAGAAGCGTGGAACGACTTGCCCAGCATATCCAACAAAAAAAGCACAGGGTCCTGAAAAGTTTGGGGAGCCTCAAGTCTAAATTTTAAAAAAAAAAAGAAAAAAAGTGGGTTGCGGGTTTTTGCAGATAAATTGCTAAAGCTAAATTGCGTCCAAAGAAAAACACAATTAAATCTCTAAAAAAAAATAAAGTTTCTTCAATCACGGGTTGACCCATTCAATGATTTTTAAATTTGAAAAAACCCCCCATTCAGTTGTAAGGTGAAATCCTAAGTTCTTTATTTTTCATTAAAAAGTCACCACGGACCACATTTTCTTTCCAAAATTTTAAATTTATGTATTGTAATGTACGTAATTTTTTGGGTTTTATCCTCTTTGTATTTCTTTTGACTATCCCCCCGTTTATTTCTTTGGAACTTTTTCCCCCGATCTCCCCTCTCCCACCACCTCCTCCCCCCACAAAAAAAAAAAACATAGAAAAAAGGAATACATTTGTTTTATCTGGGTAAAGTAGTTTTGTGTGACAGTCTTTTTTTTTTAAACTGACAGACATTAAGGATTTCAAAGATATTAATTTTTTGTCAGCTTTTAAAATTTTTTTATTAAATTTGCATAATCTTTTTGGGGGTTTTTTTTAAAAATTTTTGGTACAAAAAATTTTTCTACCTCTACTCAAAGTTTTTATTTGATAACTGTCCCGAACTGCTTTTCCCCGCAGCAGTCCTTTCTCTTTCTGTTTGGCCCCGGTTTCTCCCACCATCATCTTCATCTTCCATCTTCCCATCGGAAATGCTTTTTAATTCGGGTTTGAAGATTGGGGGGGTCTAGGGAGCTTTAGTTTTCCCTTCCAAATTGCCAACATAAAGCAGACCTTACATTCTTTCCTTTGTGGCTGTAGCAAGGGCCAAGCGCAAGCCGCCATCGTGTTTTCTCCAATACTCCTCAACTGTTGTGCGTTTGAACTCTGACGAAATTGTAGTTTCTCTCTTTTCGGTTGGGTTGGGTTTCGGATTGGGGTCATAGCCATGGGTTTGCTGTAGGGACTGTTTTTCCAAGGATAATGCCATTGATGTCGTGATGTCTTTCTTGGAACAAAGAGACTTTTTAATGGGCGTATGGGAGATCGAAAGGGTCCAGGCCTTTGGAAATGAATCATGAGATAGGGCGAAATGGAGGGGGAATTTTCTTTGTTAGTTGACTTTGTTTTATGTTTTTTTTTTTCAAAAGTGGAGAAAATGATACCAATCAAAAAAGCAAATTCTTTCTTTTATAGTGGGGGTGTATGCAAATTAACCCGTTCCAAGCTGATTAAAATTTTTTTCATTTTTTCTTTTTTGTACCCTTCCCTCATTTGTGAATTTTAAAAATAACCAATGATCAATTGGAATTTTGGTTTTTTGCATTATTTATGTGTTTTAATGTCATGTGGGTATTTTTGGAAATACCATGGTTTCAATTTCTAAATTTCAAAAATTTGGGTGAAACATGGTTTGTTAACAATTCCTGTCTGCCGTCGTCGTCGTCTGTCTGTCTCTCTCTCTCTTCTCTCTTCTCTTCTCTTTCCCTCCATCTCTCCTCCTTCTCTTCTCTAAATCTAAAGGGTTTGGAAGTATAAGGTTTGTAGTAAAATTTTAAAAACCCCTGACGTTGATTGAGTGGGAACTTTTTTCCCTGTTCACATACTCGTCTCCTTACACTGGCGCCCGAATTCAGTGTGTCCCCGTTTCTCCCCCTTGGGTCGAGTTATCTCAATGAATCAGTCAAATAATATATGGTTGCGCGATGAAAACGAAATTTTTTGAACCCTCGTCGAAAAGTTTCCAACGGAACCTTTTCGAATTTATTCTTTTCTTTCTTCTAGAACCGACGGTTTCCGCTGTCCGGGCAGCCATTGTTTCGTTTTTTCATTTGATTGTCACCAAAACGGGGGTAAATTTTGCTTTTGTCCTGGGTTTTCCCCCCTGACAACGGTTGTCGCGTTGTGCACGCGGGCTTTTATTTTCATGAAATGGGGAGGGTTGTCAGCCATTCATTGTCTGCCCATTTTAACTGAATTTTACACGGTTGAACATTTCCCCCCCTAGATTAATGCGATGTAACAGAACATTTTATAGATAGCTCAAAACATCATGGAACCTATAAGGATTATTTTTAAGGACAGCCCCCCGACAAATTTAAGGCCTGTCACAACCTTTTCCCCCGGGAAAAGTCTTTTAAACCGAGTGAATGCCGTACACTGATCTTTTTCATGGATAGCTGTTTTGAAACAAAGGAATGTCCAACTTACCTTAAACATGGGTAAGTTTCAAAAAAAAGACCTTCATACAATAAACGTCTTTCAGGTGAGCTCTTTAAATCAAAGAACCGCATCCTGACGTTTTGAGGGGTTTTCTGTTTTTAAAAAGGAAAGTAAAACCTGATTTCTTTCATGGCGGCGCTTTTAAAAGAAAGGAACGTTAAACAGATTGCCCTTTTTGGATATCTTTTTAAATCAAAAAACGTGCAATTGACTTACCTAAAATCATGATAGCCGATAAATCGAAAACTGTAACCCCTGACCGTTTTTTTAGAACAGTCGTATAAATTAAAAATGCACACCCCGGTCTTTTCATTTCTAGCTCCCCTAATCAAATAACTCTCAAAACTGACGCTTTCTGGGTAGCTCGTATAATAAAAGAACGTAAACCGATCGTCTTTCAGGGTACCTAAAATTTAAAGGAAATTATAAAACCTGATGGCTTTCCCGGGTAGCTCATATAAAAAAAGGGAAATTTAAAAAACTTATCTCTTTCATGTATAGCCTTTTAAATCAAGGCATTATCATACGCTGATCTTTCCACGGGGTAGCTCCAAAATAAAGGAAATACAGCATTGGCACCCCCCGAGGGGGAAACCCCTAGATTAAAGGGAAAACCCCCAACCCCAGTCTTCCTGCCCAGTTCCACCAGCTCGCAAGGGGCCCGGGAGGCCCCCGGCCGCGACCTCAGGACCTTCAGCCCACCCCCAAAAAAGGGGCCGAGTGGACAAAAAAATTCCCAGGAAAGGAGAGAATCCCATACAGTGGTTCAATTCGTTCAAAGCAGTGCGCCTATTTCTCTTTTTTTTTTCATCCCGCCCCCCAGGCCTAAGGTGGTGCAAATATTTCATTAAAGCGATAATATATCGTCGCGAGAAGGAAAACCCCGACGACAAGGGATTGTTTTTGGCGAAAATACGGGGGAAAACCGTCTTTAAGGCGACCCGGGGATAGACACAGACAAATCTATTTTTCATTCTTCTTTCTTTGTCACCAGACACAGCAAAAAAAAAACAAAAAAAGGGGGAAAAGAAAAGGGAAAGGCTGGATTCCCGAGAAGAGGGGGTGGGGAAGAGGTTACCAGGGAAGGGTTATTCAAAAAACCCAAAAAAACTTGCCCCCCCCCGTTTGGGGAGAATCAGGGGGGGGCCCAAATCGTTTTTTTTGATTTTAAAAAGCCCCAAATGATCCCCTTGAAAACCCATCCGGGTTTCGTGCACGATGGCCCCCCCAAGCGTAATTCGTCGAGGACCCCGGGTTTTCCGCGGGAATATCTGGAGGAGATTACACGGACGCGGGCGGCCAAATATCATAATCTTAAAACGGATAGGAGTTAGGGGGAAAAAGGAGTGCCAACCACGCAGCGCGACCCGGCACACACCATGCACGCCACACACACACACACGCGCGCGCACACACCACCAAAAACGCAACACACAAAGCCCGCGAGCACGCCGCACGCCGCTGCCCTACACAGTTTTTCTCTCTCTCTCTCTTTCTCTCCCTCTCTTTCTCTCCTCTTCCCCTCTCTCCCCTCCTCCTTTACTCTTCTTCACACCAGACACCACGAGAAATGCGGATCACACCAACCAAACACCCAACAACACAACACACAAAACATCATTATCGTCAGCATACTGGGCTAAAACTGAATCGGTGAAACCCTTTGGAAGATCGGGATGAGCATATTAAATAAAAAAAAGAAATAACTGCCCTTGAGGGAATCCCTCTAAATTTTTGGGGGTTTGATAGTGTTTCCCATTCTTATTTTATGAAACGTGTGAAAGAAGTTTTAATGTATTTTACATATTTCCCTTAAAATTGTTTTTTTTTAACTTTTTTCAATAATTTTAGTGCCAAATTGATCATAACTTTCTTAATCAAAAAAAGTTGCAAGGATATTTTTCCGCCCCGCGAACGCTGTTTGATTTTTGGTTTTTTTAGTTTTACTAATTCGTATTATCGGCCTTTCCGAAACCCGCTTGATTTGGGGGAAATCACGTTTTTTTGCAGAAAAGGATAACTGTTTAAAATTTTTTTTCCATAAGTTTTTAAACGTGTGACGTTTAAAGAATGGGTCGATAGCTGTTTCTATCGCTTTAAAAGGGTTTCCCCTTTCTTATGTAAGGATAACAATTTTATCGTTCCAAACGAAGGGGATTTCCCCTTTACTCCAACATCTTTGTATGAATATATGTAAAAATCGAACAACATTGTAAGGTAAGTGTTTTAACATTTCATAAGATAGCCATCTAATCCAACAGATGCTTTTTGCTTTACTCAAATGTAAAATACTTTCTTTACTTCCTCAAGTGTTATTTCTGAATTTACATAGCTTTTCCTTGTGAACTCATTATCATCATGAATTGATTTTGTTTTACTTTGCTCTTCACTTTCTCTATACTCTTTACTTTCAGTTGATAGACCTGCATTTCTACTATAACTGACAAACATCTCTGCAAATGCTTCTGCCTTTTCATTATTAGTGGGTAGATCTGAGTTCTCTAATCTTATGGGACATTGTGGTAAATTAATTCCGTTCTTCATGGTTTTCATTTTTCCCCAGACTTTTTGCATATCTTTATGACTGTAGATTTCATTAATACAAAAAGAAGACCAGTATTGTCTCTTGGCCTGGGCGTTAACTCTGTTTGATTTATTTTTTGCCTTGTTTGCCTCTTGATGGTTTGGGGTAGAATTTTCTTGTATGTATATTTTAAATTTCTCTCCATTTTTTCGCTATTGCCTTTTCACAGTCGTCATTCCACCAGATATTTCCAGAGTGTTTATGTGATTTCTTGTCTTAAGCTTGGGTATAGAGTCATTTGCAGCATCTAGGACTGCCTTGGTAAATGAAAAATAAAGATCATTTATATTTTATCGTGCATATCCTCAACATAAACGTGGACATACTTGCTGAAAATTTATCCCAATTAGCAAATTTATATTTGTACTTTGGACTTTATCCTCAGTTAGATCTGTAATTCCTGTGCTTGCAATTTCAAAGCTTGTTATAATCGGAATATGATCACTATTTAAACAATGAGCCAGTGTGTTCCACTCACAAATGGGAGCTAGTATCAGGCGAAACCAGAGTTAAATCAATTGCCGTAGCTCTATGATTAGGGTTATCGGGGATTCGTGTACACTCGACCATCGTTTAATAGATAAAATGATGAATCTACAACATTCTCTATGAAGCGATTGCTCGTGATATGGTCACATGTTCTCTCCCAAAAAGGGGCATGTGCATTAAAATCTCCTGTAATTAGCACTTTTTTGCCTTTATCTGCCTGAAGCATACGGATCCATTCAGTGTTGTTATCATCTGGACCTTTTGGTAAATACACTGATAAGATAGTTAGTAGAATCTTATCAAATTGTACTGTCACAGCACAAGAATGAATTGTAGAAATACTGATGGAATAGGATTAGGGCACAGTGTGTAACTTACCCCTTCATATATATAGATAGCTGTATTGATTTTCCCGTTTGTGTCTTCTTTTTGATAGACGGGAGGGAAGTAATAATTTTCCAACTTAGGTAGCTTATCTTTCTTTACATTTAATGACTGGAGGCTTAAGACATGATATTTATGATTTGCGAGATGTTGGACTAAATGTTCATAATTAGAAATTATTGATCTACAGTTCCATTGAAAAACACTAAAGTTGTTTCCTCGCGTCAGTGTTCTAAAACTAATATCAAATTATATGGAAGGTGAAAAGAAATCACTAATAATTAAAGAGAAAAATGTCAGAAACAATCTTGCTAAGAATACAACGCATACATGGAGGTACTTAAAAATCAGTCAAAATGAACAGAATAACACAGCCAGTTGCATCAGGTGGCTTGGTCGTCGTGGCCCGTCAATAGGATTCCCAGTCCAGGGCACTGAAAGGGTTGAACCAACTGGGGGCACGTGGAGCTCGAAAGTCGTAGTATGTTTCCCTGTTGCCCTGTGCGTCGTCGGGAAGGCCGCTTTGGGGTCTCCCACACCAGACTTCTCACGTGCCGTCCAATGTTTCCTGCAAGCAGGCTAGAGCCCCTTTTTGAAAGGCGAATTTTGTCATGGAGGTGGTCAAGTCTTATGTTATCATTGTCAATGAAACTGTTTTCTTGACTTCAAAGAGGTCAGACGTGATTTTTGCATTGAACAGCTGTCTGTTCACTTTAATTTCTGTCCAGAACTTTTGTTGCTTTGCTGATAACTAACTTCACTTTCTGGTGTTTTTCCGCTATTGATTTAATTGTCTGCACAAAAATCTTACTGACTTTTTCTGCCTCTTCTACCTTCAAGTCATTGACTCCACAATGTACTACAACACAGTCAGGCATTTCCTCTGTATCAATCTCTTCTAGGCATTGTTTGACAGCTGATACACTGTGCTGTTTTTAAACTTGGAGACCTTGAAATCATAGGAATACCCAAGTCTTTTTCCTTGAACTCCGTTTGCAACAGAATCATGGATGACAATTACTGTTGGATAGTCCTGGCCTTCGTCTACTTTACTTTTGTTTTTCTAGATTCACTGTGATCTTTTCGATTCCTCTCTGGCACTTTGACGTCATCCTTCCTTGCGTAATTCGATCTTCCGTCCTGTTGAGTGATAGGATTGACGTCATTATTGCTTTGGTCTGTTTCTAGCAAAGATTTTGACCAATTTTACTTGATCTGCTTTATTTTTTGCAGACGGAGTGTTTAGTTTGTGAGGGATTGCTCCCTGTATCGAAGCAACTGCTTGAGCATAAGTTGCTGCGCCTGGAAGGTATGTTTCTGTCTGTGTGCAGTGGTCACCATAGTAACTTGCGGTTTGATTTCTACAAGAATTTTGTTTTGAGTATTCACCGCATTCTCCAGCATTTCAATGCGCTTGCAGAGAGATAGAATCATTTCTTTCGTATCGAGAGAACTGAAATCATGGCTACCAACCTTGTTTTCCATTGACGGGTTTCCAGTCAGCTGAAAAGTTGGATTCCGCGTAGCCAAGTTGCTTGAACTTCCAGGGTCTTCTCGCTGCCGGGTTTCAACGATGTTTTTTCCCCGCCGGTTATCTTCGATGGACCCGGTAGACAACTTCTGAGTTCTCGGTACTCTGCCGTTAGGAACCGTTTGTCTCCCGCTAAATCTTGTTTTCATTTTCCCGTTTCTTGGCCCACGAAACGGCCACCGTGGTCGATTAGAGCATTAAACTATACAAAAAAAGTTTACCAAAAGGAATTAGATAAAATCACTAATTTTATGAAAGAAAATGGTTTATCATTATCTTTAGAAAAAACAAACATGGTCCTTTTTAACTCAGGTTATAACCCAGAAAAAATGCCAATATTCAGCATTAATGGAATTGCCCTTACGTTTGTGCAAAGTGTTAAGTTTTTAGGTGTTTATCTGTCATCAAAACTTACCTGGAATCAACATATAAATCATATACTTGATAAAGCACGAAAAGCATTAAATTTTCTCAAAATTATAAGTAAACAACGTTGGGGTCAGGATACTAAAGCACTTTTATGTCTTGCAAACTCACTTGTTCGATCTCGTTTAATGTATGCCCAAGAAGTTTTCTTTAATGCCCCCAAGCACCTATTATCCAAACTTCAAAGCATAGACTGCAAAGCTGTTAAACTGGCACTTGGGGTACCAATACATGCTTCCAATCTAGGATCCTATAACGAAGCGGGTGTTCTTCCTCTAGATGACAATAGGAAAAATTCTTGCGCTAAATTTATAGTAAAGTCTTTTGCTTTTGATACATTTTGTAAGGAAGAAATTAGATTAGATTCCGCGAAAGATTTTGCTAAAAGAGCTAAAGCAATACACTCTTTACAATCAATCAATTCCTATGCCACCGATATAATCAATTCTAAAGAATTAAAACACAAAGAAATAGCCACTAAGCCACCTGTTTCACCAGTAGCACCCTGGGAGCATATCAAACCTGCTTTTGATATTGATGATACAAATTTAAACAAAAATCAATCTCCAAATATCTTAAAAAATTTAGTAAACATAAGCATTGAAAACAAGTATACTGATTATATCAAGATTTACACAGACGGCTCTGTAATGGAAAATGGCAGTGCAGGATCAGCATTTTTTATTCCTTCCTTGAAAAACATTAAAACGTTATAATATTGGCAGACATTATTCCATTTTCAGTGCTGAACTAATAGCCATTTTAAGGGCGTTACATCACATTCAAGAGTTACCTTTAAATGCATGCAAAATATTATTTTGTGTGGATTCAAAATCAGTATTATATGCCATCAAAGGTCAAACTACCAAGGCACGGGTTGAAATGACACAGGAAATCAAGCACTTATACATCACTTAGCAAGCAAAGATATCAGTGTTACTTTTTATTGATTCCATCTCACTGTGGAATTGTCTTTAATGAACAGGTAGATCAAGCAGCCAAGAGTGCAGCACGCAATGCTGCAGGGACAATTAAACTTAATGTTAAGCTAGATCTACATGAATATTATAAATACTTTGACAAGTTAGCAAAGGATAATTTTGTTGACAAGTTGAAGACCTTAGATATACAATATTCACATAATTGTGTAAAAGCTTGTGACACACTGCATTCGGATATAATAATTAAGAGTTTAAGTCAAATCAAATCCAGATCAATTACGTCTTTGATGTTTAAGATTCGTCTAAATGCTCTCAAAACAAAATTTTGTAAAGATATTATTTGTGTTTGTGGGAGTCAAATTTCTACGAATCATCTGCTTCTGCACTGTCCTGCCATCAAAGCTCAAATGCTCAAAAATGGAGGCACTGTGTTCAACCTTCGAGATCCGATAACATTACAGAAAATAGTTAATGACCTTGATCTTCTTAAGTTGTTTTCAGAAACTTTGCGTTCTAGTTCTGTTGGTATTTTTCTTTGATAGTTGCTGGTAATGTTGAGATCAGTTGTGTTTGTAGAATTCAAAACTTAAGTATGGCATTGATGTTAATTTACTCAAAAACACTCAACACTTAAAAGATTCTCTCACATGCATATATATATATATATTTTTTTTTTTTTTTTTTTGTCTAATGTCACTTGAGGGTGAAGAGACGTTAAATTAAAGTACTACTACACACACACACACACACACACACACACACACACACACACAATCGGGCGCGCTCGCGCGCGTGTGCTCAGTCATATACATACGCACACACAAATGCAAGCGTGCAAACACAAATGGTATGCACCCCCTCACCACCACCTCTTCCCCTTCCCACGTATACACTCGAAGACACGCTCGCACCTGCACGCACAATCTCTCTCTCTCTCTCTCTCTCTCCTCTCTCTCTCTCTCTCTCTCTCTCTCTCTCTCTCTCTCCTCTCTCTCTCTCTCTCTCCTCCTCTCTCTCTCTCTCTCTCTCTCTCTCTCTGCTCGCAGAAGGCTATAAATTACAAGCGCTTGATACGGCTGCTCAGCTCCTATCATAGACTGGGGCGAGCTGATGTTAAGGGACAGTTATATCTGACAAACTGCCATCATTTTTTCTTCGCTTGTTTTGCCCGTGAAGGCAGGGGCTGATACTGCAGGACACGACTGCTGCGAATATAGTCTGGTCACTGTGGGGAAGCAGGTTCGTCCTCTGGCACTATTTTCAGCTCTCTCTCTCTCTCTCTCTCTCTCTCTCTCTCTCTCTCTCTCTCTCTCTCTCTCTCCTCTCTCTCTCTCTCTCTCTCTCTGTTGCGAGTAGGGTTTTTTACCCCCTCTGGCATTCTGAAAGCCATTGACAAGCTTTGGCTTCAATTCAATATACAGGAGCTAGGTATAACGAGGTAGATGTTTCTTTGTATTGGTTGTTTAATTTCGGTGTGCCTTATGTATGTAAGGTTTCAGTAATAGCGTAAAGAATAAAATCAAGCAGCTTAATGATATAATGCGAGTTTACTTTTATCAAAAACTGGCCTCGTATGATTAATTGATTTAAAAACAGTCACCTATGTGTCTTTAGTATTTATGCAACTGTGTTGTGAAAATAGCAACTATGGATTTTGTTTTTCAATAGTGTAAATGGGTTTTAGCTTTGTTTGAAATCTTTTGATTCTTAAATTCGTTTTGACGTTTACGGAATTATAATTCGTATTCAGTCAGTAAAGCTGGATTCGTAGATATGAGAATATATACGATACGAACGAGATTTGTTTTATCATATATCCTTGGCAATCCGACAGACTGTAATCGGCTTGTGCGCATTAAGTACGCATAAATAAATTTTTAAAAGATTGCACACGCTGGAAAGAGAAACTTAACGCATCACCAAACTGATTTTAAAAACACGATTTTGTGAGGCTTTAATCATAGTAACAATTCATACTTCCCCCACTCTGGGCCTGTGTTATCCTGTGACATCAAATACCAGTATTTCATGAACTACTGAACGTAATGGAGACATTGAAGAGACAGCATCCAAACCACACACTGTGTAAACATTCGGAAAAGAAAGGAATTTTGAGTGCAGCCATTTTTCCGCTGATATAATAATTATACACCCCATCCATTTTTTGCAGGTTCCTTTCAACTAGCTTAGATTTCCTCCTTCTTCACGTCTGGAGAGAGAAAAAGCGAAACAGATCTGGAAGGAAGACATGGAACCTTCAATAGATGACAGGAAAGACTCTGCTCTTTAACCTGTGTTGACAGCTGTGATAAAGGGGCAATAGAAACAACTGCCACGCTTGGGGGAAAAGTTACACACTTTTTGGTTTGAAGTCTAATCTTTCACATACACGATTAGAAGAGGGAAGAAAAAAAAAAAAAAAGACTGAAAGCCACACTCAGACTGTGAAAGAGGTGCTGTGGACAGTGGACAGTGGTCAGGATGGAGTTCCACTGGGCGGACTATGTGTGCTGGCTGCATTCCTGGTCATCCTGCCTCCATTGGCTTCATTGTGGCCTTGAAAAGAGCCGGCAAGAACCACTACGGAATATCTGCTGGAGGTAAGGCCTGCTTTGCTGTCTGCTGTTGTGGGTTGATTGACTGCTTGTGTGTCTGTTGTCGGTGTGTCCTCTGTATCTGAATCACTGTCTCTGTCTGTTTGCGTGGTGTGAATTCTGTTAAATTATTGTCAGTTTGTTTTCTGTGTGAGTATAATTATGTTCTCTGTCTCTGTCTGTCCTCTGTCTCTCTGTCTGTCTGTCTGTCTCTCTCTCTCTCTCTCTCTCTCTCTCTCTCTCTCTCTCTCTCGTCTGTCTGTCTGTCTCTCTCTCTGTCTGTCTCTGTCCCTCTCTCTTTCTCTCTCTCTCTCTCTCTCTCTCTCTCTCTCTCTCTCTCTCTCTCTTTCTCTCTCTCGCTCTCTCTCTCTCAGATGCGCGCGACTTCTACTGGACTTGTAAATAGCCTTGAAACTTAGGAAATTGGCAAACTATTAGGCCTCTTAAGGGCTGGGATCTACAAATGAATTGATTGTCCGAATCTCTCTCTGTCTTTGTCTTTACCTCTGCCTCTGCCCTTCCCCTCTCTCCCTCTCTCACAGACACAGACACAGACACACAGACACACACACACACACACACACACACACACACACACACACACACACACACACACACACACAAAATCTCTCATTCACTTATTACCAGCCGCAATTACGTGTAGCCTTCACTGATTTTGAAAATGCATCGATTCCATAGACAGAGATCTACTTTGGTCTATACTTTTGTGAAACCGCATAAAAGGCGAAACGTTTCGGTGTATTCATAGCATCCACATGAATGTTAAAGCCGGAATCAGATGTGAGTCTATACTGACAGATTATACCAATTGTACTGGTGGTGTAAAAGGAGGAGATGTTCATAGTCCTTTTTTGTTTTCTTTATTAATGAACGACTTGGCGTTACAGCTTATCAGGGAAGGGAGACATGTAGCAACATTCCTGCCCGATGATTTTGAATTGTTTACATTGATTTTGGTTGATAGTGTCAACTTGCTGTGTGAATTTGTCATTGGTTTTCATACACGGTTAAACAGTTTGCATAGAACGGCTTCATTCCTCTATCTGAAAGTAAGTATGGAATAACAGTTATAAGATTGGTGTTCAGGAAAGGGGATATTTAGACCCAGGGAAAGATGGACAAGCGATGGAATTGTGATGCCTGTTGTTAATGTGCATAAATAAATCAGGCATTTATTCCTCAGCAAAGCTGAAGTTGTTGCAGCATGTCGTACTCTGACCTCCACAATAAAATGCTCTTCTGTATATTTACCAAAAGCTGTTTAAGTTTAGAAATATTTTTTGAATTTTTAAAAAAAGTTATTTCATTCCATTCACCTTCTTTCGTTTTGGATAGGTTATCCGCATTTCAAGTAAAGGGGTTGCAAAGTTTTTTTAAATTTGATTGGATTTCTGAAAATAGGAATAAGGATTTCGTTACAACTCACTGAAAATGCGCGAAACTGTCCGCTTTGCCGGGGGGAAAAAAATCTTTGCGTTTTGTTCAAAATTTACCTATTTTGAACCCCCCAAAGACATTTTGCTGACATCAGTGAGTTACATCACCATGGGGCGACGCCCACTCCGGAAAGGGCCAAAAAAAAAACGAGAGGTAATAAGGGCTCCCAAGACCAACCTTTACCGCCGACTGTTATCATATCAGTACCCCCACTTCATTAAATTGAACAAGCGCGTCAAACCACCAGGAGCCCATCCCTTATGTTTTCTTTAAATCTATAATGAAAAAACAAAAAAGGACATTGTTGACCACGTAACAAGACCCAACGCCTGATAAAACACCTGCAGGAGACTTCGAGGGAAAAAACGGATGGTAGGACAGAAAGAGAGGAGGGGGGGGGGGGATTTGCAACTTGGAGAATAACAAACCCATTTCCAGAGACCATCGGGTATTTCACCGCACTAGCTAAAGATGGTGAACATTTCATCAGTGCGATGCCTAGACAGTCCACGGAATTCCGTAAAAAAGAGAACAAAAGACATCCCTACCTGCACCGCTGAGCTGACAGGACTGTCGGGCTTTGCGGGGGAAACCTAAACCCCTTTTTCCCTGGGGCCCAGTTTTCTGGGGCCCCTCTTGGGCCGTCTCGGTGGGGGCACCCCCTGCAGATCTCCCTGTTGGGCATCCCCTTTT
Source organism: Conus ventricosus (assembly GCA_018398815.1). NCBI lineage: Eukaryota > Metazoa > Mollusca > Gastropoda > Neogastropoda > Conidae > Conus > Conus ventricosus. The sequence continues at coordinate 53,475,441 of CM031612.1, forward strand.
TCCTGAGGCCTTCTCCTTCCCCTTTCCCGGGCCCCTTTCGGGCCCACGTCCGTTCCCTTCTTCCAAGCTTCAGTGCCCACACATGGGGGTGACTCGCAGAGAAAAGAGGAAGAGAGGGAAGGGGAAGGAGAGAGAGAGAGAGAGAGACGGGGTTGGTGTACTGTTTGTGCGCGAGAGTGGTGTGTGTGTGTGGTGTGGGTGTGGTTGGTGTGGTGTTTTGGGCGGTGGGGGGGGGTTTGGGGGTTTGCGTGCGGGTGTGTCGTGTTGCGTGTGTTGTTTTTTGTTGTGTGTGTGTGGTGGGGTTTAAATGTGTGTAGTGTTCAGATGTCTTTAACCAGCTTACTTTTCTCAATGACATTCATTACCTTTTTTATCTTTTTCACCTTTGTTCTAGCCTCACCGACGTTTTGTTCCAGCGTCCCATGTTCCCCCTTTTCCATTTCTAGAACTTTTTTCCCCTTTTTTTACTGCCAAGTTTCCAACATTTTTTTTATTTCCACTATTTTCTGAAACCTTTTCCCTTTTTTTCGCCCTTTTCCCTTTTATTCCAAACTTTTTTCCCAAATTTGTTCCTACATTTTCCCTACTTTTTCTTACTTTTTTCTTACTTTGTTCCTTTTTTTGTTTTATTTGGGTCTTACTTTTTTCCCTATTTGGTTTTTCTTTTTTCCCTACTTTTTTTTCTACTTTGTTCCTACTTTGGTCTTGTCCCTATTTTGTTCCATTTGGTCTTACTTTTTTCCCTACTTTTTTTACTTTATTCCTACTTTGTTTCACTTTTTCCTATTTGGGTCCGCCCTATTTTTTTTTCAATTTTTCTTACTTTTTCCTACTTGGTTTACTTTGTTCCTACTTTTTTTCCCATTTGTTTCTACTTTTTTTCCTTTTTTTCGCTTCTACCTTTCCCCCGGGCCCTTTTGCAAAAAATCATTTTTCCTGTTTCCTTGTTTTCCTTTCCCCTTTTTCATCCCTACGCCTTTTTAAATTTTTCGCATTTTTTTTTCCCGCATTTCCTCTCCCATCTGTCCTGCCTTTCATTTTCGCCGTTTTTCCCCGGGCTTTTCCCTCTGCCATTGTCCTCCCTTTTCCCTTTTTTTTTTTTTCTTCCACCCCCCCTGTTTTTTTTCTTTTACTTTTTTTCAACCGTTCCGATTTTTCTACCTTTTTTGCGTCTTTTCCCCCATTCCCCCGGGTTTTTTTTCCCTTTCCGTTTGCCCTACTTTTTCTACTTTTTTTCCCCCCTTTTTCAAAAAAAAAAAAAGCAACAAAATTTCCCACATTTCTTAAATATTTTTTCCTTTTTTTTCCATTTTTTTTCCATTCTTTCCCCTTTTCGTTCCTTTTTTTTTTTTTTTTTCATTTCCTTCTCCTTTTTTCCCTTTTTGGGTGTGTGGTGTGTGTGTGTGTGTTGTGTGTGGTGTGCCCGTGCGTGCGTCGTGCGTGCTCGGGTGGTGGTGCGTGCGTGCGTGCGTGTGTTTGATCTTTTTGTCAATTTTTTTTCCTACTTTTTTTTTTTCCAATTTTTTTCCCCTGTTTTCATCGTTTTTTCTATCTTTTTTTTCTCCGTTTTCCTTTGCCCTGAACGAAAAATCTTTCCTTTGTGGGCTGCAGCAATGTAACTGAATTTTAACTGATCTGTACTTTCTGGTTTCTTTTCCCACTTTGGCCTTTTTTCCTAAACCCTTTTCTAAACTTTTCTTTCCCCTTTTTTCGTACTTCTGATGCATTTCTCAATTTTTTTTCTTCTTTTTCAACCCCTTCCCCTTTTTTTCCCGCCTTTTTTCCAATTTTGCCCTTTGTTTGCTCCACGTCTACTTTCCCCGCACCCTTTTCTAATTTTTCTAGTGTTCATGTTTTTTTTGTTCCAACTTTCCTCAACTTTTCCAACTTCCCTGACTTTTTTTATTTTAAAAAATCTTCTCCACTCCCTATTGTTCCCCCCCTGTCTTACACACCTTTTTTTAACTTCTACACTTTCCGCTTTACACACCTTTTCCAACCCCCCACCTTTTCCAAATGTTTTAACCTTTTCCCCAAATCCCCCCCCTTTTTTCCCGGGTTTTTACACTATTTCCATCTTTTCCCCCCAATTTTAAAAAGCTTTTTTTTTCTTTTTACACCCCTTTTCCC
>CM031612.1:53495070-53497570 GCA_018398815.1 Conus ventricosus
ATCAGTCCAGATTAATGTAAGATTTCTTTAGATCATTATGAATCAGTCAAGTTTGAATTCAGATTTTTGTTTTCGTTTACTATGAATCAGTACAATTTGACGTAAGATTTCTCTTGTTCGTTATGAATCAGTCCCCTTTAATGTCAGATTCTTTGTTGTTGGATATGAATCAGTCCCGTAAGATTTTGTTTTTGCTGTTCAGTAATCCATCAGTCCAGTGTGTTGCCTCCCTTTGTGGTCCTTGCTTTACTGTCCAAAAAGAAGCACAGAGATCAATTTCTTGAATATTGAATGGCGAGATCAACTGGGCCCAACACGTAAAATTTGATGAACAACAAGCAACCTCTAACCTTTGAAGTTGTAGATTATGATCTATAAATAGAGAAGAACGAACGTGTGATTCTGATGTTAGCAGCGGTTAGATAACCATTTTACTGATCGGTTACGCTTTGATTGGACGATACACTTTGGCTGCTGCCATTGACCAGTGTCTCCCGTATCCTGCGATACAGTTGGTGAAAGACATTTATTCTCCTGTCAACCTCAAGAAACCCAGCTGAAAAACAACAACAACAACATCTCTCAAATCTGCACCTGTCTTACCGATAACTGACTTCTGAAGTCAGCCCAACGGAGACTCGTTGCAAATGGGCCGGGAGTTGGGGTACAGACAGAGGGGAGAAGACAGCACCCTGCTAGTTCTCATTTGTAGATCAACAGGGAGCGTGTTTGGGCGAGTGAAAACAGACAGAAGGAGAAGATAAGAAAGACGAAGAAGAAGAGGACGAGGAGGAGGAAAAAGAAAAAGAAGAGAGCGCTTAAGCAAACGCCCTGCTTGAAAATCGTTTGATGTAATTGGGACACTTGGGCTATGATGTATATTGTTTATGCCTTCTGCCACTTTTGTGCATTAAAATGTTTCTCTGTATGTGCGCCTATTAAAAGAAAATATCACACACACACACACACACACACACACACACACACACACACACACACACACACACGTAGACACACACATATATACATGTTCTTTTCCCTTTCCTTTTTTTTCTCCCCCACCAAGTCCAATCTGTAATCATGACTGCTACAACGATTTGGAAAGCATTTTTCTGGCTATGTCCATTTTTGATCGCCGAAGCAGTTTGGCAGCTGTCATGATGACTGAATTGTTTTTTTTCCGCTTCCCAAGCGCAGATATAAGAGCAAACAAAAAAATGAAAACAATACTGATTTTTTTTCCATCAGCTTTGAGAATCCAGTTGAAAAACGCAATTCACCTATTTCACCTCTTTTCCTCTCTCTCTCTCTCTCTCTCTCTCTCTCTCTCTCTCTCTCTCTCTCTCTCTCTCTCTCTCTCTCTCTCCCCGCTAGCTCTTTGTGTGTGTGTGTGTGTGTGTGTGTGTGTGTGTGTGTGGTGTGTGTGTGTGACTTCAGTTTCTGGCAGCGCATGGAGCAACTTTCTTTTTTGGTACCTTTCGTGCCTGTTCAATGACAACCAAAGCCAATAATAAAAGGTTCACTTTATGCGCTTTGTTTCCTTCGTTCCTTTTTTATGCCCTCTTTCTTCCCCCCCCCCCCCCCCCCCCCCCCCCCCCCCCCCCCCACCATCCTATCAGAATGGAAACTGAAGGTAGGTGGCATAGGCGAGCACCCTGTTAGTTCCCATTTGTAGAACAGCAGGCAACGGGGTCTGGACGCAAGCAGAAGAAGAAGAAGAAGAAGAAGGGGAGGAGGAGGACGACGACGACGAGGAGGAGGAGGAGGAGGAGAAGGAGGAAGAAGCAGAAGAAGAAGAAAAAGAGAGAAGAAGAAGAAGAAGAAGAAGGGGAGAGGAGGAGGAGGAGGAAGAAGCAGAAGAAGAAGAAGAAAAAGAGAGAAGAAGAAGAAGAAAAGCAAAAAGAAAGAAAGAAACAAAGAAGAAGATGGAAAAGAAAGAAGAAGAAGCAGAGGAAGAGGAGGTGGTGGAGGAAGGAAGAAGAAGAGGAAGAAGAAGAGGACGAGGGAGAAGAAGAAGAAGCGTGTGTGTGCGTGCGTGCATTTGTGTGTGTGTGTGTTTGTGTTTGACGGAGTCAAAGAAAGAAAGAAGAGGAAGAAGATGAAAAAGTAGAAATCACCCGGTTCCAGACAACATTCAGTGCGGGAGGCCTTTGATGTGGTCGGGACCCACAGACTCGGATAATAAATGTCGCCGACCTTGTTTATTATTGGGCATCGCTGGCGCTGCCTTTTCCGCGCCGTGTGTGTGTGTGTGTGTGTGTGTGTGTGTGTGTGTGTGTGTGTGTGTGTGTGTGTGTGTGTGTTGCGTGTGTCTGTATGTGTGTCTGTATGTGTGTCTGTATGTGTGTGTGTGTGCATATGTGCGTGTGTATGTATGTGTGTGTGTGCATATGTGCGTGTGTATGTATGTGTGTGTGTGCGTGTGTATGTGTGTGCGTGTGTGTGTGTGCTTGCGCGCGCGTGTGTCAGTGTGTATGTGTGCGTGCATTTGTGTGTGTGT
>CM031612.1:53498870-53513133 GCA_018398815.1 Conus ventricosus
ATCTCTCATTCACTTCACCAATGACACCTTGTTTATTTAAGATATTCAATTATTTGGACGCCCCACATGTCAACCACATGAATATCTTCCTTTTAGTAGTGGCATGGGGAAATGATTCATATCACTAACTACATGTGATGGAGCGTCACATGCCTTGATGTGAGGCTACGTCACATGACACTAGTTAAAAACAGATACCTTCCGGACAACAAATAATGCACATGTTTCATGCTTTCATGTGCCACTTTATTTCTGCAGTCATACACATACCATTCTCAGCATGCAATTTGCTTCAATATTTTGATACATACCATTTGATCTTTTTTAAAAAGTGTATATCACAAATCAACCAAGTGTGGTGAGACTGAAAAGAAAGTAATCTGGGTGTATGAACTGATTAAAATCTAAACACGCAGTAATACGCTGAATAGAATGCAACTATGGCTGAAAGCATTTGTACTGATTATGCCTGTTGTTCATTTACACACACACACACACACACACACACACACCACACACACACACCTAAATGTATAAACATGACTGAAGTTGAAAGCATGTACGCACACACATACAAACACACACAAAATGCACGCACAAACACATACATACACATTCACACAGAGAAGAATTATAAGCATGACTGAAGTCGAAAGATTTCAGAACCTAGCAAAAGAACTTCAGAATGATGCATTACATGGTCAGTATATGAATACTAAATCAATTGACTTAATCTGTGGTATGCTGAGCATGACCATGTTTGCAGCCTCTCCAGGAACAGGAGGTAGCAAAGGTGGGGTACCACAAAAGTTTGTTTATTCATTACAAGCATATAGTCCATGCTCTGAATTAAAAAAAAGCCTAGTTTCTTTCACCAACTACAATTGCTTTTATCTTGTTACCCTCTATAAACAGAGTCTTAGCAAAATTTGCTACAGAACATTCCAAGAACTCATGACAAACATTGCATCATGCAATAAAGGCGGTAGAGTTGTAGACTTTGCATCAACTTAAAATACTGCAGGGGGTCCTGCCCAGTCTAGTGGAAGTGTGTGATTTCTCTGGCTGACCTCTTGAGAGCTCAGTGTTCCATGACTGACCGCCTATGTTGTCCATTGTAACATATTGGTTAAACAAATTCTTTAATGTTAATGACTCGTATTTGGAGAGAGTCTACATTTGGAACTAGACCGAGTTCCGAAGACCATGTATACTTACATGCAGACCAGTGTGTGTAGCTGTTTTGACCTGATCCACATGAAAAATTCCCCTGATTAACATTTAATTTTTTACATTTATATATTAGGTTGGTATTGCTTTTCATGCATGTTATACTTAGGCAGGAAAAAAAAAGCTTTGGAAAATCTGTGCTGATGTGTCTGACCCATGAGGACATGAAATAAGATGATGAATCAAGTGTCGTTGCAAAACAACCCAAGTCAACATCACAATCAACATGTCTATGATAGACGATAAGACCTGAGGTGGGACTCAAATTGCGATAAAAGTCTATCAACGTCCATTTGACAGTTAACAGTATAATCCAATCATGAGGAAGTTAGACATGTATGACTGGTGCAAAAGTTCATCACATAACATGGCAGTGGTCTCTGCAATGGCTGTCGTGTTGCAACCAAGTCGAAATGGAGTGCTTGATCCATTTGAGATGTCACAGAAAACATTCTTTGTCTGTTTGAAACAAAAAATTTTAAAGCGTGAAATGTGCAATCTTATCACAAAAGTTTTGAATACCTTGAGCTTTGCTGGCCTTGTTTCCTCTTTAATCTTTGCTGCATGTCCTTAAATCTTCACCCAGTGTCACAGGTGTCCACTGACCGCTACTTTCTGTCAAGGACTAATCCACTGACAAGTGCCAGACCTTCAGTTACACACTTTTGTCAGGGGACAATGCTGTACCACACACCATGGCATTTATTTCTTTCGGAAGACATCTTTAGTGAAGATATGAAGGACTGCTTCATTGTCCAGATCACTAAATACCAAGGGAAAGTGCGGGAAGTTTTTGTGTGAAACAAAACTCGCAAGAGTTGATGTACATGCACACATGTCCATGACATACAACAAAGGATAACTACCACACTGATTCATGAGAAGTTTATGACTATACCCAGTATTCAACTGACTTCCTTTCTCTTCGACCAGCTGCAACTTGAACACTGAGAAATCTGCTGTCCAATCACCAACAATTTTTCTTCACCAATTGAAAAAAAAAAAAAAAGTTAACAAATGAGAATCCTGTGAAAAAATCAAAGGAAAAGACCAATTCTAAGAAAACAGAAAGGTGACAGTTCCAGCAACAACTAGCAAATCAAACCAAAGTAATCAAACCAAATGTTGAAAACAATGATTGTAACAGGCATGTACTAACAGAAATTGAACACAGCAACACAAGAAACAACCAATGGCAGCAGGGCAAGAACAATAATACCATCAACATAATCTGAAACATAACTCAGCTTTCCCTTTACCTCTACCTGCATCCTTTTTGATTTGCTTACTATAATAGTACTTGTACCACTGTGAATATGAAATGAATAAGCGTGGTGAGTGATGGATCGTGTGTGTGGTGTGTGTGTGTGTGTGTAGTGTGTGTGTGTGTGTTACGTTGTTGTTTACAGTGTTGTTTTCAGCCCAGCTGACACCCCCAAGCCGTCTGAGGGCTGTAGAATGCCAACCATGGACATGATTTTGTTAGATTCTTGTCTATGTGTACAAACATAATGGTGGTTAAAATCAACAACAACAAATGCAACAAAACAAAGAGAAAAAGGAAGAATGGAAGGATGGAAGACCAGAGACAGCAAGAGAGGAAGAAGGGTGGGAAATGCAGGAGATAGAACTCTTGTTTTAAGATTATTGTGGGTGAAGACTGATATGAGTATCTGTTGAAAGAGTTTGGGCAAACCAACTCAACTACATACAAATAAAGAAAGAGAGAGCAAAAAATTTGACATGAGCTGCAGACAAGTTTTCTTACAGATTGAAACAACGCTCAGAACATGTGTACTTCACTTACCAAGGATGGTCTACAAAAGGAGAAATGGAATAAAAGACGATAAACAAATGTTTCCAGCGCATATAGTGCAATACTACTATCAGTTCAAATACAGCCCACTCAAGCAACCTCCTCATGAACAGCTAATATGCCATATACAATAGCCAATACACTGTGCGAACGCCTTATTCAATATACACATCAATTATTCAAAACAAGAAAATTGTACACTTCAGAAACTGACCCAAACCAAAGATGAGAAAGCAACCTTCCGCCCTCCCTTGCTGCCATGTACAACATACAACAGCCAATACACTGTATGAACAGCCTATATGACACACAAGTCAAATACAGAAAAAAATGTAAACTTCATAACAACCCAAACTAAAAGATGAAGAAAGCAACTTTTCCGTCATCTACAACAAAAGTTCCATTGTCTCCACAAATGGACATATTAATAAACACTAATCAACTCACAGGGCAATTCATCTTAACAAACAAACAACCTCATGCAATAATCATTTGAGTTATGAATACAGTAATCCATGTCTATGTTTATTTGAAAACATCACCATTGATACGACTATGTTAAGTGGCTGTTTTGGGAATATCAACATCAAACTGTTTCATTAGAATGAGGTTCTTTCCTTCACACTTTGAGGAACATAAAATCTAGATGCAGCACAGCTGTTTTATCTGTCCACAAGTCCAAAACAAGTGTTAGATTTTCTTTTCTGTCTTGACAAAAGGCACATTGTTAGGGCCAATTATATGGATTACATGAACTAGGGATAGGAAGAAACTCTAGGTAGAATTTGAAAGCAGATGATCTTTAGAGAAGAAATCCACGTCAAACATGCGTCTTGCCCCATACTCTTTACACTGATGGAGATGGGCTGTATCCAGTATGACTCCTAGATGCCTTATATACTGGTATTGTCCTTGTCTTAAAATAAAACATTAAACCAAGTAGCCAATGAACTAATCAATTATGTGAACGAAGTGTCTTACTACCTTCCCTTGACCCCTTGACTGTGGATTATGCATCACATACATACCATTTTGGATTGTCAGAAGGGAGCTTGCACAAGCAACATGTGGGACAAAATATGTGGAATGGCACTGTTTTCATCTCAGTTTATCTACACAATGTAGGGATCGCTTGTTTTTTGTTGTCCCTGAGCTGTTTTCGCACAGAGGGGCCAGACAGAAATTCAGCTTTTGTTCCGGTAGACAGAGTTCATAAGGCTGATAACTTTCCAGCAGTTAAGTGGTTAACCAGAAAGGAAGGGCCACAAGGTGTGTGACGCAAAGACAGACAGAATGTAGGGTGGGGGCTTGGGGTTGGGGGCTAAGTTGTTGAAGAACATTACTGCTAATGCTTTACATGGGCACTTAAGTTGTATTGACAGATTTCTGCTGAATCAAAGGAAAACAATGTGCTTTCTCTCCAAAAATAAGGTGAATATTGATAAAATTTCAAAAAAATACACACATATGTAAAAGTACAGGAAGTCAACTGCTTGAAAACTATATACATTATACAAACATACAATTTGAACAACTATATAATTGAAGGCAAGGTAGATAAGACCGAAACAAATTAGGGGGGTCAAAAGGAAACAAAAACAATGCACATATTCGACTCTTAGTCTTCAAGACTCTAAGAGTCGAAACGTTGTGCATGTTTTTGTTTCCTTTGACCCCCTTTTGGTTTCGGTCTTTACTACCTTACCTTCAAATTATATAGTTGTTCTGAAAAGACCCAGTCAAGTGTTATCAGTTCATACCATTTGGAAACAGAACATCTTACAGTTCAAAATCCCTCAACAAAATCATTGAAAAAGAAAATGAAATTTCTCATCAAATCACTCAGAAATTCAAATCAAAACCATGCTCACTTATTCTACTCATTCATTATGGAAGCACCAGTCTTCTGTCACAATTCGATGTATAGTTTAGTGTAGTTACAATGAAACACCTAGCTCCCCACATCAATTCAATAGTTCATAATAAAGCAATAAATCTCTACTTTCCTCCTTTGAAAACCAAATGCCATCTAACCCTGGAATGCATTCACAATGAAATCAAGCCCAACTGTTGGTCAACACAATAAAAATTATTTTTATCAGTTCCAACATGAACACATCTTTTTTTTTTTTTTTTTTGCTGTCCCACTTCTGCGCCACCTCAGAGGCAGTGCACCACGCCGCTCATTCCGACACCCCGTACCAATGCCCACAGCCCGTCGGCCCTGCCGCAGCCCCGGCACCGGCAATCCACAGGAAGCAGTCAATGTCAAGTCAAGAGGCCAACCCACCGGAGGAGACACTGCACTGCTGCCGAGTCACTCGGTGAGTGTTCAGTGGCGCCTGTTCTGATCATAACATACGCAGGACACCACCTACTAGCACCCTACTGACGACAATAATTGCTTAGTACCGGAGCGACGTGAGTGACTTCCCCGGAGGGCGCCACCACGTCGTCCAACGACAGCCCCCATGGACTCGCCGATACCGGTGACCTCGATGGAACCAAACCAAGGCACAGACGTGGAGAGGACATCGAAATTGAGGTTACCATGAGAGCAGGCATGAAGGGCCCACAGAATTTTGAGACATTTTTAAAATTTTTTTTATATGCTGATCGATGAGAATGAGGATGATTAAGATGATGCTACAGATTTCCGTTCGGTCTGAGACTACATGACAGGGCTGTACTCTACGTTTCCTTCATAATATATCCGGCGTCAACCAGGCCCGAGAGATACAGGCACCTGCAGTGTTGGTCAGGAAATTTGAGCAACACTCTCAGAAACCGCATCCATAGTGGATGAAACTCGACTGTGTGGTCCCAGTCTTCCCAACTGAGTCCGCAGCAAACTCAACTCATGGGTAGGACCGGTCGGGGCAGAAAAAACCCACATGACTTCTGATGGATACGAACCCACGACCTCCCAGCCGGAGTCCGCGACATTAACCACTTCGCCACGGCGGCTGGTAACATGAACACATCTTAATGAACTCCAATAACAAGGACATGCAAATACAATTTTAATAATCTATCAAGCAATACAAAACATTTGTCAAACTTTCAACTTCTTCACACTGAATCCAGAATCTGACTGTCAGTTATTATGCAATATTAAACAAGGTAATGCAAAAACTAAGTCTGATTTAAAGAGAAAGCCATACAATTTGCAGTTCCATTTGATAATATTTATCCTAATATATGATAACTTTTTAGATATTTTGGCAAGCTGTTTTTCTCACGTAAAACTGGTCACTTTCACTTTCTAAATATGATTAATAAAAACCAAAAGTAATTCAGTTAATCAAGTACTTCTAAAAACATCTGCCAAATAAATAATTTGTGTGTGTGTGGTGTGTGTGTGTGTGTGTGTGCGTGCTGCGTGTGCATGATCTGCTGCCTTACGTGTTCGCACATTCTCAAAGTTCATCATTGAAAAAAAAGCTCCTAAAAGTGCAACAGACATACAAACAAAGAAGACAAAAGACAGTTCCCGTAACTGTCTCCTATTTTGTTTCATGTCTGTATTAGATAGGAAGGAATTAAAACAACAAATTCAACAGAAAGGAACTCAAACAACAAGCAGGACCAGATTTCCTAACACAAGTTCAAGGATCAGTAAAGAACGGAATGGAGGACAGGGAATGTTGTGTTCTAAAAGTCTAAAAGACTAAGGAGAATTCTATAAATGGAAGATGAGTATACCTTGGAAAATTGAAGGGAGAGGCTGAAGGTAACGGATTGTGTTGTATTCTCATCACCACAGATTGCTCTATGTGAAATTCTGGCTGCCTTTTCCTGGAGACAGCAACCATAGTTAAATGCCAGTCTTATTTTGTAGCAGCCAACAAAAGATGAAAGCACAAGTTATGAGCAGGGAAAACTAGAATTGTGTGCCAGTACTTAGTTCTAGCCAAGTTGCTTTTGGTGTGTGTGTGTGTGTGTGTGTGTGTGTGTTAGAGAGAGAGAGAGAGAGAGAGAGAGAGAGAGAGAGAGTGCATTCATGCATGTGCATGTGTGTGTACTGCATGCATATGTGTGTATGTGTGTGTGTGTGTATGTGTGTGTGTGAGTATTGTGTGTGTGCACGTGTGCATTCAGCATCATGTTTATTCTGAGCAACAGTCTTTATCAAATTGATTCAATGATCATGAAAGAGTTAGACGTTTGTACTTGCATTTTCCACCCAGTGCAATTTTACCCATCAAAAGGGAAAATGGAAGTATACATATAAAATCCAAAGCAAAACCCACAGTGCACACATTACCAACTGCACCCTTTGAATTGAAAAGACATGTTGAAGTGCAGTTACCAGGAATACCTATGAACACTGGGGCTCTTCAGGGACTGTCCTTGGACCTCTATTGTTCTCTGCCACATAAGTGCCTTCCTCATAGCATAAAATCACAAAACTGCCTATAACTTTCATGCCTCTAACGACACCAGAGAAGCAAATTCTAAGTATGGCTTCCCTTGGAAAATCCTGCATGTCCAAATCTGGTAATTACTATATCCAATATCTAAATATGCCCTGTCACTAAATACGGTTATTATTTGGATCCATTATTAGCAAACAGGCATAAACTACAATGACCTTTGTAAATTCTGTGCATTAACATTAAGATTCATAAATGCCGGCTATCATTCCAAAAACTCCTCGCTGTGCATCATCAGTGTTGGAGCACCTGACCCTCAGACCATTAAGAAGACAAACAGAGAAACATCAGCGTTCGCTTTGTCAAGGTTGTATAGGGTCTGGTATCAGCTGTACCATTCAATCAAAAGAGGAAACGTAATTGAAGCTGATGCTTCTTTCTTTATTAGTCATTAAGACCATTCTACTCTCTTGTTTTCTAAAGCTAAACTGCAATGGTTGGGGCTGCAGATATGCACGCAGCATTTGCTGGATGGTGGTGCCTTCTGTTGCAGTCATGAAATATGGGCTGGTACAACCCATGGGGATGCTTCTGTGGACTGTTGTGTGGCATCCAGCCGCCATCACATAGTATTTGCCAAGGAGCAGTTACGTCCCTTGTATTCTTAATGGAATGCCCTGAACATGCCTGCACCTTATATCAACACACCACACGCTTCCAATGGTGGTGGCTGGTGGTTGGCAGTTTGGTCATGGCTGGTTGGTTCATCAGTTGAGGTTGGTACTTCTCTGGGTCTCACGGCACCTTCAACCGAATCTTTTCCTTTCATTAAGACCATTCTACTCTCTCGTTTTCCAATAGCTCAGAAAGGACCAAATTGGCAGCCACAAGATATTTATTTTACTAGTACAACCAAACTTGCAGCACAAAATATGACTGTGACAAAAAACAACACACAAAAAACACAAACTGAGTTACACTCAGGTTTTACACCCTGCCTCTGGTAAGGATATCTGGCCAACAGGAACAAAAAACCACTCTGGAAAAGTGCACAGATTGAACTTATTCAACACTATGTCGGCTTCCATACAACCGTAACATAAAACAACCAACTTTCCCCCAAAATATGTTTGATGTAATTATGAAACACACATAAGCCAATGGTGGCAAGCTGATTCAAATTCAAGTTGTCCTGTCAACAGTCTGTTTTCAGATTATCATAAAAAGGAATTTTTTTTTTTAAAATCCCACAGGCACATCATCATCGCAATTTGACAACAGCACAGACAAAATCTGCTGTCACGAACTCCTTTGCTTCAAGGTGGATCCCAAATCAATGACAATCGGAATCAAATATAATCAGTCTTGTCTAAGGGAGAGTCATGCATCCATTTGGCATGATGACGATTTTTGTGTGAAGGCACTCCAGATTCAGAACAGACAGATGTAACGACATCTGCCTGGCAGCCAAGAGCACCCAAGTAGGTACATCAGTGTAATAATATCACCAGCAGAACTGTTGGCAGTATGTGGCACTGAGAATTATGGAATTATACAATGACTCTTCTGAAGAAAAAGATTAGGTTTTCAATCAAGAATAAAAAGACACACCAGAACAAATGTAATCTTAGACCAATCTCACTTGAACTTGGCTTCTCCTGAGAAAACACTAACACTGAAATTATAGTAACAACATCAAGTCTTGTATTAACAGAGTATCTTTAAATTGTATGAATGGGCATTCATACATGTAACGTAACACAGATATGAATGCATGTATAATGTAATGCCGAGTGTGGTTTTTAAGTTTACATATAATGTAATGTAAAACCACATAAAACACCTAAGCACTTCCCTCCCAAGGAAAAGATTTCTTTAACTCAAAAACAATTTTTTTTAAACTCCAGAAAGTTAGCAGACATGAATATTAGATCTATATTCACAACCCCTCATCCCTTTCCCATCCAATCCATTTTCAGACACTGTTACCCTAAGAATGTGTTTAGAAGACATTTTAAAATTCAGCTTACCTACTGCGCACTGTTGATTTTTTTTTCTTTTTTACTGAAAACTTAGATCTCCAAAATGGCAATAGGGTTTGGTACACTTAGGCCAAACCTGACAGCATAAAGATTGTGGTGATAGTGGGGAAAGGGAAGGTGAGGGCAATGGAGGAAGGGGGATATTCATGTATGATTGACGGGGGTGTGGTTGGGGTGGGGAGTTAGCAATGAGGTATGAATGTGTGTGGGCTAACTGCATTCAGCAGTCATGATTGCAACCAAATATGGGCACTGACTTGAGTTTAGGTTTATGGTTTTAGATTTGAATCAGTACATAGAGGTCATTTGACAGGTTACATTCCCCCCTCTCCTCAGAACCCCATACCCCCCTTCCCCTTCTCAAAAATAAAGGATCGTTTTAAATATGGACGGGTAGATATACAATGTTCACCTGCACTGACTAACACTCATTTCAAAACTGACTTTTTTGATATCATTTCTCATATGAGACAGTTTATAAGCTAATATTCATCACTTTTTTTCTGGCACTAAATGAGTTTGTGTGAGTTAAACGGAACAGAGAATGGAAAAAAAAGTAAAGCGTGTGCATGTGTGTGTGTGTGTGTGTGTGTGTGTGTGTGTGTCTGTGTCTGTGTATGCGTGTGTATTTGTATGTGTGTGTGTATGCTTGAGAAAATTCAATAGGCAACCACACATTTTTTGAAGTGAACAATTTAAGATAAACTACAATACAATACGGAAAAAAACGCTATCAAAATCATTTAAAACTGAAAGGCGCTTTATCAAACAATTTTTACAAAGGGTGTGAAAAAAACAACAACCTTAATTCAAACTCAACAATGGATATGTTCAAGGCATATGGATAAATTACACTCACTTCATTGAACAGTCTGCCAGTAAGTCATCTCATATCATCAAGTATCGGCTGAAACAACATTTGACTGTTCATCAACCTTTCTCTGGTCTAGAACTTCTCCATTGATCTCCCCTTGTGACACACCCGATCTCATTCCTCTGTTTCCCCAGGACCAGACTTGTGTTTTGAACCGCATCAGCCTCATCACTTTTTTCCGTCGTAGATGCTTCTTCCCCACAGTTGTGGTCTGAGTTCTGGGAAGGCACTGCTCCACTGACATTCTCACTGGCATAGTCAAAGTCTATTGGCTGGTCGCTGTCCAGCTCCGGAAAGTTTTCATCCAGCTCCTCTTCCGCTTTGTAGTCTGTGGTGTAGTCGTCTTCGATGAACATGTCTTCTGGAGGGAAAACAAAAATCAGTGTCATGCAACTTGTTTCTGAAACTAACAGATATGTACATAATAAAGAAAATGATAAATTATGAATATTGAAGAGTAGTAAGGAGTAAATAATGACACAGTCAAATGAAAAATGTTATGACCCTTACCCCCTACCTCCCATCGTGTTCTCAACACACAGAAAACATACTCACACCACGAAACACACACACACACACACACACACACACACACCACACACACACACACACACACACACATACATACACAAATAAATGTGCAATTTAACAAAAAAATACTAAAATGAAAAATGTAAAGAAATATGTAAAGAAAACTTAAACAAACAAAGAATAAATTCAAACAATCATGAAGTTATAGGTTACACTACATATATAACGCTTTAAACACCAAAACATGGAACTTTGTTACATTATTTAATCAGATCTACTCCATCCACCATCTCATGGAAGCTACTGAAAGATACAATAACAGAGCAAGAAAAAATCTGTGAAAAATAATGGAAAACAGCTCTGTAATCATTCTTATGATTTTCAATCCCCAACAGTACAATGTATTCAAAGCACTACAAGAGTACCAAGTCATGTTAGCGTTTAGTACACATGCGTGGTCCAAAACTAAAAACGTAGCTGTGAATCCACCATACCTTGCATTCACAAAAACAGCAAGGCTGTGAATGCGTGATACATAGCATTAAATTGAAGCAGCATCACAGCGAACGTACAGTGCATGCCACTAAATGAAGCAACAAAAGGCTCTGAGGCAATCAACGGCCTCTGCAAATGCACACAATCCGGCGTACAAATAAAGCACCAATGCAGAGAATGCATGACGTGTTTTCTGACAGACCAGGAGATCAGCAGGGCAGTGAGAGGAACCGACCTGGTGTGATGACACGGTGGACTTTGAGATGAACGATTTGATGGCGCTATCATTAAAAGGAGAGACAAAAAAAGACTGGCTGAAAAACAGTTCTCAAAATGAAGTCGCAGTACTCTGTGAATGTAAGATGAACATTTTCAAATGCCTCCCTCTACCCCAACCCACCCCACCTTCTTTTTTTTTTTTTCGGAATTGGTGATAATTTTTAAAGATTTTTTTTTCTCTTTAATGCACCATCAGCATTGTCCACTTTCTGCCTACTTCGGCTTACCTTTCTTGTTTAACTATACATACTTTATCTTTTAACTGCTAAGTCACACAATATGGACCTTGGTATGTGACATGGTGAGGGCACATACCAGTCATTTTAAAATCTTCTCCCTCACTGCCTTCCAGCATAGCACATAAGACATGTGTCTGTCACGACCAATGAGCCACAAGTATCTGATTGAAATGGTGGATGTACAGCCACAGCTGCCGAAAGAGTTAACATCTCTCCTCCCCACACTTACACACTTAAAAAATTGAAATAATCTAATAACTATGAGATTGAATGTTGCTGTAAATAGATGACTCTCTCAACAACAACAACAACAACAAAACGAACAAACAAACACCCCTAAGATGAAAAAGAAATGACTGAGTGTAATTACCACATTTGGGCCACACTTAGAAACAGATTGGTACCTGTTTCTGTTAATGGACAGGGAGCAAAAGATCAAATGCTTTTTAATGCGAGAAAAACAGAATAAGCACCAGTTTCCCTTAATGGACAGGGAGTGAAAGATTAAATGCTTTTTAATGCGGTAAAAACAGAATAAGCACCAGTTGGCACTTTTTTTGGATCCAACCCTCACTAGATAGAATAAGAGAGAGAGAGAGAGAGAGAGAGAGAGAGAGAGAGAGAGAGAGAGGATCACCAAGGTGTCAGTTAAGAAAGAAAAAGAAAGAAAAAAAAAACACACAAAAAAGTTGTAATATAAAGAGCCATGAAAATAATAAAACTGTACAGAATGTTGATATGTACAGAAAAAACCCATGCTCCATTTAGGCACACCCAGGTGCATTTCCATAGAATAACAGCTGCACTATGAAGAGGAGAGCAGCCTACATCCATCCAGAGGCCTACAGCCATCCAGAGGCCTATGGCCATCCAGAGGCCTACAGCCATCCAGAGGCCTACAGCCATCCAGAGGCCTATGGCCATCCAGCAGCCTATATCCATCCAGAGGCCTATGGCCATCCAGCAGCCTATATCCATCCAGAGGCCTATGGCCATCCAGAGGCCTATGGCCATCCAGCAGCCTATATCCATCCAGAGGCCTACAGCCATCCAGAGGCCGACAGCCATCCAGCAGCCTATATCCATCCAGAGGCCTACAGCCATCCAGCAGCCTATAGCCATCCAGAGGCTGACAGCCATCCAGCAGCCTATATCCATCCAGAGGCCGACAGCCATCCAGCAGCCTATATCCATCCAGAGGCCTACAGCCATCCAGCAGCCTACATCCATCCAGAGGCCTATAGCCATCCAGAGGCCTATGGCCATCCAGAGGCCTACAGCCATCCAGATGCCTACAGCCATCCAGAGGCCTACAGCCATCCAGAGGCCTACATCCATCCAGAGGCCTACAGCCATCCAGAGGCCTATGGCCATCCAGAGGCCTACATCCATCCAGAGGCCTATGGCCATCCAGACGCCTACAGCCATCCAGAGGCCTACAGCCATCCAGGAGCCTACATCCATCCAGAGGCCTACAGCCATCCAGAGGCCGACAGCCATCCAGAGGCCTATGGCCATCCAGAGGCCTACAGCCATCCAGAGGCCTACAGCCATCCAGAGGCCTATGGCCATCCAGAGGCTACAGCCATCCAGGAGCCTACATCCATCCAGAGGCCTACAGCCATCCAGAGGCCGACAGCCATCCAGAGGCCGACAGCCATCCAGAGGACTACAGCCATCCAGAGGCCTACAGCCATCCAGAGGCCTATGGCCATCCAGAGGCCTATGGCCATTCAGAGGGCTACAGCCATCCAGAGGCCTATGGCCATCCAGAGGCCTATGGCCATTCAGAGGGCTACAGCCATCCAGCAGCCTACATCCATCCAGAGGCCTATGGCTATCCAGAGGCCGACAGCCATCCAGAGGCCTACGGCCATCCAGAGACCTACAGCCATCCAAAAGCCTATGGCCATCCAGAGGCCTATGGCCATCCAGATGCCTATGGCCATCCAGAGGCCTACAGCCATCCAGAGGCATGGCCAGAGACCTACAGCCATCCAAAAGCCTATGGCCATCCAGAGGCCTTGGCCATCCAGAGGCCTACAGCCATCCAGAGGCCTACAGCCATCCAGAGGCCTATGGTCATCCAGAAGCCTATGGCCATCCAGAGGCCTACAGCCATCCATAGACCTACGCCATCCAGGCCTACGGCATCCAGAGGCCTACGCCATCCAGAGGCCTACGGCTCCAGAGGCCGAGGCCATCCAGAGGCCTTGGTCATCCAGAGCCTATGGCCATCAGAGGCCTAGGCCATCAGAGGCCTACGGCATCCAGAGGCCTACGGCCATCCAGAGGCCTACGGCCATCCAGAGGCCTACATGGCCACCAAGGCCCTCCGGGCCTATGCCACGAGGCCTACAGCCATCCAGAGCAGCCTCCAG
>CM031612.1:53513233-53545733 GCA_018398815.1 Conus ventricosus
TTAAGCTACATGTTTCTTGTGAAATTCTGGCATATCAAACATCATAGACATAAATATGACGCACTTAATCAGCCTCACCTTACCGAGATCACACGAATGACTATTGAAGCTACAATGTTTTCTGTGAATTCAATGCAACCCTCTAATATAGCCAAACTGTAGTAGTAGTAGTATAGTAGTAGTAGTAGTAACAACGATAATAATGATAATAATAATGATAACAACATAGCATTTATAAAGCGCCTTGCCAAAGATTCTAGGCGCTGGCAATCCTCACACTCGTGTACGCAACGGGCTGTCTACCCGGGTAGTGCCGACTGAAGAGCTGCCTGCCGGCGCTTCATTCAGTCGTTTCCCGTATCATCCAGTCAATATCGTTCACTCAATTTAATAACTTTCTTCATTCTTTCAATCTGTCACACAGGGTGCGTGCTATATGTAATGTGCCATCCATACAAACGGCTAAACTGGCGTTCTCTTCCGAAAGTTGGTGATAGGATTTTATTTGTGTGCAAGATGTTATGCGTGCGTTTACACACGGAACCTCAGTATATAGTCTCACTCGAAGGACTGCATGGGAAATGGAGTCAGAACCAATGTTAATTCCGAGGGAAAAATCCCCCTGTACCGAAACGGCCCGGCGGAGATTCCAACCCGCAACCCCAGGATCACCAAGACTATGAGTCCGGCGTTCTACCAACTGAGCTTTCCGCCCCAAATATGGAATGAAATCCTGCCACATGAGATCGTTAGCATGTCCATTGTTAATGTGGCATATAACACCACAGCAAAGCTCAGCGTTGAGACTGTTTTTCTGCTTCAGCTCAGGTTATAATGCTGTGAGACTGGTCGCTCTTTCTTCTTGGAGGATAAGATGGCACATACAGGCTTTTAAGTACGATCATTTATCTTTATTTCACACTGAGGGACAGAGGCTTGTTTCAGAAATCGTGAGACTGCAGGCGTTGAAAGAGACTGGCAGTCGGTTCATCCAACACTGGCCAATCAATGGATCGCCGCACAGGTTCCATCGAAGGGTCAGTGCAATGGAACTCACCGCCTCCGACTGCACGATATCTGCCCATTTTTTTCTGCTAGCAAAACACATTTGAAAACATATACTTTCAATCAAGAATTTTCGGCAACGCAATTAGTTCTATAGTAAATCAGTCGTTACCTTTGGGTGAACGAAAGTGTAAAAGGTGTATGGAAGCGCAATGAATCGTTTTTAACTTAGAGTTGCGCTAAAAAAAAAAATGTTACTTTTACTATCATTATAATTATCATCATCATTGTTATCATCATCATCATCATCATCATCATCATCATTATCAAAATCATCATCATCATCACCATTGTTATTATTATGATCACTATCATTATTATTATCATCGTGATCATAATCGTTATCATTATTATTACTATTATCATTATTAATATTTTCATTATTATTGTCATTATTATCATCATCATCATTATTATTAAGTTCAGCCGAGCAGAGGACCACACTGAATTGAAATATGTTACTGAATTAGATGCAAGATACGCCGCACATCAATACATCTTGCCAGATAGAACTACATTAGACCACGTGCATTTCACATTTATGATGACTCGTAGTCAGTCTCCTACCAGATACAGCTTTAGTTAAGCTGCTGTGTTCAGCATCTAGGATGGCTCAGACAGGCAGAGCAGCATGATGACAGCCAATCGGACAGACTCACGAGTCTCAACGTAGACGGGGTCTTCACAAAAATCAGACTGAAACATCATCATCGGTTTGTCCTTGTAGCTAAAATCAAACAAAGTAACCAACTTTCGTAGGGAGATGCGACATGTTCACTTCAAACGAATAAAACGTCACAAGTTTGAACTAAAACGCCAAGTGAAAGGCCTGTCACTTGAGCTGTTACAAGAAAGGTGGGGGGGGGGGCGGTTTCGGGGGGTGGGGGGGGGGGGGGGGAGCAGCCTCCAATGACCTCGAGAGAACAGAGAAATGTCTGTTCTACCTCACTTGCTCCTCCACCAAGTTTTTTGGGCGTAAAGTGGCCTAAAAGCGGCATTTATTAGTTCTCTGACAAGTAAGACTTCAATAACCAAAAAATAACGATTATCTACAAACAGACATACTGTGTAGGATTATCCGTTTTAAATACTAATTTACTAAACTTGCTTGTCTTTTAAAACTAAGTTATATTTTTGACATAAAATCCGCACACTTATTCTGACTAATTTCTACCTACAAAACTTTGTACACAGACAGGCAGACACGAGGCGGGGGTTACAGAGACCCCCCAAGCTGAAACCTGATCGCTTAATTTACGGCTGGCGCAGACAAGCGACCTTCGTTCACACAGCGCACGGCCCGCTTACAACTGCGACCAAAAAATCAATAAAGCACACCTGGCGGCGCGTTAACTTGCAACAGCCTATTGCATTAGCGAATGTTCTAGACTGTCACGTGACACTCCCACTTCGAGGCCGCCACGTCAGCAAGACCGGTTTCGCCATTGTTCCCTGGACTACTGCACAAGAAGGTTGTGTTTTGACTGTGCTTCGGTGTGACCACTGTGTTTTAGTTGTGTTTTATTTTAAAATGGCTAACATGTTTACTAAAGAACAAACTCTTGCTATTCGAGACCATAAGTTTTACTTTAACTGCATGTTAGAGTATTTGTTGAAAAGAATTAGGTGAAGCATAACTTTGGAAATAAACGACTATCTTAAAGGTTTGTTGGTTCAAGGAAATGAAAGAAAATTGCTGAACAAGATGTAGCCAGTTTCAATACGTGTTTGACTATTGATGAGATGGTTCCTTATCTAATAAATGGAGCTACATTGTTGAAAGTCGGCCAAAGCAAAACAATCCATCACGCGTTAATTTTTGGGCGCTGGCTTGAAACAGCTTAAGTCATGTTTAAAATAAAAACGCTACAAACATGGCGTTCATTTCTCAAGACGCAGGTGAACATGGCTGATTCGTATGCTAGGAAACTCATTCAACTTTCTGTGTGTTTTTTTTAACTATCCTAAATTTCACAAGCTAGGAATCAGCATAAATGAACTGTGTAGCAACGTCAAAGTATCATTAAACTTATGCAACTGGATAGCGATTTTCGAGGGTTCTGGCAAACAAACTAGATAGGGCTAGGCAGACCTTAGTACATCTACCAGTATGGAGAGAGTAGTGTTAGCCAGCACTGTCTCCATATAAATGCTCCAAATAT
The DNA here is from genome assembly GCA_018398815.1 of Conus ventricosus. Lineage (NCBI taxonomy): Eukaryota > Metazoa > Mollusca > Gastropoda > Neogastropoda > Conidae > Conus > Conus ventricosus. The sequence continues at coordinate 53,516,461 of CM031612.1, forward strand.
ACAATGACGGGTGTACTAACTACGGGCGATTAGAGCCGCCATAACTCTTGCCAAATGCCGGTCCCAAGCCGGATGAGAAAAAGAGGGGGGTGTGGTATAAACTTTTTTTGTGTGAGAAGGAAAGTATAATGAAACTCTTTGTTGCGGGAGGCGGTCTGTGAAGTCAGCCTTGCTATAAATAGCCGTTTTAACATGAACGGCTATTTTTAGCAGCAAGAGGACTGTGGTAAAGTCAGCCTTGCTATAAATAGCCGTTCATGTGTAAACGTTCTATTTTTAGCAGCAAGAGGACTGTGGGAAAATCCGCCTTGCTATAAATAGCCGTTTATGTGTGAACGTCCTATTTTAGCAGCAAGAGGGCTGCAGTAAAATTAGCCTTGCTGACTGCTACTATAAATAGCCGTTTATGTGTGAACGTCCTATTTTAGCAGCATGAGTCTAACAGGATGTAGTGGTGCTCGTAACTGGGACAGATGTGCCCCACCCCCACCCCACGCATGCACACCTCCTCCCCCACCCCCACCCCACGCATGCACACCTCCTCCCCCCACCCCCACCCCACGCATGCACACACTTAAGTCACTTTAAGTTTTTAACTTAAGTCACCTCAAGTCACTTCAAGTCACCCAAGTTCTTATTAAGTTCTTAATTAAGTTTTTAATTAAGTTACTTCAAGTTCTTAATAAGTTCTTGATTAAGTTCTTAATTAAGTTCTTAATTATAGTTACCTCAGATTGTAATTAAGTCGTCCTTTAAGTACAACTAAGTTCTTATTCAAGTTATCTTATAATTATTAAAAAACAATACAATCTATTTTTTATCTTAAATAGTAGATGTCTAATATAGTACACACACGCCTCAAAAAAAAGCGTCATCATTGAGGATGTCTTGCTTAACGCCCTTGGCGTGAGATTGGTTAGCATAGATCTAATGAAGTTCTTACATCCTAAGCAACCGCATTGATTACAATTCTGGTCTATGGAAATGTCTTTTATAGACTCCATGTCTTTATTTATTGACTTCATCATTTTAAAAAAAATAATAATCCGCCACGATCTATTTTTATCAAAAAATTTAAGTTCTTAAAATATTATGCATTATAAATGGATCAAAATGATTTTTTGTTATTGGCGGTGCTGACGTGCTGTTGTCTTTTTCTGTATTTAGTGGTTCAGGTTGTTTTAACTTCTTTTGTTTTTGTCGCCATTGTTTATATACTTTATAACCGTAATAACTGCCCCCAGCTGCAGCAATGGCGCCAAAAATGGCAACAGTTTTAAGTTCAATATTCCATGAAGACTTTGGTGCCCTTAAATTAACTTGCTCTTGTCTGGAGCTGGCATTGGATTAACTGTTGGCGTTGGCGGTGTTATGTTTTCATTCTGTGATTGTAACTTTAATTTTCTTTGTCTGTTTAACTCTGCTACTCTTTTCCCTGCTGCAACACGCCCAGGATGTTTACTGGTCACTTTCTCGACTTGATTCAATGTTTTCTGATTCAGTGTTTCCTGATTCTGCTCGTTCATTTTGAAGGAAATAAAATCTATATGATTAAAGTAATTAATCCTATGATTAACGGTGATAACAATGTTCCAAATCTGTAATATAAATCACAGCTTAGAGACTCTAATGACTTTGTTAAAACTGGATCTTGCGTTAAATCATACGTAAGATCTTGTTCAGAATCAATGGGGGCAAATCTGCTGACTAGTTTAGTGTACAAACTAAGAACCGTTTGCCCCACACTTTTTACATTCTCGACCCCAGCTGCGCTTCATACCTGTTGTGATACTTTAAAATGTCTTGCGGCGACATCTGTTGAATCTGTTCTATGCTGAATTCAGTTCCGAGGAACTGTTTTGTTTTTGCACATGCTGCCAAAGAATACAACCTTTCCTTTTTGGGCATAATAGCTTGATCATCAACTTCTTCATTTGTAAGTTCAGGAAGGTTTAGGCCACCCTGTAGCTGTAGTAGATCATCGCTGTTCATGTATTTTATTAATTATAATTATTTTATTTTTTAAAATGAGCACCGAAAAAACTGTCGCCAACCTAGTATACCATTCTGCGTTATTGGGGGCCTAAGTGTAGGATACACGATGCTTGGTAAAAGCCTGTTAAGAATTAAACCAGCGGATCTTGGCAAACTAGGCTTTGAGGATTCTGCAAAGCTGATTGCTATTATTGCAGCTTCGTTCGCTACGAAAGATTTTCTAGTTAAGCAAGGAATAATTCCAGAGAATATAAATATGTAAAAAAATACATTTATAAAAAATGGCTTCACTCGTAATGATGATAGGCGGTGCAGTAGTGAATGCGCTTGCTTTTAGCGGAAGTAATTACGCGTTTAGTAAACTACGGGATGACGACGAGAGAAAAAGACATAACAAAGCTGTGGAGCAACTAGCTGCAGCACAAGATCGCTATGAAAAGCAGAGAATTGAGCAGTTAGATTTTATTAACGACACACTGAAAAAACAGGGGCATGCAGCTTACACATTTAAAGATGTTGATCAAGCGATAAAAGAGTATTATCTAGTAACGGCAAACCAATCCAGACATTGCCCCCACCAAAATTCAGCAACTTTTATCAACCATCAGAAAAACAAAAGATGCAAGAAATCGGGTTTATTGTCGTTGGTATGACTGTTGTGTATTTTGTTGCGCATAATATCAGCTGAATGAAAAATGAACAAAATCTATTATTCGCCAAAAGGATATTGGAAGGGAATCACGGCAATCAAAAAGCTAAGCCAAGCAGCGGGAGTCATGAACAAACAGCAAAGGAATGGTTATCTAAACAAGCGATTTGGCAAATTTATTTACCTGCACCTAGACGAATACAGAGACCACACTTTGTCAATACAACTCCAAACGACACCCATCAAATGGGATCTTCTATATTTACCCTCTGATACGATTAGACGAAAAAGATTTAAGTACGCACTTACAGTTATTGACATAGCTTCAAGATACAAAGATGCGGAACCATTAACACAAAAGAGTGCTTCTGCTGTTGCTGTTGCCATACAACTGATATACCAACGAGGCCCCTTAACTTATCCTCGCATGATTCAAGTTGATGATGGAAAAGAATTTAAAGGCCAAGTGAATCAATATTGTTTAAAACATAGAGTTACCATTAAAAGAGGCATCCCAGGAGTTCACAGATCACAGGCTTTAGTTGAAAACTTTAACAAACAGTTATCTGAAAGACTTTTTTCCTACCAGTATCACAGAGAGCTGATTGACAAGTCTCGCAACACAGAATGGGTTAGAAGACTGAACTCAGTTTGCGCGCAATGAATAATGAAGAATTTAAAGGTCTAAAACCAGTACAAGCAATCAAAAGAAAAACAATAAATGTTGTTGAAGGAGAGTCTTCATCCGGCAAACTATTACCATTTGGTTTGAAAGTAAGGTACCTTTATTTACCGGGGAAGCAGAAGGGGATACTCGCATCAGGGCAACCGATCCAGTTTGGAGTGTTGATCCATATGAAATAAAAAGAATGTAAAAATGAATCCGCCCGTGTATTATTTACGAGAAACTGACACAACAAAACAACCAGCTCCTCAAAGATCTTTTGTGAAAGAAGAACTGCAGATAATCCCACCAGACACAGTTCCACTTTAATTATTTTACGGTTCTATAATGTCCAGTTGCATATGAAAACTCTGGATTAACAAACACACGTTTTGTGTTTGTTCTATCTAATGTCTTCTTTGTTACAACAGTTGTGTTGATCTCATGTAGATTAGATCGCAGTTTTACGTTGTCATGATGAAAAGTCTTATTGTCAACAACGCTTCTTTGTAGTTGTCATGCGATATGCCGACTGCACAACACTGCGAGATATTCCTTTTGCTTTCTTAATGGTTTTCTCCTGGCTCGAATACTGTACATTTTTGACCTTAACCCCACATACTCCTTAATCACCTTCCCAGATAATTCATCCTTCATCTTCCTAAAACCTTCTTGTTAGTAATTGAATGTAAAGGCGACTCTTAGGGTAATCGGACGTGTCATACCATCCACTCGCTCCTTTAGCTACTTCTAATTCCATGTCTTTATAGACGTCTTCAGTAGGGATATCTATAACAAAACTGTCTGTATCTGTGTAAAGTACTCTGACTCAGGATACGAGGGCTTAAAGTAGATCATAAAGAAACTCTAACATAAAAGCTTTGATAATTCTAAAACAGTAAACCCAATAAATACAGGCTTGTCCAATTTGACTTTTTTTTTTTTTCATCATTATCCCAAAAAGTGATAGAAATCTTTAAAAGTCCTGATAATTAGGTTTTGAAGTGCAAAAATTGCTTCGTTTCTTTAGTGCTAATCAAACATCTTTGCGTTGTGCGGTTTTTCCCAAGTTTTCCAAAAACAGTGTTGTTCTCAGCTTAAAAAAGTTTTTTTTCTAAGATCTGTGGATTTAGTTCTGAGTCGTGTTTTTCTGATGTATGGTTTATGAACTGTTCTTGATCGAAAGCAATTAGAGAACGCGTAACTTCAAACCATGTTTAAAATAAAATTGTAAAAGTTGTAATGACAACTAATTTTTTTTCCCCCCAAAGATTGGGAAATTTTTAGGGGCTTGTTTTTCCCATCTTTAGCTTTCCGTGTAATGGTAGTCTTATGGGTCAGGAGTTATGAGGATATTTAAGTAAAACTTTAGAATAAAAACCACGCTGTTGAAAGTAAAAATCCCCAACCCCTTTAATGCTTTTTGAATTTTTTTCGGTCGCCCCCGCGAAATTTTTAAAATTGGTAAGGGGAAGTGATTGCGCCTTCCCCCATCCAAAAGATTTTTTGCATCAAAATAATGGATAGTTAGCCTTTTCTGGATCATAGTCGTCCCCGTATTTGTTGTTTGCTTTAAGTAATGTGCGAAAACCTACTAATTCCTCCCCGCAATCCGTTTTCAAACATCGAATCTTGGGAGGTCAGACAAAAAATCAAACGATCAGTAAACTTTAAGAAAGCATCCCAACTCATCCCGGGGCAGAAAGTAATGCGCAGGATCGGCTATAAGTTTATGAGGTCTTTTTTATAATTTCAAAGAGTCCCAACAAAAATGTACGGCCCCCAAGTGGAGTCATGTAGCCCATGTTTTAAATCTAACTTTGCCCCGCATTTGGCATGTGGGAATCAGAAACATGATTTTTCTCTAAAACTAGAAAAAAACGGTTTAGGGGGAAAGGATCTTCATCAAACCTTTCCCCAAATGTTATGTATATAAGGGAAAAAGCCCCTTTAACGAGAGTTGGGTCAAAATATTCCCCCATTGGGGGGACTTTAAGGGGCATAGCCCGCGATCTAATGAACCCAATTTGGTTTCATGGTCATAAAAACATGTTTTAAAGTTAAAAAATGTACTTTTCTGTGATGTGCGATGCATGACACCCTGAAGGCATCGTCACTGCTTTATTATAAGTGAGGTCGTAACCTCGCAAGTTATGAAAGAAGATGGGCAGCTTCCATGTCTTTGGTTCAAACTTTATTTGAAGATTGCATTACTGTGTGCTGCTCCTCTGAACCTCCCACTAATGTGTTTCATGGTCTCTTACTTTTGGATTGGCTTCTTCATGAGTTCTAAACCGCAAATCCAAAAAATGTGGGGCTGATTTATACTGTTGTTGATCTTCAGGCGTCATTATGATTTCAGATAAATTCAGATTATTAGACAATCATTCCGCACTTGCTGCATGCGTTTTAAGAAGTATTCTGCAGCATTAGGCCCCTCTGTATAATTCTGGCGTTGAATGGCGCCATCCGACCTAAACATAATGAAGAAAAAATGAACAAACTGATTTTACTCATTAAGATGTTTTTGAAGTTTTTGTGGCGCCGGGGCCCTTTCATAAAAAACATGAGTGATTTGAAGTCTGCGTAAACTACGTATGGGGAATTTTGCATCCGTTTCCAGTTCTTAAAACTAACTTTAGATCCAGGGGGGGGCCCGTAATTAGTTCCTTTATTACAGTCAACTGGGCCGTTTACAATGTTTCTTATGTTCGCTTGCGGCTTGAACAGATGGAATTCTTGTTAAACATTTTCTGCAGAATTCTTGTTTGTTAGTGTTTTTTGAAGTATGCGCCAATAATCTACTCATTGTTCGTATCAATTGTGTAATGTGGTAGCCCGCTGGTGAAAGCATCAGCAGTAAGTAAACATGATTTTTGCCTGGATCGCCTATTGTTGGGCTGTTCTTGGACACTTTAATAGGTTGTAGATTTGTTTCCTCATCCCATGTGTAGATATTAACAGTTATTGGTTTGTTTTGTTCTTCAAATGATAAATTTTGATCTACACTAACGGGGAAAGGATATTCCACTAAGTTAAAATAATTGATGTAACCCCAATTTGTTAGACACTCCCCTCTGCGTTTTTGCGGGGTGATGCAGCCTCGCGAGAACACACCACATGAAACATTTGTTGCCCGGGTATTCTTTATGTTTAGAACTGCTTTTTTTGCAACTAATGCTGGGGGTAGTGGAATGTAAGACCTCCCTACAATCGGCGCATACTTAGGCTGTTTTAATCTGATCTCTAGGACTTCGCCCTCTGACCAACCAGGCCTCTCTTTTGGCTTCTTCAGCGGCCAATCAAACTGTTGAAAGCAGTTCGTCTGCCCAAACCGGGTGTTAAGTCATTTTTGAGAAGGAATAGTCTGTTGTTTAGTTGAAACCCAGATTTCCAGATTTTCTTCATTTATTGTTACTAGTCGATTAAAAAGCTAACATTATTTTTAACTGGGGGGTCTATTGTTAGTTTCCTGGAACTTGAGAAAATAGCATGAGCAACACTTGCCTGTACGTTTGTTGGATCAATGACTTCTAAATCAATATCATTCAGTGCTCTTGATAAATCTTCTTGCATTGCTTCAAACAATTCGTCTGGCCTTCATATATTTTATCCATGCTGAGTTTCTTTTCTAACTCAAAATATTTTTTTTAAATCAAAAAAATAATTAATCAATATCAACGGTCTTTTTGTGCTTGGATTCATAAACTAAAGTATAAACACCCTTTGGGTTGTTAATGTGAGTGTTTAGAGCAGAAGTTTAATGTTTCGTTTACTTTTTTTAAGCATTCCTTTTTTATCTGCTCGGGGTCTGGCTGTTGAAAAAAAGTTGCCCTCGCCTTTCTTTGAAGATCAAACTTTTGTCTTTTGTAGTCATCAAAATGGGCCCCTGTAAAACGATTAAATTCTTCATCCGTGATGTTTGAGTCAGCTAGTGCTTTATTTATATCGCTTGAAGGAACTAAGTTTAGCTGTTATTAGTTAAACCCATAGCTGGGGTGCTTTTGGGTTTAGTTTTTTTTTTTTGCTAGCAGCACCTACAGCTAATGAACACAGGCGAGAGCTAAAGACAAACGCCTAGAGGTAAAGCTGCGGGTACGCCTATGCCCGTTGCTAAGAGACCAAACATCTTTCCCGCTGATGCGGCGCTTATAGTCGTTGCTCCAGTATTAACATAGGTAACAGCATTAAAGACAGCAGAATACCTTCGTTTGGCTTTGCTGTATTTTGAAAGGTCTTGCTCTAGTTTTTGTTGCTTTTGTGAATGTTTGTTAATCTGAAGGTTTTTATGCCGGGGGTTTTACTATCTCTTCTCTTGGCGACCCCGGTGCTGTAGGCACATTTGGATAAACTTGATCAGTCTGCTTTTTTAAAAAAAAAAAAATAATTTGTATACTACATCTTTAAATCTGTTAGCTTCAATATTTAGCTGTGCTTTCTATAATAAAAAAAAATGTACATTAAGCGGTTTAACAGCCTCTTTTTCTTTATAAATTTTGAATGTTTATTATGTCTCTAACATCTCTCCCACTTCCAGGGAAACTGATTTCCTCTGTTGACCTTAGGTCAATCCATAAAACCCGTATTTTGTGTTAAATAATCATCAAGCCTACACTGTGAAGGTGTAGATCTTTAGACGAAAGGTCTGCTGTTAGACTTCTCCCCCTCCCGCCCCAAACAATTTTCTTATTTCGTTCAAAATGTTTGATAAGGCTAAGCCCGCTAGCATAGATTTGGTTAGGACTACCATCAATCGAACATTGTACTTTCGTTATTTTTGGATTAAAAACTTTTCACTTGCTCTTGCGAATGGTTCTTCATCTTCGCACACCCAATAAATCCCTTTAAGCGATTTTACTGCGACACTAAGATTAAAAATTCCATATAGCGTCTGCCCTGCTTTTAGGATATGTTGAATGATGACACACGTTTTCGTAATATATTATAATTGTGACTCATTTGTTGCTCAATCTGCCTTGCTAAATTAGAGTTGCTAACAACATCAAACTCTAACGAGATGTCAGAAATGCTTTTACTTTGCTTCGGTGTCTGGCGATCTGATAACACGTTTGTAGTCATTAAAAGTTAGTTCGTATGACAATCTGTTTTTTAAATTTGCCCCTTGAAGGTATGGGGCTTTGCGATTTTAACAACTCAAAATCTAAAGGAATGGAAAAAGCGATTTCCAAACGCATGACTTACAGCTAAAGACTTTTGCTGCTTTTAGCATTGGTGCAAGTTCGGCGTCTATTCTAAGTTTTAGTGCTTCTTCATTACCAATTCCTTGAAACGCAAGATTTTCCCCTTTCATTCGCGGTTAGCCATAGATCAGAATAGGTTTAAAAATATGTCTGCATTGTGTAAAGAAAATACTTTTTTCCCCCTCAAGTTTTATAGAAATTTTCTTAACGATTGCCCGCCCCAGATTCTGGACAACTGTTCTTTTTGGGTTGTTGTTGAAGCGAGTTCTATTTTGAAAGTAAGCCTTTGCAGAGCCTGGCACAATCAAATCATTCGCTCCTAGGTCTGGAAATTTAACAGAAGAATTTGATCCGATCAATAGTAGATGGATTATTTGGAAAGTAATATTCCGTTTATTTCCCTTCACGCCATGGGGTTCTTTCAGCTTTCTATGGGGTCAAGAATCGAGCCATATACTTGTGACATTTTTATAAAACAAAATAAAAAGTTAATTATTTAAAAACATGGCGGGTATTGAAGATGAAGATTATAATTTTTGACCCTGTAGACGCCGACATGGATGAAATGACTCCTTTGACACAGCATCGCTCGGAGATCTCATTGGAGGATGAATTAGCTGAAGGGGAGCAAAGGCGTGAATTAACAGAAAGTAAGGTCAGATCATTATACCAAAGTTTAGGATTTAGAACCTCCTAAAACTATATACCCTGATGATTTTAAACAAAAAGATAACCATTTGTATGTGAAAAAGGACAACGGAGAACTTGTTCGGTTACGTATAAACTAAATCATCAAAGTTGTAAAATAGGTACAATTTTCAAAAGCTTAGTGCGAGCGAGCGGGATCGCCTTGGTTTTACTGAACCAAAACCAAAATTAAAGAGGAAAGCAGTTGTACCCTTCAAAACATGCAACAAGAACTCCCAACAGTTCCGCCCAAAAAAATAGAACTACAAGAATTAATTCCAATGCAGACAGAACAACAAAAGTAAAAGAAGAAGCAGAAACCAGTTTTTCAGAAGAAACAGCATTAAAAACAATTAATGATCCCCCAATACCCCACAAGAATTAGAGGCTATTAATCGGAATGTAAGAAAAATTAGAGGTGAATTAACAGACAATTTAGCAAGACTGACTGAACTAGATGAGCATATAAAAAGAGAAAAAGAAAAACTCGCTGAGGCTGACGACGCCAACTTAGGGGTGAGATAAAAGAAAAAAATAGAACAAAGACTAAAAAATCTTGAAAAAGAAAGAGCAAAAATACTAAAAGCGGCGTCTACTAACCGAGACCAATTACGAGCTCAAGTGATCAGAAAAAGAGAAACTATCGAAAAATTTTTATATGAAAACACAACGCTAGCAGAACGAATAAAAACATTGTTTAGAGAACAAGGCGTTTACATTAGCGAGCGTTATAACGGCCCTTTGGTTTTTTCAATAAGTACATGGTGATGGCTATTACAGGCGGTGGTGGAGGGCAAAGTTCAGTGCCCCCATCGCCATCTTCTGTTTAAAACATGGGTTAAAAAAAACGCTTGATCATCTTGCGAGTTTATTAAAAAAAAATTAGCTGGTAAAGCTTTAGACTCTTTACCTGGTTATTAGGGAGTGTTATTAGCTGGCTTTTGTCTACTGCAGGCAAAGTAGTTGGCTTTATGGCTGAGCACTTATGGGCGTTAGTTCTCTTAATAGTTGGGTTACTATTTAGTAAGATAAAGACCAAATAATCTAGGCCGTTAATCCAAAAACAAGTGCTGTCTTTTCATATTCATGGTCATCGCGAACAAAAGTCACGTCTTCAACAGTCTTTGGGCTTTGAACCTCGGGGATTGGATGACTTATTCTGGGGTTGTTTTTTTTTTGTTTGTATATTACTGGCTCAGATTTATGTCGTTTTTCCCAACCTTCTGTTCATTGCCTGCTACAAGGATTTCATTGTTGTAGTTTATTATTTTTCTACTGGGACGTCTGAGGTCAGAAGGTAGCATGTATAAACCGTGCCAACAGCAAAGTCTACTTTCGATCTTGCGTATTGTAAACATGTTGGTACCTTTTTATACTTGAAGGTAAATCAACTGTAGAAATTTAATTTGGCGTCCTCTAAAATTTTCTAAGTTTTTGTTTTTGTGCATCAAGGCCAGTAGAAGAATCAGTTATGCTCGATCTCGCTTGTGCTTGCGAACCCAGCAAACACCAAAGTAAATACGAATGAGTCGTTTATTCGTTCTATTCCGCTTTAGTTAGGCCCTCAGATATGTCTAAGATAAATTTTTGTCCATGCTGTTTTATGCTCTTGCTCTATGGACCCCAGGTGAACACCGTGCCTGAAGAGAAAGATGTGTAAGGGGATTCCAGTCTAGTTATACTTTCTGTGCACGCCCCAAATTTAAAGGGGTGCCCAAGCCATGATTAAGATCCGACTTTTGTCTAAAGTCTGTCTTAAAATTAATATTGGGAATTCGTTACAAATCCTTTCAAAAGCCTTCATGTTTATTCTGTTGCTGAATGGATTTTAAAGTTTTGTCATTTTGGGAATGGCGCTCGCAGTTCAGTCAAAATACGTCTGAAGGTGTAATAAAAATGAAATCTGTACACTGACCTCACCAAAGGATCAGGATGATTTAAATGATCAGCATACGACATCCACACCAGTTGATGCACAAAACACAGCAAAGTTTAGCTGGTTCTGATAAAATGCATCGGATGACTGAACCACACTTTTGCGATGTAGTCTTTTTTAATAGGAGGGTTAGGATATTTGGCTAATGGAGTACTCACCTTTTTTGAAAAGTGACAGTCTGGGTCACAGCAATGACAAGAGTATCGTTGCTATATTTTTAGGATTGTAGTGCGGCCCAACAGAATATTTTGCATCTTTAGTATATTTAAACGCGCTCATTTTTATTTTGTTTAAAAATGTTTGTAACAATAACAACTCAAGACAGTCCTTCGTCTTTTGAACATGCTATTGATAACGATTGCAGAACCAAAAAAGGTCGCACTCCATGAAATATTCTACAAAGTGTATGGTTTATATAAAATGAATCCAAAAAGAATAATAAGATTAAAAGTATGATATAGAGGGAAAAATTAGTTGGCCAGTTAATCATACCTGATGGTTATTTCGGATTTTGCTCACTAAAGAAGCAATGAGCTACTTCGACATTACTCTCAAACTTAACAATGCAAATCTAAAAACAATGTTAACATTCATACCTGAAGAAGAAGCAGTTGGTTACTACTTTGATGTAGAGCTAGCTAAAATGTTAGGCTTTGCAACTGACAGTCAGGACGCTCAAAGATTTATTGTTACACCAGACAAAACTACTTATGTGGGAGAAAAATCCGCTCGATCTTGCAGTACATTCATTACTCTATGTTCATTTGGATGAGCTAAGCACTGATGAAAACTTATATGATGGAAGGCCTCAACTGTTTTAAGGGCTCTTCCATCAGGGAAAGCTGCATATTGCGATTATGAAATTATACAATTCCCTAATTTACAGTTTAAAAGATTAGTTTGTGGGAGGGTTGGATCATTTAATATAAAGATTTTCAGACAAAACGGGGAAAGTCGTAAAATGTGATAACCTGCACATTTTTGGAAATAAAATAATAAACTGTACTAAAAATGTTTGCGTGGACCAGAAGAATCCGGAGTTTCATTAGCGCCTGTGAGGTGTATAACTTTAGAATTTAAAAGACCTTGCAGACGTTGTGGACTTTGAACAGAATGGTGAAATTTGGCACTTTGTATGGTTTTGAGTACACTAAAGATGGTGATTATAAACGCAAAGAGGTTGGCGACAACAAAAGTTTCCTAAACTAGAACAACTGCGCAATCTAGAAGCAAATAATGTTGGCCCGTATGAAAATAAAATAGTTCGAAAAACCCGAAATCAAATGGCATTTAGGACCATATTTTGAATGGGAAATAAAAAATTTTAATTCATAAGCCCATTTACATTTTTAGCCCCCAAAAAAGTTTCAGAAAAGCATTCAAATCTGGCCCTTTACATGTAAGTCTTATGCCAGATGACAATAGTCGGAAAGAGATTTTAAAAAAAAGCTGTATGAGAAAAAACAGTACATCCTCCACAGAAGAGAAACGGTTTTAAAAGATGCTTCTACAAGATTACAAATTTATTCCACAAATGAAATTAGGTGATGCGTTCACAATGATATTTGAAATTTCTGTCTTAAAAGATTTTGAAGAGGGATGGGGTTGTGGGCGTTAGTGACGTCCCTTTTAAAAAGGGAAATTTTAATTAGCTGGCAAAACTTAGACGTTGAAAAAACTTAAAGTTACGTCTCATTCTTTACAATGGTGAGGATATTAAAGGGCTTTAACAAACAAGCAACCAAAAAATCAATATTAGTCTAAATAGAAATAAACTTACAGAACTGAATTGGATTTTAAACTTTACACTTTTTGACCCTTTTAGGATTTTATTATACTGAACAAGTTTTAACAGAGAGCATGATAAAAACAATACTGGATTAGATTAAGTTCTGTTATAAAACTATGGAGCAGTTAAACTTTATGACAAAACCCCTCATTGGTTCATTAATTTGTGGACAAAAATGGTTGTGGAAAAACAATATTTATCCTCGACCTGTTACAAAAGTTTATCGTTATAATTTTTATCATATTGTGATTTTTGCCCAACACTTAATGGAACAAAGCATATCATGATAGAAAGGGTTTTTATGGTCTGATGATAACATATTTTTAGTTGATCCCCGCAATAAACTGAGTGGAGTTCTAGACGCTTTTTTATATTGGGTTTTAGGAACGCAGACACTATTTTTATAGATGACTGTTCAGCAGAAAGAGACATAGTTAAAAAAAGAAACCCCTTTATCAAAACTAGCTTTCAGCGGAAGACTGCTGGGATAAGTGTGTGGATTTTATGCCAAAAATATAACTTGGTTTTAAAAGACTTTAGAGAACAGTTAAAGACTGTTTGTTTTATTTCACATGAAAGACCAGAGACTCATTTGAAGAATGTTTGCGTGAAAATGATGTTATTGAAAACGATCAGGAAAAACATAAGATTAAAAAAACTAAAATCTGAAAAGTTTTGTAAATTAGTATTAAAAACGGATAACCCTACGCGTATGTTTGTTTGTAGATAATCGTTATTTTTTGGTTACTTGTCAGAGAAACAGGAAAAGGCGGCTTTTAGGTCACTTTCGCCCAAAAACTTGGTGGAGGAGCAAGTGAGGTAGAACAGACATTTCTCTGTTCTCTCCTCGCCACCCTCGCCCCGCTCTGGGCGGGTCAAAGTTGCTGACAACCGACACGCCCTGTTCACACCAGTCATTGATAACAACAAACACTGTGGACTCCTCATGTTCTCGTCTCCCCTTTCCTCCTACCTCACACCACCTCACACCTCACACCACCTCACACCACCACCCACCACTTTCCACCTCCCACCACCTTCCGCCTCTTCCAAAACTCCCGACAAAGTCCTGTGCTTGAGGCACGAAATCAGCTTTCATTGTACCTGTTTTGTGTACATTAGATTGGTTTTTGTCATGCAGATGTAATCTTTATTTGTCATGCAGATGTAATCTGCGTGCACATTTTCCCTCGTTATTGACTGCAGCTCACCCTTGCCCTTCCTTCCCACTTCTTCTCATATTCCCTCTGTGGTATGTATTTCTTCACACGTGAGTTAAAAAAGACTCGTTGCCTTTCTCCCCTTTCTTTCTTCCTTCCTTTCTTTCTTTTCTTTTTTTTCCTTTCACCTTTCTGTTGTTTCTGTCTTTGTTCGAAAAGCAAATTGCCTTTGTCCCCTTCCTTGTTTTCTTTTTGTTTTGTTTTTTTCCTTTCTTTCCTTTTTTCCCCTCTTCTTTTTTTTTCTTTGGTCGTCAATATATTTGCTAATTCGAAGATGTAAACCAAAACGAATGTATGAAGGCACGGATTGTCTTCATTAATTGATAGTTTGGGTTTTAGTAACAGAGTACTAGGCGAGGAAACAAAAAGAAGCGAAAAACAAAGAGAGAGACAGACAGAGACAGAGAGAAGGTTGTGTCAGACAAAGAAAAAGTCACGAGGCTGCGGCGGGTGAAAAAAAAAAACCCAAGACATCTTGTTGATAAAGATTAGAGAAATGAACGGCCACTCATTAGCAGTTCATTCTAAAAACTACAAATCCTAATCCGGAGAGCTGACCACAGACTAATCGCCCGTGGTTGTTGCTGATATCCCGTGCTGGTTTGTTCAGAACTTTCCCCAACAGTTCCTCATTTTCCCCAACAGTTCCTCATTTTCCCCAACAGTTCCTCATTTTCCCCAACAGTTCCTAATGTTCCCCAACAGTTCCTAATGTTCCCAAACAGCGTGACTCTGTTATTGGTCGCCGTTCTAGTATAGATGTCACTATTTGTTTACAAATTATTCAGTCACTAATCAGCTGTTGATGTTTTTTTCTCTCTGTGTGCAGTATCTGGAGTTACGGTTCAACAAAGTCGTTCGACTTCTGGGATCTGGTGTCTTCTGCCTTCAGATGGTAAGCTACAGGAACGAGCCAACGAACGAATGAACCTACTGTAATGATGGGGGGGGGGGGGGGGGGGGGACAACAACAACAGAGTATGTGCCAGTTGGTTGTCCTGCAACGGTCCTCTATAAAGGAACTGAGAAAGAAAGTACCAACGTAGTACACTGATATTGTAAAAGTCATGAATTCAATTAATCGAAAGAGAAAATCGTCGCAGACTCAAGCAGTGTACGATAAATGCGTTATATGAGAGAGAGAGAGAGAGAGAGAGAGAGAGAGAGAGAGAGAGAATAGAAGAGAGAGAGAGAGGGGGGGGAATTCGTAATGAATGAAGAAAAGGGGTATTCATGTATTTTCTTTCTTTTTTTTTTTTGGTTGTACTCCCAGTTCTTATAGCACAAGGGGTGCTTTACAATGGGAACGAAGAAATGCTGTCTGTATGTCTGTCTGTCTGTCCGTGGTCAAAATATGTTCCACTCGCTCCAGACAAACCTTCCGGGCCGATATTTCTGAAAAATTGTAGGTATGTTCATTATGGGTCACGGATGATGCCCGATGCTTTATTTTACCAGAATAGCCGTTACTAACTGCTGTAACGGCCCCAAACGGTTTTTCTTCTTTATGGAATATCTCAGTGACGAAACACGTTATGACGCATGTTTGATTTTGACGTCTGATACATTATGACGCGTGTTTGATTGTGACGTTCTTCAGGAAGATAAACTGGGAGTACGTTTATATGCTTTGCATCATGTTTATCATCATAGTCCAGCCGATCACACAGGGTTTCTCAAAATTGTGACGATTTAAAAAAAAAAAAAATATATATATATATATATATATATATAACTAATAAATTCCAAGGATAAGTATTGAGCACCATTCCAGCAACTTACAGAGCAGCTTGGTGTTGCAATGACTGCAAGAAATATTGAATTATATAAACAAAGCTTGCTCTTATGTTTTATATTGAAGAAATAGGGGGATATAAGCATTCATATCTGCAGTGGCAGTTAATACAGCCTAACTAACAGTATGTGCTCAAGTGGGTGGATGGGGAAAAATAAAATAAATGCTTCTCAAAATGAGCCTTCAGCAAGCTTATGATCTCCAACAGGGAGGAAACTCACTAACACATAACTCCTGGTCATATACCGATATTTCGAAACCTGGTTGTTTCTCCTCGGTGACCGCGGAAAGTGGTAATTTGACTCCTCTGCCTTTTCGGTTTTAAGAATGCTATCCCAGAAAAGGCTGGTGTGCAATACCGTAGTATGTTTGTTGAGGTTTCAAAAAAACAACCAAAGGTGCCACCTAAGAAGCAAAAGAAAATCATGAAAGAGCAAAACAAGCTACATTTTCTTGTGAAAAGTAGAAAATATAAAAAGATAACCTCTTAAGACACAAGTGCTGAGGGCCAGTTCTTGGAATGAATCCGCAAGATATATATATATATATATATATATATATATATATATATATATATATATATATATATATATATATATATATAGATGAATATAACCAAAGAGCCTAAAATGATTTTAAAAGTGCTCGACCCTTGGGGAGCAACATTTGTCAGTGATGTTAAAAGGAAGGTTAAAACTCAAGGTTAAAACTCGACAAATTTGTTTCTAGCGGCGTTGCGCTGTCATCAGGATGGTTTTTGTTTGCCCACCGCCGATGTTATATAGCGTGTGGGCTCACGTTTGCGGTTGTTTGCACGTGCGGGTTGGCTGCACGTGTTTTTTGGGGCTTTCAGGTTTTTGTTTTGGATGTGTTCACTAACAACGATTTCCATTTATGCCTGCAGTTGTTTACTATTTCTGTTTTGGTGTTTAAAGTTGCTAAGTGTGGTTTGCATAGTATTAACCATTTTTCAGTTAAACATAGGTTGCACCTTTTTGAAACATTGCTGTATGGTGATGCTCTTTTTATGATTTTCCAGGATATATTGTAGCTTGTTTTTGCGTCTTTAAGTTTCCAGATATATTTGCTCAGTTCTGTTTGGTTTTTATATTTTTCTTTATTGAATGACTG
This sequence comes from Conus ventricosus, assembly GCA_018398815.1. NCBI lineage: Eukaryota > Metazoa > Mollusca > Gastropoda > Neogastropoda > Conidae > Conus > Conus ventricosus. Next base: position 53,533,528 of record CM031612.1, read on the forward strand.
TTTGTGGTTTGCATATCTGGTTTTGAAGTGGTTTTCAGTGATCCCTATGTATGTTTCTTTTTCATTTTCTGATGTTACAGTAGCCTGGTATACAATGTTGTTGTGGAGACATTTATTGTTTAGTGGGCACTGTTCCTTTCTCGTGCAATTGCAAGATTTCCTTTCTTCACCCTTCTTTGCTGTGTTGATTTTCATTTTGTTGGATGCGTCAATCAGGTTTTTGAGGTTGGGCATACATGAGTACGATAGTTTGACAGTGTTTTTGTTAAATATTTTGGACAGTTTGTGCTCTTTTGGAAATGAAGTTGCTAGGATTTTGAAGAATTCTTTCCCTATGTTTGTTTTGAGTTTCCCGTCGTATGGGGGGTTGTACCATATGATTTTTCTTTTCCTATTTTTCTTGCCTTTATTTGTGTTGTTGTCCGGGTTGTATTGTAATTTGTAATTGTATCCACTTGTTTGTAGTGCCTCCTGGTATTCCACTGCTGCATTGTTGAACACTCTCTCATTGCATGACAGGTTTGATAGTCTCTTGTTTATGCCATGGGGTATGGTCTTTAATACAGATGGTGGATGGTTACTTTTGGTGTGTACATAAAGAGGTGTATCGTTGGGTTTCTTGTATGGTTTATATATATGGTTGTTGAGATCCAGTGTTATGTCTAAGTAGTTCACTACCTTTTTGTTTGCTTCAATGGTGATCTTTAAGTTGTGGTTTTGGAAGATTTTGCATAGTTCTTTCTTCTTGTTTTCGATGGTTCTTGGGTTGTTTGTTAGTGCAGCAAGGCCATCGTCTCTGTACAGTCCGACTTGTTTTCCGAGTTTTTTCTTGATGTTGGACAGCATGAATAGTCCGACCAGTTCACATGTTTCTGCACCATCATATGAACCCATGGTTACGTCGAATGTTGAGTTTCTGTTGGTTTTCCTGATCCAGGTTTCATTTCTGCTGTGTAGTAATGTTTTCTTGGTGTGGAGAATGATTTCCATTTGAACACATCCAAAACAAAAACCTGAAAGCCCCAAAAAACACGTGCAGCCAACCCGCACGTGCAAACAACCGCAAACGTGAGCCCACACGCTATATAACATCGGCGGTGGGCAAACAAAAACCATCCTGATGACAGCGCAACGCCGCTAGAAACAAATTTGTCGAGTTTTAACCTTGAGTTTTAACCTTCCTTTTTAACATCACTGACAGATATATATATATATATATATATATATATATATAATATATATTATATATATATATATATATATATCCAGAATGAAGAATGAAGGTCCATAAGAAAGGTCTGCAAAGGCAGGGAAACAGTAAGCGACAGTGAAGAAAGACAATGAAAGAAAAAAAAAGCAGATTGAAAGAGACTGACAGAAGAGAGGAGATTACTGACACGGAACTTTCTGCAGTTAAGGCAACAGTTTGTACTGAAGAATCCCCCGGCATCCCCATGGGGACAGAAAAGGTAGAAGAAATAAAACAAAGAGAGAACACTATACTTTTTTTTTTTAACTTTACAGATCCCTCAAAAAGTCTGATTGTAGACAAAACTAGGAAAAGGGAGGAAGGGGCGGAGGGAGTGCGAGGAAGGGAGAGAATTAGTAAGAAAAGAAGAGGGTGATAAGACGAAAGACTGACGAGAGAAAGACAGATGAACGACCAAAACGTGGATGAGAGATGTAAGGGGGATGGGGGGGGGGGGGGTAGGGGGGGGGGGATAAAAACGAGAAGGGGAGAGACAAGAGAGCGTAAGTTTCGACCAAATAAGACAACAGCTAGGCTATAAACAGCATGAACTGAATCCATTTGAAAGCAACAAAAACAAGAACGAGAGGAGGAGAGAGAGAGACAGATCGGCGGGCAGAGAACATCAGCCAGTTAACTTACAGCACCCCCATTGGACTTGACGCCTGGTGCATGGACGGCAAAGTGAAGACGGCCGGAATGACATGGGCCCAGCTGATGAGGTCAGTCAGCCCAGAACCCAGTCCACAGTCCACCCGAGGAGTGTTGCCTCAGCCCCGTGTTCCCCAGGGAAGTCAAAGGATGAAGTCAGCCATCTGAACAGAGAGCAGGGAACGAAGACACACCAAGACAAAGATGGTTGCTGACAGAACCCACAGCCCCGTAGAAACAGGGGGGGGGGGGGGGGGTGATGGGGGGTTAACAAAGGATAACCTTGGCAAGATCCTCTTCACTGTAGAGAACATAAAAGACCTGAGCTTACTCAGAATTCCACAGCTTGAAGAGCGGAGACCATGGGACGGAGTAGGAGGGCAGGGGCTGATGGCTCCACCCAGAAGGGGGAGGGGGGAGGGGGCAGTGTCAGATCTCTGCACTGGTGTCAGACGGAAGCACATTGGCTGTGAACAAGGTAAAATGCATGTGCAGGGAGGGGAGGAGAGATCTGGGCAGTAGAAGGTATTTTCGTTAGTGCAATATCGATGAAGAAGGGAAGGGGTGGGGGTGGGGGGGGGGGTGGGAGCAAAGTAGAGAAGTGGGAGAGGGAAGGAACCAGAATACTAAAACCCCCCACCCCCCCGAAAAAAAAAATCACAATGAGCCGGGGTGGAGGTAGACCAGCTTATACCAGAGTCTCTTGACCCTTCCTTCCTTCTTCACTCGCCCCTGGAGAGAGAGGAGAGAGAGAGAGAGAGAGAGAGAGGCAGGGGGGGTCTAACACAAATGTTCATCGTTCACCAGGCCACCTCAAATACTAGGGGTGGGTGGGGTGGGTTTGGTAAGCCCCGGTGAAGAAATTGTGTAGAACGTGACAGTACACACACATTTACAGCAGACTTTGGTGACACAAGGCTGTTCAAGCTGTGCTCAGTCTCACAGAATTTACGTAAGGTTCGAGCCCCACTACCCTGGCTTACGATCGATTCCTCTTTACTGTGGGTTTGTATTAAAGGGGACAGAGAGGGGCAGACAGACACACAGAGAGACGAGAGAGAGAGAGAGAGAGAGAGAGAGAGAGAGAGAGAGAGAGGAGAGAGAGAGAGAGAGAGAGAGAGAGAGAGAGAGAGAGACAGACAGACAGACAGACAGACGGAGAGAGAGAGAGAGAGAGAGAGAGAGAGAGAGAGAGAGAGAGAGAGAGACAGACAGACAGACAGACAGACAGAGGACAGACTGACCGGCTGACAGCCACATACGCGTCTGAAATGCTCGTCGCTAGTGGTGCATACTGACTTATTTCCCTTGTTGCTCATTGTCTTACAGGTGTTCTACATGGCAGTTGGACTCTACGCACCTTCGCTCGCGCTTAGTCACGGTAAGAGTCTAGTATCCCTGTATGGTAATCGAGGAGAGAGAGAGAGAGAGAGAGAGAGAGAGAGAGAAGAGAGAGAGAGAGCATAAGTATGTGCTCTTGATCTGTGCATTGAAACGTGCCTGTGTATGTGTATGGCCCGTTATATTCGGTGTGTGTGTGTGTGTGTGTGTGTGTGTGTGTGTGTGTGTGTGTGTGTGTGTGTGTGCTTGCATGCGTGTGTGTGTGTGTGAGTGTGTGCGTGCGTGCGTCTGTGTGTGTGTGCGTTTTGTGCGTGCATCTATGTGTGTGCGTGTGTGTGTGTGTGTGTGTGTGTGTGTGTGTGTGTGTGTGTGTGTGTGTGTGTGTGTGTGAGACAGACAGACAGACAGAGAGAGAAAGAGACTTATATATGCATTTCTTATTGAGGAACCAAGACCTTGGAATGGTTGAAGATGGGGTCGGCTAGAGTTAAACCAGGGTCACAGAAGTATAGTTCTCAGTCATCACTGTAGTCTCACGCCTTGGAATGGTTGAAGATGGGGTCGGCTAGAGTTAAACCAGGGTCACAGAAGTATAGTTCTCAGTCATCACTGTAGTCTCACGCCTTGGAATGGTTGAAGATGGGGTCGGCTAGAGTTAAACCAGGGTCACAGAAGTATAGTTCTCAGTCATCACTGTAGTCTCACGCCTTGGAATGGTTGAAGATGGGGTCGGCTAGAGTTAAACCAGGGTCACAGAAGTATAGTTCTCAGTCATCACTGTAGTCTCACGCCTTGGAATGGTTGAAGATGGGGTCGGCTAGAGTTAAACCAGGGTCACAGAAGTATAGTTCTCAGTCATCACTGTAGTCTCACGCCTTGGAATGGTTGAAGATGGCGTCGGCTAGAGTTAAACCAGGGTCACAGAAGTATAGTTCTCAGTCATCACTGTAGTCTCACGCCTTGGAATGGTTGAAGATGGGGTCGGCTAGAGTTAAACCAGGGTCACAGAAGTATAGTTCTCAGTCATCACTGTAGTCTCACGCCTTGGAATGGTTGAAGATGGGGTCGGCTAGAGTTAAACCAGGGTCACAGAAGTATAGTTCTCAGTCATCACTGTAGTCTCACGCCTTGGATGGTTGAAGATGGGGTCGGCTAGAGTTAAACCAGGGTCACAGAAGTATAGTTCTCAGTCATCACTGTAGTCTCACGCCTTGGAATGGTTGAAGATGGGTCGGCTAGAGTTAAACCAGGGTCACAGAAGTATAGTTCTCAGTCATCACTGTAGTCTCACGCCTTGGAATGGTTGAAGATGGGGTCGGCTAGAGTTAAACCAGGGTCACAGAAGTATAGTTCTCAGTCATCACTGTAGTCTCACGCCTTGGAATGGTTGAAGATGGGGTCGGCTAGAGTTAAACCAGGGTCACAGAAGTATAGTTCTCAGTCATCACTGTAGTCTCACGCCTTGGAATGGTTGAAGATGGGGTCGGCTAGAGTTAAACCAGGGTCACAGAAGTATAGTTCTCAGTCATCACTGTAGTCTCACGCCTTGGAATGGTTGAAGATGGGGTCGGCTAGAGTTAAACCAGGGTCACAGAAGTATAGTTCTCAGTCATCACTGTAGTCTCACGCCTTGGAATGGTTGAAGATGGGGTCGGCTAGAGTTAAACCAGGGTCACAGAAGTATAGTTCTCAGTCATCACTGTAGTCTCACGCCTTGGAATGGTTGAAGATGGCGTCGGCTAGAGTTAAACCAGGGTCACAGAAGTATAGTTCTCAGTCATCACTGTAGTCTCACGCCTTGGAATGGTTGAAGATGGGGTCGGCTAGAGTTAAAACCAGGGTCACAGAAGTATAGTTCTCAGTCATCACTGTAGTCTCACGCCTTGGAATGGTTGAAGATGGGGTCGGCTAGAGTTAAACCAGGGTCACAGAAGTATAGTTCTCAGTCATCACTGTAGTCTCACGCCTTGGATTGGTTGAAGATGGGGTCGGCTAGAGTTAAACCAGGGTCACAGAAGTATAGTTCTCAGTCATCACTGTAGTCTCACGCCTTGGAATGGTTGAAGATGGCGTCGGCTAGAGTTAAACCAGGGTCACAGAAGTATAGTTCTCAGTCATCACTGTAGTCTCACGCCTTGGAATGGTTGAAGATGGGTCGGCTAGAGTTAAACCAGGGTCACAGAAGTATAGTTCTCAGTCATCACTGTAGTCTCACGCCTTGGAATGGTTGAAGATGGGGTCGGCTAGAGTTAAACCAGGGTCACAGAAGTATAGTTCTCAGTCATCACTGTAGTCTCACGCCTTGGAATGGTTGAAGATGGGGTCGGCTAGAGTTAAACCAGGGTCACAGAAGTATAGTTCTCAGTCATCACTGTAGTCTCACGCCTTGGAATGGTTGAAGATGGGGTCGGCTAGAGTTAAACCAGGGTCACAGAAGTATAGTTCTCAGTCATCACTGTAGTCTCACGCCTTGGAATGGTTGAAGATGGGGTCGGCTAGAGTTAAACCAGGGTCACAGAAGTATAGTTCTCAGTCATCACTGTAGTCTCACGCCTTGGAATGGTTGAAGATGGGGTCGGCTAGAGTTAAACCAGGGTCACAGAAGTATAGTTCTCAGTCATCACTGTAGTCTCACGCCTTGGAATGGTTGAAGATGGGGTCGGCTAGAGTTAAACCAGGGTCACAGAAGTATAGTTCTCAGTCATCACTGTAGTCTCACGCCTTGGAATGGTTGAAGATGGCGTCGGCTAGAGTTAAACCAGGGTCACAGAAGTATAGTTCTCAGTCATCACTGTAGTCTCACGCCTTGGAATGGTTGAAGATGGCGTCGGCTAGAGTTAAACCAGGGTCACAGAAGTATAGTTCTCAGTCATCACTGTAGTCTCACGCCTTGGAATGGTTGAAGATGGCGTCGGCTAGAGTTAAACCAGGGTCACAGAAGTATAGTTCTCAGTCATCACTGTAGTCTCACGCCTTGGAATCGTTGAAGATGGGGTCGGCTAGAGTTAAACCAGGGTCACAGAAGTATAGTTCTCAGTCATCACTGTAGTCTCACGCCTTGGAATGGTTGAAGATGGGGTCGGCTAGAGTTAAACCAGGGTCACAGAAGTATAGTTCTCAGTCATCACTGTAGTCTCACGCCTTGGAATGGTTGAAGATGGGGTCGGCTAGAGTTAAACCAGGGTCACAGAAGTATAGTTCTCAGTCATCACTGTAGTCTCACGCCTTGGAATGGTTGAAGATGGGGTCGGCTAGAGTTAAACCAGGGTCACAGAAGTATAGTTCTCAGTCATCACTGTAGTCTCACGCCTTGGAATGGTTGAAGATGGGGTCGGCTAGAGTTAAACCAGGGTCACAGAAGTATAGTTCTCAGTCATCACTGTAGTCTCACGCCTTGGAATGGTTGAAGATGGCGTCGGCTAGAGTTAAACCAGGGTCACAGAAGTATAGTTCTCAGTCATCACTGTAGTCTCACGCCTTGGAATGGTTGAAGATGGCGTCGGCTAGAGTTAAACCAGGGTCACAGAAGTATAGTTCTCAGTCATCACTGTAGTCTCACGCCTTGGAATGGTTGAAGATGGGGTCGGCTAGAGTTAAACCAGGGTCACAGAAGTATAGTTCTCAGTCATCACTGTAGTCTCACACCTTGGAATGATTGAAGATGGGGTCGGCTAGAGTTAAACCAGGGTCACAGAAGTGTAGTTCTCAGTCATCACTGTAGTCTCATGCCTTGGAATGGTTGAAGATGGGGTCGGCTAGAGTTAAACCAGGGTCACAGAAGTATAGTTCTCAGTCATCACTGTAGTCTCACGCCTTGGAATGGTTGAAGATGGGGTCGGCTAGAGTTAAACCAGGGTCACAGAAGTATAGTTCTCAGTCATCACTGTAGTCTCACGCCTTGGAATGGTTGAAGATGGGGTCGGCTAGAGTTAAACCAGGGTCACAGAAGTATAGTTCTCAGTCATCACTGTAGTCTCACGCCTTGGAATGGTTGAAGATGGGGTCGGCTAGAGTTAAACCAGGGTCACAGAAGTATAGTTCTCAGTCATCACTGTAGTCTCACGCCTTGGAATGGTTGAAGATGGGGTCGGCTAGAGTTAAACCAGGGTCACAGAAGTATAGTTCTCAGTCATCACTGTAGTCTCACGCCTTGGAATGGTTGAAGATGGGGTCGGCTAGAGTTAAACCAGGGTCACAGAAGTATAGTTCTCAGTCATCACTGTAGTCTCACGCCTTGGAATGGTTGAAGATGGGGTCGGCTAGAGTTAAACCAGGGTCACAGAAGTATAGTTCTCAGTCATCACTGTAGTCTCACGCCTTGGAATGGTTGAAGATGGGGTCGGCTAGAGTTAAACCAGGGTCACAGAAGTATAGTTCTCAGTCATCACTGTAGTCTCACGCCTTGGAATGGTTGAAGATGGGTCGGCTAGAGTTAAACCAGGGTCACAGAAGTATAGTTCTCAGTCATCACTGTAGTCTCACGCCTTGGAATGGTTGAAGATGGGGTCGGCTAGAGTTAAACCAGGGTCACAGAAGTATAGTTCTCAGTCATCACTGTAGTCTCACGCCTTGGAATGGTTGAAGATGGGGTCGGCTAGAGTTAAACCAGGGTCACAGAAGTATAGTTCTCAGTCATCACTGTAGTCTCACGCCTTGGAATGGTTGAAGATGGCGTCGGCTAGAGTTAAACCAGGGTCACAGAAGTATAGTTCTCAGTCATCACTGTAGTCTCACGCCTTGGAATGGTTGAAGATGGGGTCGGCTAGAGTTAAACCAGGGTCACAGAAGTATAGTTCTCAGTCATCACTGTAGTCTCACGCCTTGGAATGGTTGAAGATGGGGTCGGCTAGAGTTAAACCAGGGTCACAGAAGTATAGTTCTCAGTCATCACTGTAGTCTCACGCCTTGGAATGGTTGAAGATGGGGTCGGCTAGAGTTAAACCAGGGTCACAGAAGTATAGTTCTCAGTCATCACTGTAGTCTCACGCCTTGGAATGGTTGAAGATGGGGTCGGCTAGAGTTAAACCAGGGTCACAGAAGTATAGTTCTCAGTCATCACTGTAGTCTCACGCCTTGGAATGGTTGAAGATGGGGTCGGCTAGAGTTAAACCAGGGTCACAGAAGTATATTTTCTCAGTCATCACTGTAGTCTCACGCCTTGGAATGGTTGAAGATGGCGTCGGCTAGAGTTAAACCAGGGTCACAGAAGTATAGTTCTCAGTCATCACTGTAGTCTCACGCCTTGGAATGGTTGAAGATGGGGTCGGCTAGAGTTAAACCAGGGTCACAGAAGTATAGTTCTCAGTCATCACTGTAGTCTCACGCCTTGGAATGGTTGAAGATGGGGTCGGCTAGAGTTAAACCAGGGTCACAGAAGTATAGTTCTCAGTCATCACTGTAGTCTCACGCCTTGGAATGGTTGAAGATGGGGTCGGCTAGAGTTAAACCAGGGTCACAGAAGTATAGTTCTCAGTCATCACTGTAGTCTCACGCCTTGGAATGGTTGAAGATGGGGTCGGCTAGAGTTAAACCAGGGTCACAGAAGTATAGTTCTCAGTCATCACTGTAGTCTCACGCCTTGGAATGGTTGAAGATGGGGTCGGCTAGAGTTAAACCAGGGTCACAGAAGTATAGTTCTCAGTCATCACTGTAGTCTCACGCCTTGGAATGGTTGAAGATGGGGTCGGCTAGAGTTAAACCAGGGTCACAGAAGTATAGTTCTCAGTCATCACTGTAGTCTCACGCCTTGGAATGGTTGAAGATGGCGTCGGCTAGAGTTAAACCAGGGTCACAGAAGTATAGTTCTCAGTCATCACTGTAGTCTCACGCCTTGGAATGGTTGAAGATGGCGTCGGCTAGAGTTAAACCAGGGTCACAGAAGTATAGTTCTCAGTCATCACTGTAGTCTCACGCCTTGGAATGGTTGAAGATGGCGTCGGCTAGAGTTAAACCAGGGTCACAGAAGTATAGTTCTCAGTCATCACTGTAGTCTCACGCCTCGGAATGGTTGAAGATGGGGTCGGCTAGAGTTAAACCAGGGTCACAGAAGTATAGTTCTCAGTCATCACTGTAGTCTCACGCCTTGGAATGGTTGAAGATGGGGTCGGCTAGAGTTAAACCAGGGTCACAGAAGTATAGTTCTCAGTCATCACTGTAGTCTCACGCCTTGGAATGGTTGAAGATGGGGTCGGCTAGAGTTAAACCAGGGTCACAGAAGTATAGTTCTCAGTCATCACTGTAGTCTCATGCCTTGGAATGGTTGAAGATGGGGTCGGCTAGAGTTAAACCAGGGTCACAGAAGTATAGTTCTCAGTCATCACTGTAGTCTTACGCCTTGGAATGGTTGAAGATGGGGTCGGCTAGAGTTAAAACCAGGGTCACAGAAGTATAGTTCTCAGTCATCACTGTAGTCTCACGCCTTGGAATGGTTGAAGATGGGGTCGGCTAGAGTTAAACCAGGGTCACAGAAGTATAGTTCTCAGTCATCACTGTAGTCTCACGCCTTGGAATGGTTGAAGATGGGGTCGGCTAGAGTTAAACCAGGGTCACAGAAGTATAGTTCTCAGTCATCACTGTAGTCTCACGCCTTGGAATGGTTGAAGATGGGGTCGGCTAGAGTTAAACCAGGGTCACAGAAGTATAGTTCTCAGTCATCACTGTAGTCTCACGCCTTGGAATGGTTGAAGATGGGGTCGGCTAGAGTTAAACCAGGGTCACAGAAGTATAGTTCTCAGTCATCACTGTAGTCTCACGCCTTGGAATGGTTGAAGATGGGGTCGGCTAGAGCTAAACCAGGGTCACAGAAGTATAGTTCTCAGTCATCACTGTAGTCTCACGCCTTGGAATGGTTGAAGATGGGGTCGGCTAGAGTTAAACCAGGGTCACAGAAGTATAGTTCTCAGTCATCACTGTAGTCTCACGCCTTGGAATGGTTGAAGATGGCGTCGGCTAGAGTTAAACCAGGGTCACAGAAGTATAGTTCTCAGTCATCACTGTAGTCTCACGCCTTGGAATGGTTGAAGATGGCGTCGGCTAGAGTTAAACCAGGGTCACAGAAGTATAGTTCTCAGTCATCACTGTAGTCTCACGCCTTGGAATGGTTGAAGATGGCGTCGGCTAGAGTTAAACCAGGGTCACAGAAGTATAGTTCTCAGTCATCACTGTAGTCTCACGCCTTGGAATGGTTGAAGATGGGGTCGGCTAGAGTTAAACCAGGGTCACAGAAGTATAGTTCTCAGTCATCACTGTAGTCTCACGCCTTGGAATGGTTGAAGATGGGGTCGGCTAGAGTTAAACCAGGGTCACAGAAGTATAGTTCTCAGTCATCACTGTAGTCTCACGCCTTGGAATGGTTGAAGATGGGGTCGGCTAGAGTTAAACCAGGGTCACAGAAGTATAGTTCTCAGTCATCACTGTAGTCTCATGCCTTGGAATGGTTGAAGATGGGGTCGGCTAGAGTTAAACCAGGGTCACAGAAGTATATTTTCTCAGTCATCACTGTAGTCTTACGCCTTGGAATGGTTGAAGATGGGGTCGGCTAGAGTTAAACCAGGGTCACAGAAGTATAGTTCTCAGTCATCACTGTAGTCTCACGCCTTGGAATGGTTGAAGATGTCGTCGGCTAGAGTTAAACCAGGGTCACAGAAGTTATAGTTCAGTCATCACTGTAGTCTCACGCCTTGGAAGGGAGGAAAATGGCAATTTCATGTAAAACACGGAAAAAACCATCAGCAACTGATGAAACCAGGCGGTCGATCACACATGTACGTTTTTCAATGCCAGCGTACTTTTCTTGTCTGTTATTGGTTTAAAGAAATTTTTTATTTGCAAAGTATTGCAGTAGCAATGAAATGCACTTCGAATCCAGCAAGCCAATGTTTGCAGAATACACTCTGTGCTTATCGTGATCTACTACAGTAAACAAGGAATGAAGGATGAAAATAAACGCAACGACCAAACGCTCAGATAACAACAACAACAACAACTGAAGAAAAATACTGGAGTGTGTGTACAAGGAGATACAGACAATTCTATGCATTTTTTCCTGACCCTGGCAAGTGAGAGGCTCAGATCATGTGCTGTCCGGGGACATTATGAATTCATGCATGAGTCGTGTGCATCATGTCTTGATGAAACAGCATATAATCCAGTGGTGAAATATAAACGTGTGTGTGTGTGTGCCCGCGCGCGCGCGTGCGCGTGTGTGTGTGTACGTGTGCGTAGAGTGTGTGTGTAAGTGTGCTCGCGCGCGTTGTTTGTTTGTGTGTGTGTGTGTGTGTGTGTGTGTGTGTGTGTGTGTGTGTGTGTGTGTGTTGTTGTGTGTTCAGTTCAGTTCAGTTCAGTGGTTTATTTAATGTCTTTTCATCGCCAGATGATATTAGACACTTATTTTTAAAAAATAAAATTTAAAAAAAGACAAAAAACTTCACACTTAATTTATCATCCACGTGAGTACTTTCAACCCACGTCTGATATGTGCATGCTTACATAAGTGAAATACCCTAGTATTGATCTTTATAAAAATTTTGCAACCGGTGACTGCGAAATAACCATGGCAATTTCAGCAACATGGGAACCATATAAGACAGTACTAACATTACCAAAGTTTGTCATCTCAATACCTTTCCTGATAGAGCGTGGTCAACACTGAGCATTCAAATAAAAGATGATGTACAGAAATGTTTTCTCTGCAGACACAAGTAATACCATAAGAATATTTAGTGTTCCAAGTATTCAGCCTTAACTTATGAATTAATCTGACAATGTGCCTGGGACACGATGGTAAACTAGACATTTTTTCACTTAAATTCTTCTTATGTATATATTTTTCCATGATTTGGATTAATTCACAAGCGGATAAATCTAAGGCACTGTTTAATAAATTTTCAGCATTTCTATTTGCTCCTTCTTTTGCAAGACTGTCTGCTATTTCATTCCACTTTATACCACAATGAGATGGGACCCA
>CM031612.1:53550733-53568233 GCA_018398815.1 Conus ventricosus
GAACTTCCCTCTCGTCCATGTACACAGAGGACTGAACATTTCCGCCAGTACACTGTGCAGGAGTCTTGAGTTTGAGTGGACAAGGTGACGATCGCTGGTAGCAGCTGTTGACCTGAGAACGACTTCATTGGGTATTAGGTGTAATCGGCAATACTTTAATGACACCCCTCTGTCTCCCTTCCTGGATGGCTAACTCGGCCTCTATGTCGACCCGACCTTTTGCTACCTGTCCGTGTCGCGTACGTAAGTGCTAACATTTAACAAGCCTTTACACTCATGTCAATAACAAAACTTAGAAGGTTGTAGTACCACGCTCTTGTCAGTGACAAAAAATAGAAGACTGCAACACCACACTCTTGTCAACAACAAACTAGAAAAGTGTAGATACTGGCAGCTAACAGATCCAAAGGTACCAGCAGAGCAAGTAGAAACCCAGAAGTAAATAAATACTCGGAAAGAACCAAACCGTGCATATTTGACAACGACGAGAACAAACAGGCAAGTGTAAATTCTACGAACCTACAAAATTAGAGAGATTGGAGCAAAGGGGTAAACGCAAAAATATTGCTGAACAACATTATGGGAGAGTAAAAGAATAGCAGAGAGAGAGAGGGGGGGGGGGGAGAAAAAAGATAAAAGAAAACTTTACATTCATTTTCCTTATTTTCTTTTTTTTTTTGGTGATTCTTTGGGAGGGAGGTGGGGGGTGGGGGAGGGGGAGACAGTAAAGACATGAGACGCACACACATACAAAAAGACAAAGGCAAAGCAAAACAAAACGAAAGGTCGTCAATGGACCCTGTGCCTCTGAGGTCAATTAAAACCCAGCTAGCAACGACAGTTTGACTGACTCCTGTCTTCCATGCTGAAGGGGCACGCTGCCAGGTCTGGCAGAGCCGTGTTTATCAGGCTGTCCAAAATGGACGGGAGACCGCAATAAATCATACCACAGCAAATTCTTCAGCAAACAGTGGAGTATTTGTTCTGCTTCTGAAAAGAACATCTCGCTTAGCAGCCAGACGAAGGAAGGGAGACAGACAGGCAGAGGGAGACAGAAAAAGAGACGGGTAGTTGCAGTGCTAGAAGAAGCGGCAGCTGTTGTAATAGTAAGAGTCGTAGTATTTCAAGCAGTTGAGCTCCCCCATCGTCTATGCCACCTCCGTTGCAACCCTACCCACGCCGCTCATTCCGACCTCCCGTCCACAGCCACAGCCTGGCCTGGCCCGCCACATCCCCAGCACCGGCAATCCACGGACAGCAGTTGAGTCACATCGTTATGAGGCAACACACCGAGGAGACACTGCACTGCTGCCGAATCATTTCGGCGGTGTTCAGTGTTGCGGTGTTCGGATCCAGCCTACGCAGGACATCACCTACTAAGCCCCAAACTTACAACAATAACTGCTTAGTCGCGGAGCCGGCGCGAGTGAGGTCTCCCTCCGGAGGGCGCCACTACGTCCGTCCAACGACAGTCCCCATGAATTCGCCGATATCGATGACCCCGACAGAATCAAACCAGTGCCATAGATATGAAGATGCAACCGACGCTAACTACCACGCCACGGTGGCGGGTAGCTGAGCTCTTTTTGATTGAAATGGAGACTAAACCGTGAGAGTGACGGGATCTTGTGAGAGGACGGATAGGGACAGACGTAAGAGACGATTTACTAGACATACAAATTGAAAATGCGAAGATGACTTTTGATACGTTCGTGTGCATGTATGTATACAACTGCAACAGAATGTGCGAAATTCGTGGTATAGCCACCCTTCTCTCCTGTTTTTTCTTCAACACACACACACACACACACACACACACACACACACACACACACACACACATTATATTTTTCTTTTTTCTTTTTTTCTGTTTGCTTAAAGCTGCATTTTTTTTTTCAGATCGAAATACATAAACTTGCCAGTTGAAAGTTGCACGTGCGTTTTCCAGACCAGAATTAAATTTTAAAAAAAAAAAAAAGAAAGACTAATGAAACATTGACAGTGAAGATGGTGTGAATGTTGTGGAATGGTGCGGCAGGGGGGTCTGCGGGCGGTGGTGTACACCGACACCTTCCAGGCCGTCATCATCCTGGTGGGCTCCTTCGCCCTCATCATCAAGGCCATCATCGACGTGGGCGGCGTGGCTGAGGTGTGGCGCATCGCTGACGAGGGGGGCCGCCTGGACAGGTTTCTGGAGTAAGTGGGCTTAGTGTGTGTGTGTGTGTGTGTGTGTGTGTGTGTGTGTGTGTGTGTGTGTGTGTGTATGCACACATACGCGCACACATAAATACACAGGCATACATATGCTCGCACCCCGCCACGCACGCACGCATACACACACACACACACACGCGCACGCACACACACACACACACACACACACACACACACACACACACACACACACACACACACACACACACACACACACACACACACACACACACACACACACACACACACGCACGCACACACGCACACACACAAAAACACGCACGCACACACGCGCACGCGGACACACACACACACACACACACACACACACCACACACACACAACCACACACACACACACGCACACACACACACAGTGCCTCACACACGCACGCATATGTGCCAGGACATTTTTTCTTTTCTACCTTTTGTTTATCGTTGTTTCACTTTGGTTGCCGTGAGGTCTAGGGTTGATTAAATACATACCATGCAAAGTCCATCAGGCCCATCTTCTGTGTGTCGTTGCTTTCAGTGTTTTGTTGGTCTTTTTCACGCTCAGACTTTCTTTCAAATGACATCACCCTTTCATGTCCTTTCCGTCCCTTGACACTGTCATTCCCGCATCGGTCTCCACAATTGCACGTGACACTGCTCAAGCCTGCGATCGCCATCCTCGCTGGTCAACCTTGGACTTCAGGAGACCGTACAGGACTGTCTTGACCAGACCTCATGACACTGAAAAATCTCTAGATTTTGGTGGTAAAAGATCTGGATGGCCAAGTGGTGACAGCCAGGCTTGGTGTTGTGTGGACAATGGTGATAGCCAGGCTTGGTGTTGTGTGGACAATGGTGACAGCCAGGCTTGGTGTTGTGTGGACAATGGTGACAGCCAGGCTTGGTGTTGTGTGGACAATGGTGACAGCTAGGTTTCGTGTTGTGTGGACAATGGTGACAGCTGGATTTGGTGTTGTGTGGACAATGGTGACAGCTAGGTTTCGTGTTGTGTGGACAATGGTGACAGCTGGATTTGGTGTTGTGTGGACAATGGTGACAGCTAGGTTTCGTGTTGTGTGGACAATGGTGACAGCTGGATTTGGTGTTGTGTGGACAATGGTGACAGCCAGGCTTGGTGTTGTGTGGACAATGGTGACAGCCAGGCTTGGTGTTGTGTGGACAATGGTGAGAGCCAGTCTTGGTGTTGTGTAAACAATGGTGAGAGCCAGTCTTGGTGTTGTGTGGACAATGGTGACAGCCAGGCTTGGTGTTGTGTGGCCAATGGTGACAGCCAGGCTTGGTGTTATGTGGACAGTGGTGACAGCCAGGCTTGGTGTTATGTGGACAGTGGTGACAGCCAGGCTTGGTGTTGTGTGCAGCTTCGACCCTGACCCCCGCACGCGCCACACGGTGTGGGGCCTGGTCATTGGCGGAGCCGTCACCACCATCAGCCTGTACGGCATCAACCAGACCATAGTCCAGAGATACCTGGCCGTCCAAAGACTCCGCCACGCGCAGGCGTACGTACGGATATACCCCCAAAAAAATGCACGACTTCGTGTTCGTTTGTTTTCGTACCTTTTTTTTTTCATTGGTCTGTACGCAAGTATGGCATTGTGGAGCTTAGTACTATATACCGTCCTGTTTGTCTGTGTGTATGTCTGTCTGTATGTCTGTATGTAGGTATGTGTGTCTGATTGTCTGTCCGGTTAGGTCACACAACAACGACCAACAAGGTGCAGCTCATCGTCTGATTTGAAGTGCTTTGAAGAGGTGCATGTTAAAAGAACAATCAAACGGTTACCACGTTTGCGTGACGGTCGTAAAAATTCATACCACTAATGGGGGGATGAAATTCTTACGACTTGAAAACCTTTTCTGCCCATCAAGCAGTAAATGGGTGTATGATTCAGCTCAGAGAAGGTTCAGGCAGCGGAAGGAGAGAGTTGGGCGCAGTCGGGCTCTGCCCTGATGTGGTGGCCGGCTGTCTTGCAGTTGACTGCCGTCACAGCCGTTAGGCTGAGGGACCTGCGCCTGTTAACCCCTGTTGGTGTCAAGACTTAAAGAAACTTGGAGACCTCTGGACGCCAATCCGAGACGGGGGAAGGGATTTACTCTATGTAGGGTTTGTGTCTCTCGCTTGGACGCAAGTATTAGTTTGGTTTGATTTCTTTTCTGTTATTTTGTATCTTTTTACAGGAATTTAAAGTAAAACCTCCAGTTAACAGGGACAAGCAGATTACAAGACAAAACACGACGCGTTTTGACCTCTTAGGTCTTCTTCAGGCAAGATAAATAACATTCAGGACAATGAAAATGTAAAACGAGCAATTACTGATCGCTGCTGCCCTTCATGAGTGATTGCTCGTTCAACGTTTTCATTATCGTGAATGCTGTTTATCTTGCATGAAGAAGTCTTGTAGTTTGTTTGTCCCTGTTAACTGGCGGATTTACCTTTTAACATTTGTGTCAATTTCTACCTGCAGTCAGCTCCCTTGAAAAGGAACTCGACTCTCCTGTTTATATCAACCTGCCGCAGTGCTGTCTGTTGCCTTGGAATTGTTTTAGGGTTGTTTTTCTTTATTTTTACAGAGCTGCCCAGGCCTACGCTGTCTGTCTGTGTGCTTCGTGTATACATATCTCAGTGCGTGCAAGAATTTCTTTACACACGTGTTTCGATCTCTTATCATGTTTACAGCTCTGTGCATGCCACGTGGCCGGAATGCAAAGCTTTTTTTTGTTCATCGCTGTCGGTATCAGTCTGGTTTGGGGGTTGTTCATCCTTTTCTCGCGTTTATATGAACATTGCTCTGCTTGTTTACACTGTGTATAGATTGTTCTCATGATACCGAGCCTTTCTGTCAATTAACCTGTGTAAAGTGTAGCGCGCGCGCGCGCGTGTGTGTGTGTGTGTATGTATGTGTGTGTGTGTGTGCATGCGCGCGCGCGCGCGTGCGTGCGTCCGTCTGTGTGTGTGTGTGTGTGTGTGTGTGTGTGTGTGTGTGTGTGTGTGTGTGTGTGTGTGTGTTCTTCAGTTTAACGTCTTTTCACTGAAATAATAATAGACAGTGTGTGTGTGTGTGTGTGTGTGTGTGTGTGTGTGTGTGTGTGTGTGTGTGTGTGTGTGTTTGTGTATGTGTGAATGTGTGTGTGTGTGTGTGTGTGTGTGTGTGTGCGCGCGGGCGCGCGTGTGCGCGCGCGTGTGTGTGTGAGCGCGTGCGCGTGTGAGCGCGTACGCGTGTGAGCGCGTGCGCATGTGCGCGCGCGCGCGTGTGTGTGTGTGTGTGTGTGTGTGTGTGTGTGTGTGTGTGTGTGTGTGTTTCTTATTATTTTTTCCCATTATTTCACGCACAAGACTAAATTATCTCTGTTTTAGTTTCTCCATCGTGTTAATCTCCTTTGTTTCACAGTATTGTATATACCAGCCTGCAGCAATATGGCCCTTTGTGGTCGGCTGGGCTATAAACAACATTACCTTACCTTAGCCTTAGCCTCCAGCAGGTCCGGCGTGTCTTTGGTTGGGTTTTATTTGATTTTCGTATGGTGTTTTCTTTTTCTCTCTCTCTCTTATTTTGTGTCTTTTATTTCATAACAGTGTCTCATTCAATCGGCTGTGGTAATTGTTTTACCGTGTATTCTCTACTAGCCTTCTTCAACAAGTCTATGTCAAGCTGGATTTTAAAAAAAAATCATTGCTTTTTTTTTTCTTTCCTTTTTTTTCCAGTACCGTCTACATCAACCTGCCCGCCACGTTTCTCTCCATCACGCTGTTCACAGTTCTGGGTCTGGTGGTCTACGCCCGCTACTACCAATGTGATCCGCTGGTCACGGGACGTATCGAGGCCTTCGATCAGGTGGGTGACATGGGCACAGACACGGCCGGACACTGTAGCTGAAGCTGGGTAGGGGCAGGTAACACTGTGAACAGGTACTGGTAAATGGTACGGAATACTAGGAAAAAGACAGGAAAAGAGAGAAAAGCAGGCGGGAAAGTAGTAGCGGGAAAGTAAAAAAAAAAAAAAACCAGCGAAAAACAGGCAAAGATACGGAAAACTAGGAAAAAAATGGAAAACGCTAGGGAAAGTTATCCTGGGAAAACAAAATAGTGAAACTAGAAGGATGAAGGAAGCACTGTGAAAAGGTAGGAATGCTAGAAAAAGAGGGGGGGGGGGGGGGGGCGGGACTGTGAAAAGGTAGGAAAAACTGGGGGTGGGGGTGGGAGAGCGATTAATAAGTACGGGAAGTGGGAAACGGTTGCGAAGAACGGTAGGAAAAGGCATCCCAGAGCAGGAAATGCTGGGAAAAGATAGGAAAGCCTAGAAAGACAGGGAAAAGGCCTGGAAAACTAGACAAAAAACAAGGACTACTAAGTAAGAAAGGGAAAGACAGGGGAAAGCAAGGAATGGTAGGGAAAACTAGACAAAAACAAGGACTACTACGTAAGAAAGGGAAAGACAGGGGAAAGCAAGGAAAGGGAAAGACAGGGGAAAGCAAGGAAAGGGAAAGACAGGGGAAAGCAAGGAAAGGGAAAGACAGGGGAAAGCAAGGAATGATAGGGAAAACTAGGAAATAAACTGTGGAATTAAGAAATACAGGGAAAACTGGAGGAAAACTAGGTTAGATTTAGAAAATTGGGGGGGGGGGGGGGGGGGGGGGGGGGGGGGGGACTTAGAACAACAATAAAATGAAAAGTAGAGAAAACTAAGAAAGATGGGTGAAGCTACGAGAAAAAGAAATTTGAATAGATTTGGAAAGGTGAATGGTTGAAAAGATTCGGAAGAGACAGGAAAAATGATTAGGGTAAAAAAGCATGTAAAGCTATGGAAAAGAGGGAAATATTCTCCCCCCTCTCATTGGCTCAGTGGCGGTTTGTCAAAGACTGTAACGGTTGCTTTTTGTTGTTGTTGTTGTTGTTGTTTGAGGAAAATGCCACGAATTCTGTTTGCCAGCTACTTTGTAAAACTAGGACACTAGGGAGAGCACAGTGCTCTGTCAAGCTTGCACAGCCCTTCAGTTTTCTCTAATCCTAACTCGGTTTCCATCCCAAAGTCTCAATGCGACGAGCAAAGACAATCAAAACAGTGATAACGGTTAAAGTGTTCAGATTAGTCGTTCTCGTAAGTCAATGTAAACTGGATAAGCGAGTACAAATATGATTTCTTCTGTGTGTGTGTGTGTGTGTGTGTGTGCGTGTGTGCGTGTGGTGTGTGTGTGTGTGTGTTGTGTGTGCTTGTGCGCGCGCTCGTTTGTGTGTGGTGTGTATGTGGGGTGTGTGTGTGTGTGTGTGTGTGTGTGTGTGTGTGTGTGTGTGTGTGTGTGTGTGTGTTTAGAAAGAGAAGCAGAAAGTCAGATAAATGAATTTAAAAAATATGAAGAAAAAAAGAAAGAAAAACTTACAGAAAGAAAGAAACAAACAAAAAGAAGCGAAGGGAAAAAGATCAAGATAGAATGGAAGAGAGGTTTTTAAAAACAAAAAGAAAACGTTCCCGTGTCGAAATCCAGAAATGGAAAATTGTTTTTCATTGCAGAAGACTTCTTGATACAATTTGACTATTTGTAGACTATGTGTAGATTCTACGTAGATTGTGTGCAGATTGTGTGTAGAATATGTGTAGACTGTAGGCTGTGTGTAGACTGTGTGTTGGTTGTATATTGGGTGTGTGTAGACTGTGCGTAGACTGTTTGTAGACAGTGTGTCGACTGTGTCAAGGCTGTGTGTAAACTGTGTGTAGACTGTTTGTAGACTGTGCGTAGACCGTGGGTTAACTGTGTGTAGACTGTTTGTAGACTGTGTGTAGACCGTGGGTTAACTGTGTGTAGACTGTTTGTAGACTGTGTGTAGACCGTGGGTTAACTGTGTGTAGACTGTTTGTAGACTGTGTGTAGACCGTGGGTTAACTGTGTGTAGACTGTTTGTAGACTGTGTGTAGACCGTGGGTTAACTGTGTGTAGACTGTTTGTAGACTGTTTGTAGACTGTGTAGACCGTGGGTTAACTGTGGTGTTGTAGACTGTTTGTACACTGTGTGTAGACCGTGGGTTAACTGTATGTAGACTGTTTGTAGACTGTGTAGACCGTGGGTTAACTGTGTGTAGACTGTTTGTAGACTGTGTAGACCGTGGGTTAACTGTGTGTAGACTGTTTGTAGACTGTGTAGACCGTGAGGTTAACTGTGTGTAGACTGTTTGTAGACTGTGTGTAGACCGTGGGTTAACTGTGTGTAGACTGTTTGTAGACTGTGTAGACCGTGGGTTAACTGTATGTAGACTGTTTGTAGACTGTGTAGACCGTAGGTTAACTGTATGTAGACTGTTTGTAGACTGTGTAGACCGTGGGTTAACTGTATGTAGACTGTTTGTAGACTGTGTAGACCGTAGGTTAACTGTATGTAGACTGTTTGTAGACTGTGTAGACCGTAGGTTAACTGTATGTAGACTGTTTGTAGACTGTGTGTAGACCGTGGGTTAACTGTAGACTGTTTGTAGACTGTGTGTAGACCGTGGGTTAACTGTAGACTGTTTGTTGACTGTGTGTAGACCGTGGGTTAACTGTGTGTAGACTGTTTGTAGACTGTGTGTAGACCGTGGGTTAACTGTAGACTGTTTGTAGACTGTGTGTAGACTGTGGGTTAACTGTGTGTAGACTGTTTGTAGACTGTGTTGACCGTGGATTAGCTGTAGACTGTTTGTAATGTGTGTAGACGGGGTTAACTGTGTGTAGACTGTAGACTGTTTGTAGACTGTGTGTAGCCCGTGGGTTAACTGTGTGTAGACTGTAGACTGTTTGTAGACTGTTTGTAGACTGTGTGTAGACCGTGGGTTAGCTGTGTGTAGACTGCATGTTGTTCGTGTATTCGCCGTGTGTTGATTTTGTCTTGTCTGCGTTGGCGGTGTGTAGACTTTGTGTTGGTAATGTGTGGACTGTATGAAGACTGTGCAGACTGTGTGTAAACTGTGTGTCGGGTATGTGTATGCTCTGTGTCGGCTGTGTTTTTACTGTGTGTTGACAGTGCGTTGACTTCGTGTTGGCTGTGTGTAGACTGTGTCGGCTGCGTTTATCCTGTGTTGACTGTGTGAAGACTGTGTGTTGATTATGTAATGACTTTGTGTTAGTAATGTGTAGACTGTGTGTTGTGCGATGACTTTGTGTTAGTAAATGTCTACATTGTGTGTTGGTTGTGTGATAGCTTTGTGTTGACAGTGTGTAGACTGTGTGTTGATTGTTTGACGACTTTGTGTTGGCAATGTGTAGACTGCGTTGATTGTGTGACTTTGTGTTGGCAATGTGTAGACTGCGTTGATTGTGTGATAACTTTGTGTTGGCAATGTGTAGACTGTGTATTGGTTGTGCGATGACTTTGTGTTGGCAATGTGCAGACTGTGTATTGGTTGTGCGATGACTTTGTGTTGGCAATGTGCAGACTGTGTATTGGTTGTGCAATGACTTTGTGTTGGTAATGTGTAGACTGTGTGTCGGTTGTGTGATAACTTTGTGTTGGCAATGTGTAGACTGCGTTGACTGTGTGATGACTTTGTGTTGGCAGTGTGCAGACTGCGTTGATTGTGTGATAACTTTGTGTTGGCAGTGTGCAGACTGCGTTGATTGTGTGATAACTTTGTGCTGGCAGTGTGTAGACTGCGTTGATTGTGTGATAACTTTGTGTTGGCAATGTGTAGACTGCGTTGATTGTGTGATAACTTTGTGCTGGCAATGTGTAGACTGCGTTGATTGTGTGATAACTTTGTGTTGGCAATGTGTAGACTGCGTTGATTGTGTGATAACTTTGTGTTGGCAATGTGTAGACTGCGTTGATTGTGTGATAACTTTGTGTTGGCAATGTGTAGACTGCGTTGATTGTGTGATAACTTTGTGTTGGCAATGTGTAGACTGTGTATTGGTTGTGTGATGACTTTGTGTGGACAATGTGTAGACTATGTGTTCATTGTGTTTAAACTGTGTATTGGCTGTGTTGACTGTGTGTAGACTTTGTGTAGAATGTGTATTGACTGTGGGTTGGCTATGTGTAGACTGTGGTTAGAATGTGTATTGGCCTCGGGTTGACTGTGTGTTGACTGTGTGTAGATTGCGTGTTGACACTGTTTTAGCTGTATTCAGACTGTATGTTGGCGCAATGTCGACTATGTATAGACTGTGTTGGCTGTGTGTTAGCTGTTTATAGGCAATGTGTTGACAGAGTTGGCTATATATAAACTTTATGTTGACTGTGTGTTGGCTGTATAGAGAATGTGCGTAAGTTGTATATATTCGATGTGCTATACATATGCCCGATTCTATTTCATATACTATATCACATATATAGTACTGATTGGGTGTTGGTTCTGTGTAGACTACATGTACACTATGTGTAGACCGTGTGTAGACTGTGAGTGAACCCTGTGTTGCCTGAGCGTGGAGTGTGCGTCAACGGCGTGTAGACCAGCACATAATTCATCAAACGAGGATGACTTTCAAATACTGAGTAAACAAGTCATGGCTGCAGTACTACGAAAAATATCTTCAGATTCTACCACACCTTCACAGACTTCGAGAAGGCATTCGACAGAGTCTAACAGGAGGTACTACGGGCGACAATTAAAACAAAATTAACATCGAACAGAAGCCCATCAGCAACATCCAGCGGTTGTAATCCAATACGAGTGTGAGGTGCTAATACAAGATGCTACTGGAGAAAGGTTCCATGCTTCAGTGGCGTTCGTCAGGGCTACCTTCTGTCTCCATCACTTTTCAACATATTTCTGGAAGGTGTCATGACTGATGTACCTGAAGATCATGTCAGCACAGTCAGCGCTGGAGGTAGAACCATCACAAACCTTCGATGAGCAGACGACATCGATGACCTGGCAGGCAAAGAACAAGAACTCGTCGACGCGTCAAGCTTACTGAACAACCGGATGAAACATGAGTAAGTTTTGGCGCGGAAATCAGCGCCGAGGAGACGAAGTTGATAGCTAGCACCAGCATCACCATCGGTACTGATATAACTGTCCACGGTCAGGAGCTAGAATCTGTTCAACGGTTCACGTGTCTGGGATCCATCAGCAGCAGTAAGGGATCCATCAGCAGCAGTAAGGGATCCAGCAGCAGCAGTAAGGGATCCAGCAGCAGCAGTAAGGGATCCATCAGCAGCAGTAAGGGATCCAGCAGCAGCAGTAAGGGATCCATCAGCAGCATTAAGGGATCCATCAGCAGCAGTAAGGGATCCATCACAACAGTAAGGGATCCATCACCAGCAGTAAGGGATCCATCACCAGCAGTAAGGGATCCATCACCAACATTAAGGGATCCATCACCAGCAGTAAGGGATCCAAACCAGAAATCCTCTCTAGGGCAGCAAAGACAACAACAGCACTGTCCATTAAAAAAATAAACAATATGAAAGGTCAGTATTATATCCGTGAAACACAAGATCAGATTCTGCGTGCACTAGTATATTCCATGGGGGCCGGAATAGCTCAGTGGTAGCGCGCCGGACTCGTAATCTTGGGGGTGCGGATTCGAATCTCCACCGGTCCGTTTCGGTACAGGGGATTTTTCACTCGGAGTTAACATTGGTTCTGACTCCATTTCCCATACAGTCCTTCGAATGAGACTATAACCCGAGGAGGCTCCGTGTGTGAACGCACACATAACATCTTGCACACTCGTAAAATCCCATCACCAACTTTCGGAAGAGAAGGCCAGCTTGGCCGTTGGTATGGATGACAGGTTACACATAGCATGCACCTTCCCCGAAGATGGAGTATGGCTGCCTTAATGGAAGAATTAAAAAAAAACGGCCATACACACAAAACTCCACTCCCTTGGTTGGGTAAATGGGATTAATCCTTGCCTGTCTATACAGGGAGTGTCCGCAGGAGTGTCAGCCTGCGTACACACACAAAAAAAGTATATTCCATAATTCTAGGTACGCCTGTTAGACATGAATCTTAACAGAAGATCTGGAAGAGAGAGAAAAAAAGAAAAAGAATCCATGCTATTGGAAATGAGACGTTACCGCAAGGCGTTAGATATTAGATCAACGGCACAAGTCGAAAAGTGCCTCGAACCATCAGGCAGCACACAGGACCACACGAAGATCTACTAACATCAGACAGGGAAAGAACACTGCGTTGGTGTGGCCACGAAAGAAAATCCAATGGCCTAGCTAACATAATCTTCCTGGGGACTGTTGAAGGAGGGAGGCGGAGGAAAGCTGAAAACGATGGACTGACAATACTGTAGAGTGGACAGTGAAAACGTTCGCAGAGACCCAAACCCCGGCACACAACCAACAGAACTGGTGAACTGGTCTTCAGTGTGGTGGTGCCCCAGTGCCTCTCTGCACAGTTCAGGTGGAAGAAGGAGAAGAGAGACTATGCGTAGAGTAGGTGGAGACTGGTGCAGACTTTGAGTAGACAGTGTGTTGGAGATATGGTGGTGGTGTACAGTGTGTTGGTGGTGTGTAGGTGGTGTGCAGACTGTGTTGGTGATGTGTAGGTGGTGTGCAGACGGTGTGTCGGTGGTGTACAGACTGTGTTGGTGATGGGTTGGTGGTGTACAAACTGTGTGTTTGTAGTGTACAGACTGTGTGTTGGTAATGTGTTGGTGGTTCACACACTGTGTGCTGGTGATGTGTTGGTGGTGTACAGACTGTGTGTTAGTGATGTGTTGGTGGTGTACAGACTGTGTGCTGGTGGTGTACAGACTGTGTGTTAGTGATGTGTTGGTGGTGTACAGACTGTGTGTTAGTGATGTGTTGGTGGGGTGTACAGACTGTGTGTTAGTGATGTGTTGGTGTACAGACTGTGTGTTTGTGATGTGTTGGTGGTGTACAGACTGTGTTGGTGATGTGTTGGCGGTATACAGACTGTGTGTTAGTGATGAGCTGGTAGTGTACAGACTGTGTGCTGGTGATGTGTTGGTAGTGTACAGACTGTGTGTTGGCTGTGGCTGTGGGCAGCTGATCCCCTGATGGTGATGGAGGTGCTGGGCAAGTACCAGGACTGCCGGGCCTCTTTGTGGCCTGTGTCTTCAGTGCCTCCCTCAGGTACCGTGTGTGTGTGTGTGTGTGTGTGTGTGTGTGTGTGTGTGTGTGTGTGTGTGTGTGTGTGTGTAAGATAAGATAAGATAATGTTGCTTATAGCCCAGCCGACCGCAAAGGGCCACATCAGGGCTGTCACCACGTTAAAATCAACTCACCAGTCATAAAAAAAAAACAAAAAAAAACACCTTTCACACATCTCTTTAAATGACATCGTCTAGAAACGCACCAGTGTGTGTGTGTGTGTGTGTGTGTGTGTGTGTGTGTGTGTGTGTGTGTGTGTGTGTGTATGTGTGTCGGTGTGTGTGTATGTGTGTCGGTGTGTGTGTGTGTGTGTGTGTGTGTGTGTGTGTGTGTGTGTGTGTGTGTGTGTGTATGTGTGTCGGTGTGTGTGTGTGTGTGTGTGTGTGTGTGTGTGTGTGTGTGTGTGTGTGTGTGTACGAGCTTGCGTGCGTGCGTGTGTGTGTGTGTCTGTGTGCACGCGCTTGCGTGCGTGCGTGCGTGCGTGCGTGCGCACGTTTGTGTGTGTGTGTGTGTGTGTGTGTGTGTGTGTGTGTGTGTGTGTGTGAGTGTGTGTGTGTGTGTGTGTGTGTGTGTAACGGGCAGACATTGCGATTAAACAACCAATACGAGCTGACAACTGTGTGGTTTCCGGTTGGCAATGAACGTTACGATCATCGGCAGGAAGCCGGGGGGGGGGGGGGGGGGGGGGGGGGGGGGTCGGAGGGATGATGTGGGGGGGGGGGGTGATGGCTAGGATAAAGCTAAGGGGAAGGGGTGGGGGTGGAGGTGGACGAGGTGGAGGAATCAAAGCGGAAGTTAAGGACGTGGTGTTGTTTTCTTTTGGGGGGCGGAAGGACGGGGCGTCATTTACATGGAGTGGAGTGGGTGCACATGTTCCGCTACCCTCGCAGACCCTGCCTGTGCCTTCCCCACTTCCCCCTCCCCCTCCCCTCCCCCCCCCCCCCCCCCCCCCCCCCCCCCCCCCCCCCTTCCGAATTTGTTGTTTGTTTCCCGATTATCTGTATGTGTGATGTCCCTATCACTTACTAAACCCATTCCTGTGGCAAATTTACGCATTACTTTTTGAAGCCATTATCGTGACGGAGTATTAAATTTTCAGCCTAATGTGGTGGCATGGTTTTTTTTTATTTTTTTATTTTTTTTTTCAACACGGTCTAATGGTATTTGAAAGTGTCAACATAGTCTGACGTTACATCAATCTGTCAGCTCGGTCTTGTGGTACATGAATTTGTCAGTAACGTCTGGTGGTACCTTAGTAGTTTTTCAACACTGTCTGAAGATACATTAACTGTCAACATAATCTAGAGGTACATTGGTAATTTAACATTGTCTGGTAGTATACTAAATTTTCAAGGTAATCTGGTGGTATTGATAATTCAGTACATACTCTGGTGATGCATTAATTTTCTCACGCAATCTGGTGGTACATTGATAAGAATCTGGTGGTCCTTTTTTTTCAGCAGCCTGGTGTACATTACTATTTCAGCACTGTTAGTACATATTTCAGCCTGGTAGTACATTGATTTTCAACAGTCTGGCAGTACTTTAATCTTCAGCATAGGCTGGCGGCACTTAAATGTTTGTACAGTGTCTCGTGGTATATCATTTTCACTAGCATGATCTAATAATAATAATAATAATAATAATGTGCGGACTTCTATAGCGCGGTTTCGCGGTCTACGACCGCGCTCACCGCGCTTTACATGAAGACATAAAAAGGTACAACATACACGAAATATATAAGCTTTTGTCACCATGAACAATAACGTAAAAGCATTTAAATGAACAAGCAAATTAGAACAATAAAATTCACACATATAAGATTTATAGCTCATTTGTAAAACGATATGTCAACAAGGACAACCCGTTCGACACACACACACACACACACGCACGCACGCACGCACGCACGCACTCACGCACGCACGCACGCACGCACGCACGCACACACACACACCACACACCACACACACACACACACACACACACAACACACAGCAATATGACAAGATATAAAATGACTGATTACCTAATGTTTTGTTTTTAAAAACAGGACATTAATAAAGATGGGTGTTTATTTTGAATCATAATGCAGTTTAAATAAATATATTTTTAATGCCTTTTTAAAAGATGATTTTGGCTGAACACAGCGGATAGATTTGGGCAGTGAATTCCATTGTCTTGGGGCAGCAAATGAAAAAAACGTTCACCAAAAGTCTTAGTGCGAGTCCTCGGAATGCACAAAGTCAGATGATCTGTAGACGAACGGAGTGGTCGGGATGGTGAGTAAATGCATAGCAGATCGGAAAAATAAGCTGGAGAAGACTTTGAGAAGAAATCGTGGCAAAGGAGGGATAGCTTATACTGAATGCGTGCTTCAATTGGCAACCAGTGTAGGGTTTGCAACAAAGGTGTAACATGATCTCTTTTTTTAGCCTTAAATACTAGTCTTGCAGCTGAATTTTGCACCTTTTGTAGCTTATCTATAGATCTTTTAGGGCATCCCGCTAAAAGGGCGTTGCAATAATCAAGTCTAGAGAGGACAAAGGCACAGACTAATGTTTTTGTTGCTGCTATTGTGAGGTAGTGACGAATAGAACTAATCTGGCGTAGAGCTGCATAAGCTGATTTGCAAATGTGCGATGTGTGCCTGTCAAGTGATAAGTCATCAGATATAATGAATCCTAGGTTGCGTGCAAAAGGGGAGAGCGCAATATCAAAGTTTCCAATATGAATATTGGATGGTTTAGGACAGTGTAAGAAGGATTTCTTCGAGTGAATGAGAAGTGCCTCAGTTTTATCATCATTTAACTTCAATTTATGTTCAGTCATCCAAGATTTTACCTGACTTATACAATTTTGCATATTCTGTATATTTTTATCTATTTCCACTGGCTGACAAGAGCTGTAAAGTTGGGTGTCATCTGCATATGACAAGTTAGAGATGGACTGTCGTTCGATAAGAGCATGGAGAGGTTTTGTATACATAATAAATAGGACAGGACCCAGTACTGAGCCCTGGGGAATGCCAAAAGATAATGGTTCTGCCTTAGATAAGGAGTCATTTATGATGACAGACTGTGTGCGGTTTGTTAAGTAGCTCTGAAACCAAGACAAGGCTGTTCCAGAAATGCCATAATGACAATGGAGAGTGTGAACAAGGAGAGAGTGATCAATAGTGTCAAAAGCTGCACTTAAGTCAAGCAAAGTCAACAAAGATACATCGCCACAATCCAGGGCAGACAGAATATCATTGGTGATCTTGATCAGTGCCGTCTCAGTACTGTGCGAGGGTCGGTAAGCAGACTGGTTAGGGCTGAGCAAAGAGTGTGTGTGTAAATAGTCAAAGAGCTGATCAAGAACAACTTTCTCAATAACTTTTGACAAGAATGACAGGTTTGATACTGGACGATAGTTCTTTAAAATATTTTGATCCAGGGATGACTTTTTCAATAGGGGTTTGACTACAGCGGCCTTAAGTAATGATGGGAAACAGACTGACAATAGACTTTCATTAACAATGTGGGTAAGGGTTGGGAGTAATTCGTCAAGACATTCAACCAGCAAAGGGGTTGGGATAGGGTCAAGAGAGCAACTGGTAGGTTTTGCCTTTAAAATGATTTTTCTGAGATCACTCTGTGATACAGAATTAAACTGTCAAAGTTAGAAACCACCACAGAATCAGAATTACAGGAGCCTATGGAGAAGGAGCCGCTTAGATGATCAAGTTCGGAACGAAAATCAGAGATCTTTGATGTAAAATAATCACTAAAAACTTTTGGAAGCTGACTGAGGGGGGACGAAGTGGGAAGGGGCGAAGACTTAACGTTGCCCAGCAGTTTACCACACACTTTAAATAACTGTTTGACAGACTTACTCTCTATGACCTGAGCACTGTGATAGATAGTTTTTGCTTTTTCAACAATTCTTGTAACTTTTCTTTTTGCAGTGGTATAAATCTGATTAAAAAACAGTAAGCCAGTTC
This sequence comes from Conus ventricosus, assembly GCA_018398815.1. Lineage (NCBI taxonomy): Eukaryota > Metazoa > Mollusca > Gastropoda > Neogastropoda > Conidae > Conus > Conus ventricosus. Next base: position 53,567,991 of record CM031612.1, read on the forward strand.
TATTCTTTCTTCTCTCTGCATGGCGTCTCTCTCTCTCTTTGCCTCCCTAAGCTCTTCCTTGACAACGGGATACCATGGAGCAGAATGTCCGGCCTTGACCTTACAGCGAGTGACAGGAGCATGTTTATCCAGCACATTACGCAGAGTGGAGTCTAACTGTTCCACTGAGGGGCACACATCAGGCGATACGGTCGAAGAAATGTCGTGCTTGAAGGCTTCTTTGTCCAAGGCACGTAAGTTGCG